>OU342739.1:434131609-434524019 GCA_910589765.1 Avena atlantica
AATCAGATTTAGATCAAAAATTGAAATGGCTATAACTTTTGATTCCCACGTTAGATTTTTGCAAATTTTATATCGCTGGAACCAGGGAGACAAGCCCTTTCTGTTTATGCAATGTGTTTAGTGAAAAGTTTCTGCTAAAATGACTTTTTATGCAGAAACTTGTTTAGGACTATTTTGAGTATAGAATTTGTTTAGTAATTTGTTTTAGTGCTAAATAAGTTTGGTTTAGCAAGTTTTTGACTTAGTTATGTTTCAGTATTGTGCACTTGCTTTGTGGAATTTTAAAAATCATCACTTAGCATTTTTGCATGCATATATTTATGTTTGTATATGAATTGTGTGTAATTTTGTGCTACCAATTCTGTGTAGATTTTGGTGCTAGTGATTGTGATTGTGAAGAGTGCTACTCTCCCCATTACCAAGGCAAGTGGTACTTCATGAATATTTCCATCCCTATATTTTTTACAAGCATTAGAAATATTTTGCTAAGACTTGCATGTTGCTATTTTTGCCAAATGCCATGTTGGGAAATCCTAAGTAGATATAGAATTGCTAGGAAATTCTTAAGTTAAGTTACTATGCCATGCTTAGTCTAGCTAGTAGCAAACAAGGGTTGGTAAAGTATATACATGCTATGATGAAAATATTTCTAAGTCTTTGGACTTAAGTTTTTCTTAATAAAACAACTAAGTCAATGAATCTCCTGGGTGGAATGGGACTTGAATGGTGGTTTTTGGTTGAGTGGTTACACAAGGCCCTTGGATATGGTTTACCTTGTGTATCTCACTTGTGGTATGCTACCCAGGCACAAAGGGATTTTAGAGGCCAAGTGTTGAGAAGCTTATAGTGCAACCACTTGGCAATATGGGCTCTGCCTGGATCACATAAGTTGCTAGAAATTAGTCATTTGGATAGTTGGTGGTAGTGGGATGATAGGTTGGAACGCGTCCATTTGGCTAAGGGAAGGCTTCTGAAAGGTCCTGTCTTGGGAAACCAAGTCTGGTGGGGAAAGTGCACAACCTCTGCAGATGGAAAATCTAAGTACTTAGCCAAGTCCATGGAAATGGACAACTTGAGCATCAAGAGATGGAAGCTATCAAGAATCTCATCACTCCAACTTCTAAGTAAAAATTTGTTGGTGAACAAGGGTAAAGGACCCCAATGTCTATTGGTGGTTTCTTGGGAAAAGTTTTGACAAAGAAAAACTTGGTGATTTCAACTAATAGGAAAAATCTATTTTGAGCAAAGCAAGCCAAGCTACACTTAGCCAAATTGCATATAGTAATATAGTCCACTTAAAATTTACTAAGGTATCACTTGCCAATACTATTCAAAAGTATTGACCCACTGTGGCTGTAACTTGTGATGTTGCAGGTTACTCCGATGATGATTAGGTGTCATGAGTCTACACTCAACATTCTTGCCTGTGGCACATGAAGATGAAGACTTATGTCTATTTACTTATTACAAACTCTTGTATTAGGCCTATGGCCTTGAGTTGTAAAATACTAGGTTTTATCTCTGGAATGGATGTAATAAATGACCTTTGTATCTATGTACTTCATCTTAAACTGTGGATGCTAGCAATGATCCAGGGACTAGCATTGCAATCATAGGGATCCTTTTCCTTTCCAAAGGAGGGATCTTACACTCAACCTCTGAGCCCAAAACTTCGGGCACCTAGGCCGACTGCACCGACGCACTCGCGGTGGAAGTCCTTGCCATAGAGCGAGGGAAGGTCGCCACCGCCGCCCCAACAACATTCATCAATGGGACCGTTGCCCCGACCAATGCCGCAGGTTCCACTTGTTGCGACCCTACATTCACTACGGCCTTCACGGCCATATACGCTCCAGCCGGAGCCTCACTAGGTGTGTCGACGGGCTCGTCAGAGATCGTGACGACCTCGTCGCCCTTTACCTTCTTCGCGCCCTCAGAAGGCGCCTCGGCGTCGTCGCCCTTCCTCTTCTTCAAGGGATCGGCTTCTGCCCCCGTGGTGCCTACTTTAACCTTGGCCACTGAGGGGTGACCGATTTTATTCACGCCAGTCCTACAAAACGCCGTCATCAGTGAGCTCGCCAGACAAACACAAGGCAATAGCTCAAAGGAATACGTCAAAACACTTACTTGGCGACTGGGATGACGCGCAGGCCGGTGTGGATATGTGCCGGCTTCTCCAACTCTGGCCCCAGCTTTCGGTTGACTCCCATCTCGAGCAGGACACGAGCCCAAGAAACGGAGGCCTTCTTCGAGGATGAAGCCGCGGCAGGAAGGTCCCTGGCGATTGACGCGGGTGCTTCCCTCGGTGGCGACGCCCCTGTGGGTGTGTCCCTGAGCCCGGTGACTGTGGAGAAGGGCGGAGGTAGCGATGCCAATGGCACTTCATCTTTTACCATGGTCGTGTCGGCCGCCGCAGTCGCCAGTGCCATCGCGCTAGCCCCGGCCTCGTCGGCCGTTCTGGTCGCTTCAGAGCTACTCGTGGACCAAGGAGGCGACACCTCTTTGGCCGGCCCTTTCTTCTTCTTCTTCGGTGACTTCTCCTTCGATGGCGTGGCCACGCACCGAGAAGTGTGTTCGAGGGCCTCGTCGTCGCCCCCGTCATGAGCCTCGAGGCTCTTGCTGGCCTCGAGCTCGCACTACCGTTGCCCGCGGGTCTTCCAGAACCACGGGTGCGGCAATCTCTACGGCCTCTTCATCATCATCATCATCATCATCATCATTGTTGTTGCCTCAGACATTACCCTTGTCGGAGGAAGACTCGTTCTCGTCCTCGATGGACTCGTTCGATCCCTCATCATCAGAGGGTGGAAGCCAACCTTCCACCACTTGGAACAACTGCACAAACAAAACACAATCAGTAAAACCGCGACTGCATGTCTGTGACTGCGAAATGGACAAGGGAGAAAAGACTTACTGGCGGAGCCTTGCACTTCATGGTGTACGGGGGAATCCCAGCCTTCGCATCAACATATTCCGCGTCGGTGATCTTCTTTAGAGCGAGGGCGTAATCGTCAGCCTTCCACTCGGCGGTGCAGGACTTGGTTGCGTCGTCCTTTCCCATGTACTCGTACATCCAATGGGCGCGACTGGACAGAGGGACCAGCCGCTGCCCGAGCCAGCAGTTGTACAGGTTGATAGTTTGGAGGCCGTCCTTCTTCAGTTGACGAATCTTCGTCAACATTTCATAGACCACCATCCGCTGGTCGAGTGGTAGCTTGGCGACTTGAAGCCGGCACGACTCGGGCCGGTAGGCGGAGTACATCGGCAGCGCCACCTCGCCGTCCGGCATCGACTCACTGACATAGAACCAATGCATCTTCCACTCGTTCATCGCCTTCTTCGGTAGCATGAGGTTGAGGAAGGAGGCCTTGGACATCAGTTGGAAGGTGAGGCCGCCTGCAGCTAGCATCGGGCCGCCTGCTCCTTTGCGTTCGACCCACCCGTGAAATAACTCCTGCCACAGGGGGAAATACGGGCGGCAGCCCAGATAGCACTCGCAAAACGCCACGAAAATGGCAAGTTTCTCGATGCTATGCGGCCCCAAATCCGATGGCTGGATGCCGAAATACGAGCAAAAGCAGTGGAAGAAGATCGAGGTGGGGAAGCCGAACCCCCTCTCCAGGTGACTGGTTAAGCAGATGAATTCCCCGGCACGCGGATCTGGCACCACCTCTCCGGCCACGGGGATTCGCCATCTACCGGCGCAAAGGATTCCCGCGTCTTCGAAGGATTTCAGCAGAACTTTCGTGCGCTTGGATCTCCCCCACAGATCTGTCGGGGGTGCCATCGATTGGAGGATCTATGTAACACCCTCGGATTGGCCCTATGCAAGTTTTAGCGATTCCCGAAAAACCCGGATAGAAAAGATTCAGACGTGCCCACGAGGCACTTGCGTGCGGGTGGAAAACAAAGTAATATCATTACACAATAGTCCATGATGGAACCCCCAGAACATATATATACAATAAGGACTGCATGAGTCAAGAATACAGATATACAATACAAAGATCCAAATCACCTTGAAAACGATACAACATCCGGCTACGGACAAGATGCAAATTGAGCTAAGAGCCCTGAAGAATAACCAATGGCGTCCATAACCCTGCTGTAGGGGTTCGTAGCATGGAAAACAAAAAATTTATACCACATGCAAACAAACAAGCCAAGATCTATCTACTAGATTGTAGCAACGAGTCGATAGAGGAACTCACCCTCAAAGATTCTAAAGCGATTAACGAGACCATATTCTCGTGGGTGATGTAGTCGTACTCTTGCCGATCTCAAGATCGTGTAGACGATCCTTCCGGCGCTGCGTTCTGGCAGCGCTCCCGCAGTCGGTCACACGTTCAGTACTCGATGAAGACCTTCCTCTCCCTTGTTCCAGCAGGCAGCGGAGGTTGTAGCACTCTCCTCGCAATTCCGGCAGCACGACGACGTGGTACCGGAAGTAGAGGGGGGATCTCACAGGTCTTCTCCTTAAGCCGGAGCGAGTATGGTGGACTATGAGAGAGGCCTTGGCGATCTAGGGTTTAGAGGCACCAAGGAGAGAGGGCTAGCCGGCGGCTAGGGTTAGGGTTCACCCTAACTCGGCGAGTTGGTGGTGCCCTAGGCGGCAGCAGCAGCAGGGGTGGTCCTGCCCCTCCTTTTATAGGTGGGAGGGAGCGGCCAAGGGGGAGGGAGTCCTCCCCCAAGTCGGCCTCCATGGCCGGCGATGGAGGGAGAGGAAATCGTCCCCAAGTAGGTTTCCTACTCTCCCTCCACCAAGCAAAACTGCCGTTTGGCTTTTCAAACTAGGATTTGATTTATCCCTTTATTTTGCTCAGCCATGATACCTAGTACATGATGAAACCATTCCACATTGTTATGACACATTCATTGTACCCTTCCCCTCCGGAGTTCCGGACCTTCCGGACCCTTCTAGAACATTCCCAGTGAAAACACCGGAATCATTCCCCAACTCCGAAACAGGACTTTCCTTTTATGAATCTTATTCTCCGGACCATTCCGGATCTCCTCGTGATATCCCGGATCCCATCCGAGACTCCGAACAACATTCAGTCTCTTACTCATCATTCCATAACTACTCAACTACATCGAATCCTTAAGTGTGTCTCCCTACGGTTCGTGAATTATGCGGACATGATCGAGACACTTCTCGGAACAATAATCAATAGAGGAATCTCGAAATTCATATGGCTCCCACATATTTCTACGATTACTTTGCGATAGAATGAACCACTTACATACGATACCAATTTCCCTTTGTCTCACGATAGTTTACTTATCCGAGGTTTTGATCGTCGGTATCTCTGCATACCTAGTTCAACCTCGTTACCGATAAGTACTCTTTTCTCGTTACCGTGGTATGTGATCCCTTGTGAGCCAGTCACATGCTTGCAAGATAATTGGATGACATTCCACCAAGAGGGCCCAGAGTTTATCTATCCGTCATATGGATGGACAAATCCCACTCTTGATTCATGTGTCTCAACCCATACTTTACGAACACTCAATGCCACCTTTATAGCCACCCAGTTACGGTGTGGTGTTTGATGTCATCAAAGCATCCATCTGGTGATGGTGATAAGCATGATCTCATGGTCGAAGGAATTAGGTTACTATGTATCAGAAAGCATATAGCAATTGAACTATTAAAATGACTTGATCTTTATGCTACGCTTATCTATAGGAGTATGTCCATCATACCATTTTCCTAATGATATGATCTTGTTGTTAACAACATCTCAATGTTCATGATAGGGAAACCACAATAATCTATTAACCAACAAGCTAGTATTAGGAAGAGGCTTTACTAGGGACTCTAATTTTAGTTTACAAATCACACAAGTATTAATGTTTCCTGTTTAATACTGTTATAGCATGAATGTAAA
The DNA here is from genome assembly GCA_910589765.1 of Avena atlantica. Lineage (NCBI taxonomy): Eukaryota > Viridiplantae > Streptophyta > Magnoliopsida > Poales > Poaceae > Avena > Avena atlantica. The sequence continues at coordinate 434,137,501 of OU342739.1, forward strand.
CATTTATCATAAACACAAAGATATAATAATAACTACATTTATTATTGCCTCTAGGGCATATCTCCAACAATCACCCACTTGCACTGGAGTCAACTAATCTAGATTACATGGTAATATAACGAACACCCATGGCAGTTTGGTGTTGGTCATGTTTTGCCCTCGGGAGAGGTTTAGTCAACGGATCCGCCACATTCAGATCTGTGTGTACTTTGCAAATCTTTATGTCACCATCTTTTACATGTTCTCAAATAGCGTGAAAATGTAGCTTGATGTGCTTCAGCTTCTTGTGTGACCTTGGTTCTTGCGCATTGGCTATGGCGACCATGTTATCACAATAGATAGACATTGGGTCCAACGCACTTGGAACCACATCGAGCTCTGTAATGAACTACTTCATCCATATCGCTTCTTGTGAAGCCTCCTAAGCAGCTATGTATTCTAATTCAGTTGAAGATCTCGCCACAATGCTTTGCTTTGCACTCCTCCAGCTAACTGCTGCACCATTCAAAGTAAATACGTATCCAGATTGAGATTTAGAATCTTCTGGATCGGTGTTCCAACTAGCATCAATGTTACCATTAACAACGAGTTGTTCATCACCTCCATAAGAAAGAACCATATCCTTAGTTCTTCTCAAGTACTTAAGGATGTTTTTGACCGCTGTCCAATGATCCACTCCTGGATCACTTTGATATCTGCTAGTCAAACTAACATCATATGCAATGTCGGGTCTAGGACATAGCATGGCATACATTAGAGATCCTATGGCTGAGGCATAGGGAGTCTTACTCATCCTTTCTCTATCTTCTGCCGTTGCAGGACTTTGAGTTTTACTCAAGGTCGTATTGGGCAACATTGGCAAGAACCCTTTCTTGCTATCTTCCATTCCAAACCTCTTTAGAACTTTGTCCAAATATGTACTTTGTGACAATGATATTAGGCATCTCGATCTATCTCTATAAATCTTCATGCCTAATATGTAAGCTGCTTCGCCAAGATCTTTCATTGAAAAACTATTATTCAAATATTCCTTGACACTATTAAGAAGGTCTACATCATTCCCAATCAACAATATGTCATCTACATATAGTATGAATGCTACAAAGCTCCCACTCACTTTCTTGTAAATACAAGCTTCTCCATAAGTTTGTATAAAACCAAAACTTTTGATTACTTTATCAAAAAGTTGATTCCAACTTCGGGATGCTTGCTTCAATCCATATATGGACCTTTGAAGTTTGCACACCTTGTTAGCATCTTTAGGATCGACAAAACCTTTGGGTTGCATCATATACAACTCTTCATCAATGTCTCCATTGAGGAACGCCGTTTTGACATCCATCTGCCATTTCTCATAATCATAATATGCAGCAATTGCTAACATAGTCCTCATAGACTTTAGCTTCGCTACTGGTGAGAAAGTCTCATCGTAGTCAACTCCTTGAATTTGACGAAACCCTTTTGCGACAAGTCGAGCTTTATAGACAGTAACATTACCATCAGCATCTGTTTTCTTCTTGAAAACCCATTTTTTCTCGACGGCCTTGAGGCCATCTGATAAGTCTACCAAAGTCCATACTTGGTTTTCGTACATGGATCCAATCTCGTATTTCATGGCTTCTTGCCGTTTATTGGAATCTGGGCTCATCACGCTTCCTCATATGTCGCAGGGTCATCAGTGTTGTCCACCAACATGACACTCATAACGGGATCATACCAATCAGGAGTGGTACGAGTTCTCGTTGACCTGCGAGGCTCTGTAGTAACTTCAACCGAAGTTTCATGATCCTCATCATTATCTTCCTCTCTTATTGGTGCAGGCACCACAGGAACTTCTTCCGGTGCTATGCTACTCGCAAGTTCGAGAGAAGGTTCGACAACCTCGTCGAGTTCTACTTTCCTTCCAGTCACTTCTTTCTAGAGAAATTCTTTCTCTAGAAAGGATCCATTCTTGGCAACGAAGATTTTGCCCTCGGATCTATGATAGAAGGTATACCCGATAGTTTCCTTCGGGTATCCTATGAAGACGCATTTTTCCGCTTTGGGTTCAAGCTTGTCCGGCTGTAACTTCTTTACATAATCTTCGCAACCCCAAACTTTAAGGAACGACAATTTAGGTTTCTTCCCAAACCATAATTCATACAGTGTCGTTTCAACTGATTTAGATGGTGCCCTATTTAAAGTGAATGCGGCTGTTTCTAATGCATAACCCCAAAATGATAGCGGTAACTCTATAAGTGACATCATAGAACGAACCATATCTTAGAGAGTTCGATTACGACGTTCGGACACACCATTACGCTGTGGTGTTCCCGGCGGTGTCAATTGTGAAAGTATTCCTCATGTCTTTAAATGCTCGCCAAACTCGTAACTTAGATATTCGCCTCCACGATCAGAATGTAGAAATTTAATCTTCTTGTTACGTTGATTCTCTACCTCACTTTGAAATTCCTTAAACTTCTAGAAAGTTTCGGACTTATATTTCATGAAATAGATATACCCATATCTACTCAAGTCATCCGTGAAGGTAAGAACATAACGATAACCACCGCGCGATGCTACACTCATTGGTCCACACACATCGGTATGTATGATTTCCAATAAGTCTATAGCTCGCTCCATCATACCAGAAAATGGAGTCTTAGTCATTTTACCCATCAGACATGCTTCGCATCTTTCAATTGATTCAAGAAGTCCATAAGAATGGAGTTTCTTCATATGCTTCACTCCGATATGACCAAGACGACACTGCCACATATAGGTCGAGTTATCGCTCAATTTCAACGTTTAGCCTCAATGTTATTTATGTGTGTATTACTACAGTCGAGATTCAATAAGAATAGACCATCTATCAAAGGTGCATGTGCATAAAACATATTACTCATATAAATCGAACAACCATTATTCTCGAACTTAAACAAGTAACCGTCTCGCAATAATCAAGATCCCGATATAATGTTCATGCTCAACGCAGGCACCAAATAACAATTATTTAAGTATAAAACTAATCCCGATGGTAGATGAAGAGGTAGCATGCCGACCGCGATCACATCAACCTTTGATCTATTTCCAACGCGCATCGTCACCTCGTTCTTCGCTAGCTTCTATTTATTCTGCAGCACCTGTTTTGAGTTACAATTATGAGCAACCGAACCAGTATCAAATACCTAGGCACTACTACGAGTACTAGTGAGATACACATCAATAACATGTATATCGGATATACCATTCTTCTTGATGTTGCCGTTCTTCAAATCCGCCAAGTACTTTGGGCAATTCCGCTTCCAGTGACCTTCTCCCTTGCAGTAAAAGCCCTCAGTATCATGCTTAGGTCCAGCCCTGGTCTTCTTCGCCGGTGCGGTAACTTTCTTACCACCCTTCTTGAAGTTTCCCTTTTGCTTAGACTTGCCTTTTTTGAATTTGGTGGTCTTATTTACCATCAACACTTGGTGCTCTTTCTTGATCTCCACTTCTGCAGATTTTAACATGGATAAGAGTTCTGGCAACGTCTTGTCCATGTTTTGCATATTGTAGTTCATCACAAAGTTCTTGTAACTTGGTGGTAGTGATTGGACGACACGGTGAATCCCCAAAGAATTAGGAATCACTATACCCAAACTTTGGAGTTTGTTTGCGTGCCCAGACATCTTAAGCACATGCTCACTGACGGAGCTGCCCTCTTCCATCTTGCAGTTAAAGAACTTTTCAGAAGCCTCATAAGTCTCAACTGTCGCGTGAGCCTCAAATATCATTTTGAGTTCACGGACAAAATCATGTGGGTCATGGTTCTCAAACCTTTTCTGAAGCTTCGATTCCAAACCATACAAGATAGCACACTGAACTGTGGAGTACTGATTCTTCCGAGCGAGGAAAACATTCTTTACCACATCGGTAGAATCAGCTGCAGGCGGGTCACCCAGCGGTGCATCCAGCACATAGGTCAAATTACCAGCATTGAGGACAATCCTCAAACTGCGGAACCAATCCGCGAAGTTGCTTCCATTGTTTTTCAACTTTTCTTTCTCTAGGAACGCATTAAAATTGATGGTAGGGGCCGCCATTGATCTACAACATATTTGCAATAGTTTAGACTAAGTTTATGACAAATTGAGTTCTAATTAATAGTTAAATTAATCTAGGTGAACTCCCACTCAAAACAATATCCCTCACATTGTTTTAGTGATCACATGAACCAAATCAACCACATCAAAACCGATCATCACGAGAGTTGATGTAGCTTCAATGATGAACAATCAACATGTTCATCATATCTACTATATGACTCATGCTTTACCTTTCGGTGATCCGTGTTCCGAGACCATGCCTGTACATGCTAGGCTCGTCAAGATCAAACCTTAGCTTACGCATGAGCAAATCTGGATTGCTCACGTTGTATACACTTGCAGAATCTAACACACCCGATCATCACGTGGTGCTTCGAAACAACAAGCTTTAGCAACGGTGCTTACTAAGGATGAACACTTTAAAACTTGAAATTTATGTGCATGAGGGATCATCTTATAATGCTACCGTCATTAACTAAGCAATACAAGATGCATAAAGGATTAACATCACATGCAATTCATAATATGTGATATGATATGGCCTTTCTTCTTTGTGCTTCCGATCTCCATCTTCAAGCACGAACATGATATCCATCATCACCGGCATTGCATCAAGGTCAATGACGTCGCTCCATGGTTGTCGTCCACCAGCTTCAACTATTACAACTACTTTGAATAGACACGCGGGTCTTAACAGAATTTAAAGACAACCATATGGCTCATGTCGGTTGCCAACTTACAATAAGGAACATTGCAAAAATACATCAAATATAATCACAATCATGGCCATATCACATCGCAGCACACCCCTGCAAAACAAAGTTAGACGCCTCTAATTTTCTTTGCATATTTTACGTGGTTTGGGGCTTTCAATAAGTGTCGCTCTAACTTACGAACAAGAACCACAACGTTGATGCTAGAACTATCAAGTGCCCGTTGTAAATTGGATCTATAGTATAATGGGAGAGACAGACACCCGCAAAGCCACTTATGCAATACAAGTTGCATGTTGAGCGTGGAGCAAGTCTCATGAACGATGTCATGTAAGGTTATCCCGGGCCGCTTCATCCCATCATACCGCAAGATGCAAAGTACACAAGAAGCAATTGATAATAAAAGCACCACCGCCCACAATGACCATTGTGTTCTACTCGTGCAACAGATCTACATATAGACACGGCTCTGATTCCACTGTAGGGGTTCGTAGCATGGAAAACAAAAAAAATTCTACCGCATGCAAACAAACAAGCCAAGATCTATCTACTAGATTGTAGCAACGAGTCGATAGAGGAACTCACCCTCGAAGATTCGAAAGCGGTTAACGAGAGCGTATTCTCGTCGGTGATGTAGTCGTACTCTTGCCGATATCAAGATCGTGTAGACGATCCTTCCGGCGCTGCATTCTGGCAGCGCTCCCGCAGTCGGTCACACGTTCAGTACTCGATGAAGATCTTCCTCTCCCTTGTTCCAGAAGGCAGCGGTGGTTGTAGCACTCTCCTCGCAATTCCGGCAGCACGACGGCGTGGTACCGGAAGTAGATGGGAGATCTTGCAGGGCTTCGCCTTAAGCCGGAGCGAGTATGGTGGACTATGAGAGAGGGCTTGGCGATCTAGGGTTTAGAGGCACCAAGGAGAGAGGGCTAGCCGGCATCTAGTGTTAGGGTTCACCCCAACTCGGCGAGTTGGTGGTGCCCTAGGCGGCGGCAGTAGCAGGGGTGGTGGCGCCGGCGGCTTAGGGTTAGGGTTTCGGGGTGTGAGAGGTATACACTAGAGGGGCAGCCCTGCCCCTCCTTTTATAGGGTGGAGGTCGCGACCAAGGGGGAGGGAGTCCTCCCCCAAGTCGGCCTCCTTTGCCAGCGGTGGAGGGAGAGGAACTCCTCCCCAAGTAGGTTTCCTACTCTCCCTCCACCAAGCAAAACTGCCGTTTGACTTTTCGAATTGGTGTTTGACTTTTCAAACTAGGATTTGATTTATCCCTTTATTTAGCTCAGCCATGATACCTAGTACATGATGCCACTATTCCACATTATTATGACACATTCATGTACCCTTCCCCTCCGGAGTGCTGGACCTTCCGGACCCTTCTAGAACATTCCCGGTGAAAACACCGGAATCATTCCCCAACTCCGAAACAGGACTTTCCTTATATGAATCTTATTCTCCGGACCATTCCAGATCTCCTCGTGATATCCCGGATCCCATCCGAGACTCCGAACAACAATAGGTCTCTTACTCATCATTCCATAACTACTCAACAACATTGAATCCTTAAGTGTGTCTCCCTACGGTTCGTGAATTATGCGGACATGATCGAGACACTTCTCCGAACAATAACCAATAGAGGAATCTGTAAATTCATATGTCTCCCACATATTTCTATGATTACTTTGCGATTGAATGAACCACTTACATACGATACCAATTTCCCTTTGTCTCACGATAGTTTACTTATCCGAGGTTTTGATCGTCGGTATCTCTGCATACCTAGTTCAACCTCGTTACCAATAAGTACTCTTTTCTCGTTCCCGTGGTATGTGATCCCTTGTGAGCCAGTCACATGCTTGCAACCTAATTGGATGACATTCCACCGAGAGGGCCCAGATTTTATCTATCCGTCATATGGATGGACAAATCCCACTCTTGATTCATGTGTCTCAACCCATACTTTCCGAACACTCAATGCCACCTTTATAGCCACCCAGTTACGGTGTGGTGTTTGATGTCATCAAAGCATCCTTCTGGTGATGGTGATAAGCATGATCTCATGGTCGAAGGAATTAGGTTACTATGTATCAGAAAGCATATAACAATTGAACTATTAAAATGACTTGATCTTTATGCTATGCTTATCTATAGGAGTATGTCCATCATACCATTCTCCTAATGATATGATCTTGTTGTTAACAACAACTCAATGTTCATGATAGGGAAACCACAATCATCTATTAACCAACAAGCTAGTATTATGAAGAGGCTTTACTAGGGACTCTAATTTTAGTTTACAAATCACACAAGTATTAATGTTTCCTGTTTAATACTGTTATAGCATGAATGTAAACATTTATCATAAACACAAAGATGTAATAATAACTACATTTATTATTGCCTCTAGGGCATATCCAACACCTGCCTAGGCCAAGCTGGAAGGGTAACCTTGCTAACGATGTCGATGTGAAACCTGCTTCAATAAAAGGGGTGCCGACAAAGGGAAAAATAAAAAGAGAGCGGTTAGTACTAAGGCCAGTACACGGCGAGACTAGGATTCGGTGGTCCTGGCTTACATAGGTATGGTGGACTGAAGAGGCAGCAGAGAATGCGCTAAACATCCTATAGAGACTCAATACATTTGTCGGCTAACAGAGAGAGATGAGAAATACCTATTCGGATCCAACCTGATACTACCACCAAACATACCCATCCTGGTATTTCCCCCCTCGAGACCAAACGAGGAAGTAAAGCCAAGGAAACTCACACGGTTGGCAGTTTTATTCATTCCATTATAGTTGCAGCAATTACTAGTCAGATATAGATAGCACGAGTCATCCTGATAACATAAGCAGTGAGCAGTTTTAGTTAACCATTCCATTGTAGTTGTAATACTTACTAGTCAGATACATATACCATGAGACATCCCAAAACCCAGTAGTTGTTGGTACTTTTATTTAGCCATTCCGTTGTAGTGAAGCTGATTACTAGTCATTATAAAGTCAAATTTATAGCACTACTTTAGTTATAGTTGTCTATGATCGAGATACTGTTCTCCAAGTCGTCCATAACTATGGACACGGCTTTCAGAAAGTTTTACCCTGTAGGCGGGCACAAATAGCAACACACACACGATCAACCTAGGAAAAAACCAAATGAAAACCCAACAAGGCATCACGACAGAGCAATTGGAAGATTCATATAATATTTCACGGGGACACCCCACCAAGCTACCCGCGACGAAGTTGGCCGGCTCCGGAACGGACCTAGAGGTTTGCGTGAATGGCTATAAACGACTGCGAACCCGAAAGTGTGACTGGTCTTGTCGATACAGCGAAAACACTCCGCTTACCTAAACAGTACAGGCGCTCCACGCGCAATCGTAAATAAAGCAGTAAAGCATGGCAGAAGTACAGGATAGTAATAAAGCCCCAAATTACTTTGTGGCCCCAAGAAATAATATATGACTCAAGCTCTCGCTAAGGGGATTCATGGTCCCACATGCGGATAGTGCGAATATTCAAAGAACAGGTATCAAGTACTTGTGGTCTGCGGGAGACAAGTGGACGGTTAGAAATCAAATAACATCTATTTCCCACCTGTACCTCTGCATTATTTACCTACTTTCAATTTTAGTTATTAAACTGTGATTAAAGCCATGATCATCTCCAACATAAAAGCATATGGCATTACTCCAACAATTGTGGAAGATCGCCAGCGCGACGCATCACCTGTGCAGGCAACTACGACTCGCAAGGCCGACTATCTACCAAACAACAAGTAATAGGATGTGTCCATGGCAATATAAGAGCTGCAGGGAAGTATAACGGGGTACGGAATCTATTGCATCGCAACATAGATAGCAATAGACCAACAGGAGGAAATAAAGACTACAAAAGTAAGATAGGTAGAAAAGGGGGGAATGCTCGCCTGGAAACACTGCCAAAGATTTATCCGAAGATCGGGTCGACAATCGCATCAACTCATCGGCCTAATATGTGAAGAAGCAAAGCACTAGAAGGAACACCAAATGCACTATTTAATACTACGGCAGAAGATCGGGCATGATGCATGTATGATGCATGACATTGCAAAGATGCGATGCAATTAGACAATATTAAGCGAAACCGGGGTTCCGACAATTAATTATTAAGTTCGTGTTGTTTAGATACCCTGCAATTTAAATGTTGTGTTAACATGTCAAAACATGGCATCGGTTTGCTACACAAATATAAATCAGACCAATATAAGACTAGATTTTCCCGCATATGGTCTCCATATTTATTTATGAGGTGAATCGGCCTAATGCCCCAAACCACATGATATGTGTAAAATATGGACAATTTAATATGCAACAAAGATATATCATTTATAAAATAGGTGTTTGAGAAAAGGGTCACACACGGGGTTAGGCGATCTTGGTTCCGAGGGTTCGGCGGGGGGTTCGGGCGTGCCGGGATCGGTCTTGGATTAGGGCTTCGGGGTTCCGTGTGTCTTGGCGATCTTGGCGTCCGGGGATTCTCTAGTTCCACGACTCCGGTAGACGTCCTTGTCGTTCCATGTCGAAGGCCTTCGGATTTTGAGTAGATTTTGCGTGTCCAAGACGGAGAACTTGGGATTCATGACAATGAGTCAAGAACCATCGACACTAATTTACTGCGAGGGGCACTGCCCCTTCGAACCCCGCAGGGAGAGACCCCCTAGACCCCCCTTAATCATACCCCGTTTTGTATCTCGTTAAGGTAACTAGGTGCTGCGATGTCACATGATCCGGTAGAATGCGATTCTATGCATAACTTGTTTTTGCAGGATGCATGTGAATAGTATGGCCCATATATGTATGTGATGCATGTATGAAAATTTGCATGACCTGCGTGTCGTGAGTAGGGCAACATGGCTGGAGCCATATGTGTTGTCATTTATTGTAATGGCCTGCGTGCCAACTTGTGATGTTCCCAATACTATGTAATTTTGATTACTAGATGTTAGGAGTAATAGCTTGTATTAGTTCTTGGAGGACTCATCACTTGGAGGATGGCTCACATGGAACATGAAGATGGAGATCATCATGGTGGACAGATTCTATGGCGATGGAGATCACCATGAGAAAATGGGCCATACTGTGTCACATCTATGTGAATGTTATTCTTATGCGTTTTACTTCTATGCATGCTTAGATGATACAAGTAGAACTATCCCTCACAAAGTTTAAGTTAAATCATGCCCTTCCAACCAAACCTTGCACCATCCTATGCCATGTATAATCGTTGGTGGGCCTATGAAATTAAGCTGCCGTGGTTTTCCTTGGCTGGACGGGTTTGTATTGGATACCTACACGCATAAGACTTGGTGAACTTGACAAGGTAATCTTAACAGTTAAGGACCTTGGGGCATAAAGGTTGGGAGTCTAGTTTTGACATAGAGATGTCACCCAACAACAAGAGTCATGTGTGATATGATTAGCAAGTGTTTCTTACCGATTTACCTTGTCTTCTAGCAGTGATGCTAAAGCTCACTAGTCGACTTGTTAATTGTGGATCTTGAATCACTTAGTATAAATAGAGGGATATTGATTTAAGTTGGAGTATATGCTATTAAATTGTTTAATATGTTTTACTCTTTCATGGTTACATGGCTTAGTATTTTGCATGTTTTCTGTTGTAGATCAATGGCACCAAACACTACATCACCTTTCTCTTTGCGCTCGATTCTTAACAAAGATAAACTAAATGGAACAAACTATTCGGATTGGGTCCGTAACCTGAGAATTGTTCTCAGGTCTGATAAAAAGGAAATGGTTCTGGATACCCCAATCCCCGATGAACCTGCTGATAATGCATCTGCTGCCCTAAAGAACGCCTACAAGAGAGCATGTGATGATTCTCTTGAGTTTAGCTGTCTTATTCTTGCATGCATGGAACCTGAACTCCAAAAGAAGTTTGAGGATCAGGAAGCGTACGATATGATTGTATCGCTTAAGGACATGTTCCAAGATCAGGCAAGGACTGAGAGGTACAATGTTGCTAGTAGAGGGAGCAGCTGTAGGACCCCATGTGATCAAAATGGTTGGTTACAATCAGACTTTGGAAAAGCTTGGTTTTCCACTAGGCCAAGAGTTGGCCACTAACTTCATTTTGGCATCTCTTCCATCCAGATATGGGCAGTTCATTTCGAACTACCATATGCATGGGGTGGAGAAGGGCCTTAATGTATTATGTGGGATGCTTAAAACAGCAGAAAGTGACATGAAGAAGTGTGCAGGGCATGGCCATGTGATGGCTATGCAGAACAAGCCTAGCTTCAAGAAAAAGGGTACTTCTTGGAAGAAGAAGGGCAAGGCTAAGGATAAGATCCCTAAGTCTGCACCCAAGCAAAAGGCTGGACCTGTAGAAGACACTGAGTGCTTCTTTTGTCATGAACATGGCCACTGGAAGAGAAACTGCAGCAAGTACCAGGCTTCTTTGAAGAAGAGTGGAAGTAAGAGTACTTCCAACTCAGGTACGCTTGTTGTAAATTTTGTGGACATTCTTCTCGCTGATTCCTATGTTAACTCTTGGGTATTTTATACCGGATCGGTTGCTCATATTTGCAATTCGATGCAGGGGCTAATAAGGACTAGAGAAGTGCAGAAAGGCGAAGTGGATTTTCGCGTCGGAAATAAAGCAAGGGTTGCTGCATTGTTCGTCGGCGTCATGCAACTTCACCTTCCGTCAGGATTTATTATGGGTCGAAACATTTTATCACCTTCATGTTTGATGAGGGATGGTTATTCATTCGCGAGTGCAAACAATGGTTGTGTAATCTCTAAAAATGGTATGTTTATGGCTAATGCTCCCATTGTGAATGGGTTATTTATTTTAAATCTTGATGATGCATCTGTTTACAATGTTAGTGCTAAAAGGCTTCGGCCTAATGATTTGAGTCCTACCTATTTATGGCATTGTCGTTTGGGGCATATAAGTGAAAAGCGCATGAAGAAGCTCTATGGTGATGGTCTTCTAACTTCATTTGATTTTGAATCATACGAGGCATGTTAGGCTTGTTTACATGGAAAGATGACCAAGTCACCTTTTTCGGGTTTACCCGAGAGAGCGACAGACTTGTTGGAACTTATACATACTGATGTATGTGGGCCAATGAGCACAACAGCCAGAGGAGGATATCACTATTTCATTACTTTCACTGATGATTTAAATAGATATGGTTATGTCTACTTGATGAGGCATAAGTCTGAAACTTTTGAAAAGTTCAAGGAGTTTTAGAGTGAAGTAGAGAGTCAACATGGAAAGAAAATAAAGGCCTTGCGATATGATCGTGGAGATGAATATTTGAGTCCCGAATTTAGCGATCATCTTAAGAGTTGCGGAATTGTTCCATAACTTACGCCGCCCGGAACGCCTCAAAGAAACGGGGTCTCCGAATGGCGTAATCGAACTTTGTTGGACATGGTTCGATCTATGATGAGCCAGTCGGATTTACCATTATCATTTTGGGGTTACGCTCTAGAAACGGAAGCTTTCACACTTAATAGGGTACCATATAAATCCGTAGTTAAGACACCATATGAGATGTGGACTGGAAAGAATCCCAGTTTGTCTTTTCTAAAGATTTGGGGTTGTGATGCATTTGTCAAGTGACTTCAGTCAGACAAGCTAACACCCAAATCGGATAAATTCATTTTCGTGGGATATCCGAGGGAAACCTTAGGGTATTGCTTCTACAACCGAGAGGAGGGCAAAGTGTTTGTCGCTCGTAGCGGTGTTTTCCTAGGGAAAGAGTTTCTCACAAAGGGAACAAGTGGAAGGTCGGTGCGACTTGAAGAAGTTCAAGATGAGCCAGTTGGGGATGCTTCTACGAGTGATGCTATTGTAGCAGAACAAGTTGAGGAACCCGTGGCAATAGAAGCACCACAACCACGAAGGTCGGCGAGGCTCCGCGAAGCGCAAGAATTATTATTGTTAGACAATGATGAGCCTGCGACGTATGCAGAAGCGATGGTGGACCCAGACTCTGAGAAATGGCTGATCGCCATGAGTTCCGAGATAGAGTCCATGGGGGACAATCAAGTTTGGAACTTGGTTGACCTGCCTGATGGTTTTAAAGCCATCGAGTGCAAATGGATCTATAAGAAGAATATTGATATGGATGGAAATGTTCACATCCATAAAGCTCGACTTGTTGCAAAAGGTTTTCGACAAGTTCAAGGAGTTGACTACGATGAGACTTTCTCGCCCGTTGCGATGCTTAAATCTATACGGATAATTCTATCCATTGCTGCACATTTCGACTATGAAATATGGCAGATGGATGTCAAGACGGCTTTCCTAAATGGAATCCTAACTGAGGATGTGTATATGATGCAGCCCGAAGCTTTTGTCGATCCAAACAATGCTGGAAAGGTATTCAAACTTCTGAGGTCCATTTATGGGCTGAAGCAAGCATCTCGGAGTTGGAATATTCGATTTGATGAAGTTGTAAAGGAGTTTGGCTTCATCAAAAACGAACAAGAACCTTGTGTTTACAACAAGGAAAGTGGGAGAGCGCTGGTATTTCTAATCTTATATGTAGATGACATATTGCTGATTGGAAATGACATTCCTATGCTCGAGTCTGTTAATACCTCACTGAAAAATAGTTTTTCGATGAAGGACTTGGGAGAAGCGGCATATATTTTGGGCATCAAGATCTATAGAGATAGATCAAGGAGGCTAATTGGATTAAGCCAGAGTACATACATTGACAAAGTGTTGAAATGGTTCAGCATGGAAGAGGCTAAGAAGGGGTTTTTGCCCATGTCTCATGGCATAAAACTCAGCAAGACTCAGTTTCCTTCGACTACTGATGAGCGTGAGTGCATGAGTAGGGTTCCATATGCTTTGGCTATTGGATCCATCATGTATGCAATGATATGTACTCGCCCAGATGTTTCCTATGCTCTAAGTGTTATGAGTAGATACCAGGCTGATCCAGGTGAATGTCACTGGACAGCGGTAAAGAACATCCTTAAGTACTTGAAAAGGACTAAGGATGTGTTCCTAGTTTATGGAGGTGAGGATGAACTTAGTGTAAAGGGTTACACAGATGTGAGTTACCTTAACGACTCAGATGATTCCAAATCGCAATCAGGTTATGTGTTTGTCATGAATGGTGGTGCTGTGAGCTGGAAAAGTTCCAAGCAAGATACGGTGACCTCCTCTTCAACAGAAGCTAAATATATTGCTGCCTCGGAGGCCGTAAAGCAAGCTGTTTGGATTAGGAATTTCCTAATCGCTCTCGGTGTGGTTCAGGGCGCGTCCAATCCCTTGGATGTTTATTGTGACAACAATGGTGCTATTGCACAAGCCAAGGAACCTAGACAACACCATAAGAACAAACATATTCGCATGAGTTACCATCAGATTCGAGAGTTCATTGAGGATGGTAGTGTCATGATATGCAAAATACATACGGACTCAAATGTTGTTGATCCCTTGACTAAGCCTCTCCCGCAGCCCGCGCATGAAGCGCACACAAGAGCAATTGGTATTAGATACATTTTAGATTGACTCTAGTGCAAGTGAGAGACTGAAGGAAATATGCCCTAGAGGCAATCATAGAGATGATTATATTTCATATGTATCCATGAGTTATTGTAATGTTCCTTGAATATCCATATCAGGCAACTTGTATTGATTGGCAATTAGGTGAATTTTTTGTGAAACTCTTTACTTGTATGGTTATTTAAGAGTTGTCCCTAGTCGGAGATCATGTGAGGACACACATGAATATTAGACTAGCACATCGATTGGTTGATGACTATGTTTCGCAAGTCATAGACATGGAGATGTCAAACCAATGGGTTGGACACATGTTATGAACATGGGGTTGGACTGACCCAACCTGAGATTGGAAATTAGTTGCAGCTCTCTCTCTACACATCGTGTACGTTTTGTCCTTAGACCTGAGATTGTCGCATGTAATTGAGATGTGGATCGACCTACTTTGGGTCTATCAAACGTTTCACCATAACTGGGTAGTTATAAAGGTAGCTTTCGGGTTTGTCCCGAAGCATGCTGGAAGGCATGGTCAATCAAGATGGGATTTGCCCCTCTCTAGTTGAGAGAGATATCTCTCGGCCCCTCGAGTGATCGGATCCAGAAATGCATGGCCGTGCTACATAAGGTTAAGAGTTAACCTAGTAAAGGGATTCCGAATCGCAGTATCGAGAAAGGGAGGTCAGCTTGGAGCTAGACCAAATATCATGAGGCAAAGGGAAATACATGTACTAAACCTTGTGATGGTTCGTCCGATATGATCTTTGTATGCGTTTAGGAGTTGGCACGTCTTGCTAGAGGCCGCTACCAACTATTGACAGAATAAGTGTATTCGTGTGATGTCTATACGCATATGAACCTATAGGGCCACACACTTAAGGGGCTGGAAGCCTAATGAGGATTGGATCCGAATTAGACCAGGCTCACGCTACTAATGGGCTGCTGAAGTAGAAGCCCACTAGGGACGCCTATATAAGAGAGGGTGGGGCGTGCTGACCAGGGTAAGACCTCAGATCATTCCCAGCCGCCACTCCTCACGCCTGTGTTGCATGCGCGGACCTAGCAGTCCGGTATCTGACGCTTCCACCATGTACGTGTGGATACCTTGGAGGCGCTGCATCTGTAGCGCTTGGACGAGCCGCGCAAGGGGAGCTGCTCGTGGGACGAGGACAAGGAGGAGACGTGGAACGTCTGCACTTCCTCGACGCGCTTCATCAATTCCGCAACTGCGCGTCTAGTGGTAATTTTGTGATCTATGACAACAGTAATCCTGGCATACGCGGTAGAGATTTTTGATTTGCGCTAGTGTAGCCTACCCGTATCCCTTCAAAAACCACCGACACTCATTTAACCGGCCTTGGAGCAACAGCCAAAGCACAGGTCTTGCCTTCTCGGAAGATCTTATCTGACAACACCACGAGATGGTACGCTAAGGAAAAGCAACACACAGAGGCATACACGGACATGGGCATGCCCAACGCAGGCTCCCAGGACAAGAAGGGCCGGTGGCCACGGGATGACAGCGACGGTCAGGAGCTTGCTAGGGCTCGCAGGAGGGTCGAGGTGAACAGGGGTCACACGAACAACGGAAGAGGGCGGCGGCTCGGTGTGGTGGCACGGTGGTGGTACCCGTGGGAAGGAGAGTAGAGGCTCAGCGCTCGCAACGGCCAGAAAGGATGGGCGCGCTGGAGAGCTTGGTGCAGAGGAGGGTCACTGACGACAATAAGGGTGCTCATGGCGGCAAGGGTTGCCGGCAGGGGTAGGGGTGACGTCTCAGAATCCGGTGCATGGTGGAGGAAGCGGCCACGCGCGTGGCGGGGAAGATGACAGAGGCGCGGCGCTGGCAGCAAGGTTCGTGGGCCGAAGGGTGTTTGTGGCGGTTCTAGGAGGAGAGGCGAGCGGGGTAGAGGACGGGGATGGAGCGATGGTGGCGGCAAAAGCAGGGGAGGAGGAGAACACGGGGTAGGATGCAGGGATCGAGGCCAGGGTTGGGGCCGGTTTTCGGTCGCAGGGTGGACATCGCGGGCGACATGGGGTCGAGAGCGAGAGAGGATCCTGCATCATGGGGAGTGGGTCTAGGGCGTGGTCGCGTTGGTGGTGAGGTTAGTGTTGTTTGCTGTGGCACACGGCCAGGGTGGTGGCGGCTGGGAGGTGGCCGAGTGGTGGGTGGCGGCTGGAGGGAGTAGGGAGCAGGGTTAGGTTGGATGGGGTGTTGGTTTTAGGGTTTGAGGTGGTTCTAGGTTAGGGTTTTCGGTGGGATTGGGTTGGGCCGATCGGGGTGGTAGGTGGCCTGGCTTTCGGGTCGGGTTGCCTCCCCCGATCAAAACTTTTTTATTTAAAAAAATATTGTTTATTATAATTTTAGTAAAAGATTTTGTAATTAGTTTTAGATAAACAAAAATATCCGGAAAGACCGGGTTTCGATTTGAATAAAGGGAGGGACATTTTAGAAAACAAAGAGAAGCTTTTTGAGAAATAGTTTTTAGGTTAAAAGATGTATGATGATGTCATGATGATGCATAGAATAAATACAACAACGATTTTCTAGTAGTAGTCTTACCCGGGGTGCTACAATCTAGGATCGTGGGATCGCTCTAGATTGCTCTGGGTCGCTACGGAGGAATGGAAGACTGGGATACGCACGAGGTCGGAGGAAATGTGGGGAATGAGCGCTCTTCACCCATCACTCTCCTTATATAGCGGTTGCTACCCGCCATTTTCGGGGAGCCATTACCGCGTGGTGATTACGCCGATATTACCGTTGGATTACCCAACGACTAGTTTGACCAAGATTGACGGTCCAACTTCTTCTACTCGACTCGCCAACTGCAGCGATTCGACTACTCGCCAACCCATTCGCCATAGCTGCGATTCGACTTCTCGCTGACCCATTCTCCAGAGCTACGATTCAACTTCTTGCCGACCCGTTCGCCATGGCTGCGATTCGACTGGTCACCGTTATTGCGACTAAGGGCACTTGCTCTCTCTTTCACTGAAGGAGTCCACTGCCGATTCGACTGGGCGTCCAAATTGGACCCTAATACTCCAACTGCCAAAGAACACCTGCGACGAATCAACGACGGCCTCGGGGACTACTGATGGGGATATGCGGAGTGGGGTATACCCAACAGGAAATTTCCTACTTGCCTGTACTTCCAGCGAGTGGGCCTGCAAGACGACGACTGAATCACAACCCAAGAAGAAGCTAGGCGACTGGAAGCTGGAGGCCTAGAAGCATAGCTAGGCCCAGTCGGATTAGGTCAAGCACCCTCTGAGTCCTTGTCTAACTCGGTTGTAGATCTGTAAACCCTAGCGAGGTGGCTCTATATAAACCTCCCTAGGGTACGCATAGAGGAGACGTTATATCATACACCCCCTACGACTCGCCGCCTAGCCGCCGAGGTCGCCCTTGTACTCTCTCATCAATACAATCCAGTAGGAGTAGGTCTTTACCCTCCGGAGGCCGAACCTGGGTAAAAACCTGTGTCTTTGCCCTCATCTCGCACTGTAGATGGCTGGCTGCCCTTGCCCCTTGTTCTACTACTCGCTGTCGATTGCACATTCTACCGTGGCCATTCGCACGATAACACGATTCTGATGATGATTTGCCTGACTTCCCTCGACCCGGAGATGTAGTGTAACATCCCAAAAATCACATTTTGTAAAGCTTGCATAACATTCATACATTCATGAGCATTTGATCTTTTCCAAATAAAATTCAAACATAATAACCATATTTATGCCTATTACTTATTCAAGTAAGGCAAGGTTTATGTTTTATTTTCTATTTGTGATCAATATATGATCAGTGTTGTTTGGAACATAAATACAAGTCCAAACAAAAATTTTAAATAAATTTAAAACTCTAAAACCATTCATATACTTATTATAATTATTTAATTAAGGCATAGTTTTAAACTTTATTTTCAAACCCAAAATGAATTTGAACTTGAATAGATGTTTTACACACCAGAGGACACAAGAAACACAATACAAAAATCTGGAGAAAATTCAAATTGAAACAGAATTTAAATGGGCATTTAAATTCAAACCAGAAAATCAAATCAGAAAAAGAAAAAGAGAAATAGAGAAAAAAATAAAACTAACTGGCTAACTAACCCAACGCAACCCGCGGCCCATCTAGCAGCCCATCTAGCCCACCCGGGAAACCCCTTCCCCTCTCTGTTTCTCACCCGCGCGTATACCCCCTCTCTCACCGACGCCTCAGACGCACCACCACATCAGCGTCGTCATCAATCTCGCGCCGGAAGACCTGCGCCTCTCTGCCGTTTCCTCCCCGAATGAATTCGCTTGATTACGCTTGACTCCCCGCGTAATTGGCCCGCTCAGCCTTGCTACTTAAACCCCCTCTGCGCCCTCTCCATTTCCCCCCAATCCCCAAGCCCTGAGCGCCCCCAGGCTGCGAGAATTCCTCGCCGCGACCTCGCTGCTCCGACGAACTGCAGCGCCGATTCCGACCAAGTTTCGCCTCCCCTTGCCCCCTAACCACCACGAGACTACTCCCCATTGCCAGGCGCACACTCCAATACCACCAGCTCACTCGCGCGCGCCCTGAAACCTCGACTATTTCTTCACCAGAGCAACACCGCCATCTGCTTCCTCTCCGACGAGCTTCCCTGGTTAGTACTGACCACACTTTTCCCTCTCGTTGATACTCTCACCCTCGCCTCATCTGCGTGCAGCTAACGCACCCTTTCTCGTGCCCTAGCGTGAACCGTAGCGCTGCCACTGTCTTCAACAGTATGCGTCTGATGATAGAAGCATCTCCGGTGAGCAATCCATGATGACCCCGTGCGCCCCTATCCTTGTGAAGACCACCTCGAACATCAGCACGTCGTCGCGAACCTAGTGAGCAAAGTCCCCCTCTCCCTCGCTTCCTGTATCTCCGGCAGCATCACCGCCCAAGCGCTTCGCCGCCACCCACCGTCGCAGTGCCACTCGATTTTGGTCTGTTAGTTTTAGGCCGTTAGATCTAGATCCAACGCATACGATAGATGACTTAAGTGAAGCGTTACGATTAGATCTGGGCCGTGTGCAGTCACTTAAATCCAACGAATTAGTATCAACGAATCAGAACGTGACGCGTGGCCTGTAGTTTAATTTAAAAACAGAATCATTTCTATTAGATGTTTAAACTTGCAAAATTCATAACTTTTGATCCACACATCCAAATTTTGCAAATTTTATATCAATGGAATCAGGAAAAATAATCCTATACAACCATGTAATTTTTTTAATGAATTGATTCTTTAAAGTAGGTTGGTTTTGCAGAGACATATATAGGCTTATTTTGTGTATAAAAATTAATTGGAAAATGTTTTAATGGCTAAATAAAGTTTATTTGATGTATAAATGTTTAGTTTATTGATCAGTACTGTTTTACTTGTCTTGTTGGGTTTATAAAAATCATCACATGTCATTTGCATGCATTCATATATTTTTTCTTTTTTATTTTGATATGTGAATTTGGTGCTATCATTTTATGTGTAGATTTTGGTGCTAGTGGTGATTGTGACTGTGAGGATTGTTGTTACTCCCCCAACTACCGAGGCAAGTGGTGCTTCATACTTTTGTCCCAATAGTTTGACTATGCATTGGAAATATTTTGTATAGGGCTTGCATGATAATTTTTGCCAAGTATCTATATGCTATGCTTGGGAAATCCTAGTAGTTGTAGAATTGATAGAAATTTCTCTAAGTCTACCTAGTAGCAACCAAGGGTGGAATATATACAAGCTATGGAAAAATATTTCTAAGTCTCTGACTTATGTTTTTGCTTAATAAAACAACTAAGTGAATGAAACACCTAGGTGGAATGGTTATTGCTTGGTGGTTTTGGTTGAGTGGTTACCAGGGCCCATTTTCCAATGGTCTACCCTGTGTATCTCACTTGTGGAATGCCACCCAGGAACAAAGGGATTTGAGATGCCATATGTTAAGAAGCTTCTAGTGCAACCACATGGCATTGTGGGCTCTCCCTGGATCATATAGGTTGCAATAACTTAGCCATTTGGATAGTTGGTGGTAGTGGGTGATAGGTTTGGAACGCGTCCATTTGGTCTAAGGGAAGGCTTCTGAAAGGCCCTGTCTTGGTAAATATCAAGTCTTGTGGGGAAAGTGCACCACCTCTGCAGAAGGAAGAAACTAAGTACTTAGCAGTGTCCCCGGTAATGGACAATTTGAGCATCAAGACATGGAAGCTATCAAGAATCTCCTCATCCCAATTTTCTAAGTTAAAACTTGTGGTTGAACAAGGGTGAAGGTTCACCAATGTCTATTGGTGTTTCCTTGGGGGTTTTTTCCAAGTAAAAACTTAGTGTTTTCAACTGATAGGTAAAACATATTTTGAGCAAAGCAAGCCTAAGCTACACTCACCCAAATTCATGTAGTATCTAGATACTAATATTCTACTAAGGTATCACTTGAAAATACTATTACCCACTATGGCCGTAACTTTTGATGTTACAGGTTACTCTGATGAGGATTAGGGTTATGAGTCTACACTCAACATGCTTGCCTGTGGCACATGAAGATGAAGACTTTTATTTATTTTGTTAAGTTAAACTCTTGTACTAGCCTATGGCTATGGAGTTGTAAAAGACTATGTTATCTCTGGAATGACGATGTAATAATGACCTTTGTTTCTGTGTACTTCATCTTAAACTGTGGATGCTAGCAATTGATCTAGGGACTAGCATTGCAAGCAAAGGGACCTTTACCTTTATAAAGGTGGGGTCTTACAGATGGTATCAGAGCACTGTGTTGCCTGTAGGATTATGACCCTAGGATTGGACTAGAAACCACTAAGGAAAAAATTTCAGCACTTTGAAAAATTTCCACACTTGTCTTTTTCTTCTCGTAAACTTATCTAATATTCTTTCTCATCTCTATTTGTAGATGAACTCCATCAACGAAGCCGTAAGGAAGGGACCATTCATGACCATGACTTTGGAGTGTGAGACTGAATTTCCCAAGGATCTCAAGAACCTTATGATTACCATGGGGATACATGGTGAAGCTGTGTACAAAGGATTCCCTGTGATGGATGAAGGAGAAGAGTATTGGTGGGTGCAACTTCACTTTTACAAGAACAAGGAAGATAACCACAAGGAGTCAGGATTATGCATGGTCACCAACTCAGAAATGCACACAACATTCTTTGACTCTGCAAGAAATGCAGCTTGGAATGCTATCAAGCAGCTTCATGATACTCAAGTGCAGAATGCTAAACACCCAAAATGACCTTAGAGAAGAAAAGAATCATACCCAAGAGTTGGAGACTACAAACCAACAACTAAGGGGAGACATCATAGACTTAATATGGGAGTCTTGTGATCAAGATAGATAGATGGCTACTAAGGACGCCCTGATAGCTATTTTGTCTAGTGAGTGAGAGTTATAACGTACTTCGTTAGTTGGACCACCACACTTATCGTTTTTACTTCCCAATTTTTTTGTCTAAGTTATGTTGAACGTTTGATGCTTGTAATGGATTTGTGTATGCCATGACTTGTGTGATTGTTGCAAAAGATGTTCTTGTGATATTTTGTCTCGTCATTTTTCTATTTGATGTTGATTCTAACTTTTCTCTAATAAAAATAGATGCCTAATGTTATTATCAACACGGCCGAGGAGTTCAAGGGAACTTGTTGGGATATGCTATATGGGTATCTCTATAGCATGTCTCTTATCCGGCTAACCCGACTGGCCCACAATTGGTAGCATGGCCTATGGACAGCTGGGCGCCCCAGTTAGATGGATCCAGAAGGGAGGCCCATGCCGGATAAAGGAAGGCTACGGTTGCAGTCACCGACATACTCGGATCCTTGGAGTGCAAGATACACAAGACTAGTAATAGAAGGTGTAGGACTCCGTAACCTGTCCGGCTAGGACTTTTCCCTGTAAGCCTGGGACCTGGGGAATATATAAGTCGGTCCTATGGGAGCCTTTAGGGCACGATCGTAGACAACCTCGCACAGCGAACCAATCCCTGTAACTCGGCGTATTGCCCTTATAGTGATTTATAGCAGGAGTAGGTTTCCTCCACCGTCGTGGGATCTGAACCTGTGTAAGCTGTGTTCCTCGTACCCATCAACCGTCCGCCTTCCCCCATGTCTCTAAACACGCACTATGAGGACCCCTACCTGGTGTACTCGTCGGCAATACCACGACAGTTGGCGCCCACCATGGGGCTAGAGGCGCTTCAGGTTCTTCAGCGGGCGAGGACCAAGATCTTCGCGGGAATATGCGAAACTGTAGCCATCGGTCGCGTTCTCTTCTCCGGCAACGTTCCGATCGTCCCTCCTGACGAGTTTTGGATCCCGGCAAAGATGAACCCTACGTGGTGTTCGATCGTTCCTATTGGAGACATCCACCTCTTCATAGGCGAAACCGACTCGGGCACTAGTCCCCTTAGAGTCGAAGGAGCATCAAGGCCCGCACGGACCGCCTACGGGCAAGATACGTTCGCGGAAAGATCGATGTCGGATATCTCTTCGGAGTTTACCGGCAAAGATCAGAAATATTCAACGCCCACCCAAACCGCCCCTATGCAGGATATAAAGGTGGAAGATCACTTCAAATCCGCCGGCCTCGCCCGCGCGTCTGGACTGCAGCGATCCAAGTTCGTTGGAGTGGTTACCATCTTTGATCTGGCGCGTTGCATTCAGAGAGAGGGCGAAAACCCCCGCGATTACCTGGCCAGGTGGCTCCGTATACGAGCCGATCTGGCCCACTACCCCGATGATAACGCTTTGTATCACTTTGTGGAAAGACTGGACCGTGGCACGCTTCTCCGACATTCTCTAAGATGGCAGCAGGCAACAGGACGCCTTACCCTTGAACAGATGGTGAGCATAGTCAACAACTACGCGGAGGCTGACGCAGAATCCCAGAAAGCACTTGGGCTCGTCGACGGAGAACCTCCGATTCAGCCACCGCCACCATCGCCTCCGGCCGCCATCATCGCAGCTGCACCGCCACCTCCCGTCATCGTCTCTGCTGTTGCACCTCCACCGCCCGTCATCGAGGAAGTCCTGGCACCCTCCGACTCTGTCATTGACGCGCTTTATGCTGATTTTAGTGCAGATTCAGAGGAGATAGATTTTAGTCCAGAAGAGCTAGACTCCGCTATGCAAGAGATGGAGGAGGATTACACGCGCGACGAGCAAGCTAACAATGCCGTCACGTCTCGAGGGGTGTTCGTCACCATTGGGATGGCGATGGATGAAGATCAACCCGGATGATCTCCGCCTACAGCGCTAGAAAAGGGGAAGGGGCCACTTATCGCTGCTGACGATGTTCGCGCAAAAGTCATGCCTCCTACTCCTAACCCAGTGCAGCAGCCACAGGAACTCGGCACCGGCCCGAGCAACAACAACACCGCAAACTTCCCGCCTACAGCATCTACGTCTGCAGCAGCCCAATTTACTCTAGCTGATAGAGTGATGTAAGGCAATCTCCTCGTAGATCCACTGACCATCGCTCATATCCGGAACGTGACCCAGCTTAACGAGAAGATCCAGAAACTGCTGGAGGAAGCGTAGGCCATCGCGGAGCAAGGCACTAAGATAGATCGAGATTTGGTCAACGCGCAGAAGTCCATAGAGAAAGCTAGAGTAATGGAGGCCGAATACAAGAGTTTGCTGCAGCAGCAGAAGGCCAAGAAAGCTCCGGCTCGCGTCATCAACGATCCTGGTGTACGGCGCAACCTAGCATGGGCTCCTTCGAAGCCGTCACAATCCAAGCCATACATTGATAGTGAAGGCAAGCAGGTGATGCCCACCCCAATCCTTAACCTCGCCGTCGCCAAGACCCTTCTGGAGCAGGATAGATCGCCCGAGGCAGTGGAACAGGTCTATGACCTAGTGGCCAAGGCGGTAAGGCAGCAGGAAAAGGCCACCTTTCAGAGGCTTGAGTCCGACCCATCGCTTTGCCAGTCTAGCCAGTATAAACCACCAAGGGACAGATCTACTCTTGATGTCGGGTCCCAGACGGGTTCATCAGAACAAAGACGGAGAGATGCACGCAACAGGAAGGATGCCATCCCGATATCCTCCGACCATGGATAAAAGGCCCGACCTCGTCGCCCATCGCCACCGCCCCGATCCCCCTGACATCGCGAAGATTACAAGGCTCGCCATCGTACGGATATGCCCCCACCAAAGCAGTGCGGCATCGTCATCCGCGACAACGCGGAGCAGACCCGTCATGACGGAGAACGCAACCAAGGACATAGGAGCAGGTCACACCATGACCCTCCGCGTCCGACAAGCAACCGTGACAGGCGTGAGGCGTCGTAGGAGGGTAACAGCAAGAAGGCTAACCCACCGCCACCTCCGCCTCCGTCACCACCAAACAGTCACCATGGCGGAGGGGGCCCACGTCGTTCACGCATCCCATCCCCTGTTGACAAGAAGAAAAAGAACCCGAAGTCGTACGATGCATGTTCGTGGATCGATAAGATCCACGAGGCCCGGGAAGGACCATACCTGGGACCACGTTGCTTTGGACCTGCAATATGGTCCGCAACTTACCCCAAAGGTTTCGGATTAACAAGACCTTCAAGCCCTATGACGGCACCGCCAAGCCAGCCACATGGATTCAATGGATCGACGACTTGCCGGAGAAATCTATCTACAACTAGTTGGACATGCAAGAAGCATTCACCAAGAACTTTGAGGGTACATACAAGCGTCCCTGCACTATGGGCGATCTACAGCGGTGCGTGCAAGAGAAAGATGAGACATCTCGCGCCTACCTCTCCCGCTGGTTGGACATGAAGAATTCTTGCGCAGGAGTGCACGCTCAGACCGCCAAGGCCGCCTTCATCGACGAATTGGAAAGGGGCACACTGCTCCGACATAAGCTGAAGCTCTTGCAGGACAATCACCAACTTGACTTGAACCATATGATTCAGTTGGCTAGTGAGTTCGCAGCTGCCGACGATGATGCTCGCAGCTCCTTGCCGGCAACGGCCGTTCCAACCCAAGCTCGGAGGAACAAAAGTACAAAGCAGAAAACCGCTCCAGAAGAAAAGCAATTTACCGACATGGTAGCTATGACTTTTGCAGGACGAGGTGATGGCGGACAACGTGCCCGAGGAAGGGGAGCTTGTCGTGGCAGCAACGAGGAAGTGAAACTACCTCGACACCTCTCCGCGTTCCCCAAACCTACGAGGAGTACCGCGATATGCCGTGCCTCGTACACCTCGATGCCAATGGTAAGGCCACCCATACCAATCGACACTGAAAGTTCGTCAACGACCTCAAGGGAGACCCGGAGTCCGGCTACAAGCAAAGTCGGAAGAACAGACCGCGAGGCAAGGGCAAGGGGAAAAAGAAGGAGGAGGAGTCCAAGGATTCAAGTGACATGGACGAGGACGTTGACCCCAAGCATGCCGCCAAGAGCGACGACAAGGGCAAGAACCCCTTCGTAAAGAAGGCACAAGTATACCACACTTTCCTTGGCACCCCCACCGTCCAACAATAGAAGACCTCTCTGATGATCCTGATGGACACTCTCCCCCAGTTCCCCAGTACCTGCGTTTGTCGGAGGTTCCAATAACTTGGGACAGGACGGACCACCCAGACCTTATCCCTACGGAGAACCAGTACGCCATGGTCATCAACCCCCTGATTGATGGCGTGGAGTTCACCAAGTGTATGGTGGATAGTGGAAGCAGCATCAGCATCATGTACCTGGATACGCTGCAAAAGATGAACTTGACGGAGGCAAACCTAAGGCGGACCAACACCATCTTCCACGGCGTAGTTCCTGGTCGGCAGGCTCGGTCCCTTGGGTGCCTTACACTTCAGGTTGCCTTTGGAGATGTTAACAATTACCTCCAAGAGCACATGACCTTCGAGGTGGTCCCCTTTAAGAGAGTGTACCACGTCATATTCGGCCGCGACATATTCCACACGTTTATGGCCAAGCCATGCTTCGTCTACAACAAATTCAAGATACCCGGACCAAACAGTGTCATCACCGTATCTGGAAGTTTTACCAAGGCAAGGGACTGCGAGATCAATGAAGAAGCCGTTGCAGAAGCTGTCCTCTATAGCGAAGAATTCAAAGAGATCCAGAGCAAGGTCGATGACTCAAAGATGCCCGCGTCGAAGAAGCAGATCTCCGACTCCGCTCCTGCGTTCAAGGCCGCCATCGAGACCAAGCCGGTGGAACTTGTGGTAGGCGATGCCTCCAAGGTCACCGCCATTGGGACGAACCTGTATCCCAAATAGGAAAGCGTGCTCGTTGAGTTCCTCCGTGACAATAGGGACATCTTTGCCTGGCAACCTGCCGACATGAAAGGTGTACCTAGGGAACTTCCCAAGCACAGCTTAATCATTGATCGAAATTGCAAACCAGTGAAACAACCTCTACGACGCTTTGGAGATGAGAAGAGACGTGCCATTGTCAAAGAGATAGCTAGATTACTTAAGGCTAGGTTTATTCGACAAGTCCTTCAATCCCAATGGGTGTCCAATCCTCTACTTATCCCCAAAAAGGGAACCAATGAATTAATAATGTGCATTGATTACACTGGCTTGAACAAAGCATGTCCCAAAGATCCGTTTGCTTTGCCTCGCATTGACCAAGTCATTGACTCGACGGATGGCTCGGAGCTTTTGTGTTTTCTCGATGCATACTCAGGATACCACCAGATCAAGATGAGGAAGTAGGACCAATTGGCCACTTCGTTCACTACCCCATACAACACGTTTTGCTATGTTATGATGCCCTTTGGGCTGAAAAACGCAGGTGCTACGTACCAGCAGACAATGCAATGTTGCCTCCACGACCAAATTGGTCGGAACGTTCACGCCTATGTGGACGATATCGTGGTGATGTCTAAAAAGTCAAACAACTTAATCTCTGACTTAAAAGAAACCTTTGATAATCTCCGGAAATACAACATGATGCTTAACCCTGAGAAGTGCGTCTTCGGGGTGCCAGTAGGAAAATTGTTGGGATTCATCGTTTCCCGGCGTGGAATCGAGGTCAACCCAGCCAAAATCAAGTCCATCTTAAACATAAACCGTCGGACATGCCTAAAGGACATTCAACGACTAATAGGTTGTGTTGCAGCAGTTAGTCGGTTTGTCAGACGACTTGGAGAGAAGGCTCTGCCGCTATACAATCTGAAGAAGGCGGAAAAATTCACGTGGACAGACGAAGGAGATGCAGCATTGAAGCAGCTCAAGGAAACCCTTTCCTCAGCGCCTATCCTTGCAGCACCCGAGCCTGGAGAGCCCCTTTTAATCTACATGGCGGCAACCAACCGGATAACCAGCATCGTCGTCGTGGTAGAGCGGAATGAACCAGGCTATGAGCACGGAGTTCAACGACCAGTTTACTATGTGAGCGAGGTCTTGACGGAGTCCAAGCAGTGTTACCCGCAATACCAAAAGATAGCTTATGGAGTATTCCTTGCTTCTCGAAAGCTGAGGCATTACTTTCAGGAGCACCCAATCACAGTGGTGAGCAAGACTCCACTGTCCAACATAATCAACAACAACGACGCTACAGGAAGGGTTGTGAAGTGGGGCATTGAACTTTCCGCCTTTGAAATCACCTACAAGAGACGCGATGCTATCAAGTCACAAGCCTTGGTGGATTTTATTGCAGATTGGACGGAGATGCCTGAACCTACTCCATTGCTGGAACCAGAGTAGTGGGTGATGCACTTAGATGGATCAAAGCTGCTCAACGGCTCGCGGGCTGGTGTATTGCTACAGTCACCAACAGGATACAAGCTACACTACGTTCTACAGATCCACTTCGAGGCTACAAATAACATGGCGGAGTATGAAGCACTCATTCACAGACTACATGTAGCCAAGGATATTGGCATCAAGCGCATAGTTTGCTGTGGAGATTCCGACTTGGTTGCCCAGCAGGTGCTGGCACCTGGAATGCGCGGAACCCTGTGATGGCGGCATATCGAGATGAAGTGGAAGAGATAGCCAAGAGCTTCTTGGGCTAGAAAGTCAAGCATGTTCCTAGGGAGCAAAACGAGGCGGCTGATCTGCTATCTAAGCTTGGATCAGGGCACAAGCAAATCCCGCCAGGAGTTTTCCTAGAGCACTTGCGCACACCATCTGTGAAGGGAGCCGACATCGACAACCCGGATAGAGCTGACTCTTTCGTCAACATGGTGACTAAGGTCCCTCCGGCTTGGAAAAAACCGTTCATGGAATATCTCGAACAAAGAACTTTGCCCGACGACGAAGTCGAAAGACGGCAAATAGTACGACGAGCAAAGGGTTATACCATAATTAATGGGCAACTCTACAAAAGGAGCACTACTGGTTTATACCTAAAGTGTGTTTCCCAGTTAGAAGGTATGGAAATCCTTCGCGAAATCCATCTTGGAGACTGTGGGCATCACGCCGCTCCTCGATCGTTGGTTGCAAAAGCCTTCCAGCAACGATTCTACTGGCTGTCTGCGAAGGCGGACGCCGACAAGCTGGTTGAGACATGCATGGGATGCTAGTATTATGCCCGACAACCACATGTCCCTGCTGAAGAATTGCAAACAATACCAATAACTTGGCTGTTCGCGATCTGGGGGCTAAACATGGTGGGACCGTTACAAACGGCACCATGCGGATTTACACATCTTCTTGTAGCAGTTGATAAATTCACTAAATGGATAGAAGCTAAACCCATTAGAAAGCTTGATGGGGCAACTGCCCTCAGGTTTGTCCGGGATCTAGTGGTGAGATTTGGTGTCCCACATAGCATTATCACCGACAACGGCAGCAATTTGTCACTCGGAGAAGTGGAGGCTTATTGTTGGGAGAAAGGCATCCGACTTGATCTTGCATCTGTGGCACACCCATAGTCCAATGGTCAGGTTGAGCGAGCCAATGGATTAATTCTGCAGGGAATCAAGCCACGTCTTGAGGCACCACTACATAGAGCAGATGGGGCCTGGGCGGAGGAATTACCATCTGTATTGTGGAGTTTACGAACTACACCCAACAGATCCACCGGCTACACCCCTTACTTCATGGTTTATGGAGAAGAAGCCATCCTGCCTTCCGACATACTTCACGATGGACCAAGAGTTGCCGCCTACGACGAGGATGACGCTGAAGAATCCAGACGCCTAGATGTGGACCTTCTCGAGGAGGAGCGTGTTTTGGCATTCCAAAGATCCGCCATCTACCAGCAGAAGCTACGTAGCTACCATAGTCACCGCCTTCGGCATCGCTCATTTAAAGAGGGGGATTTGGTGCTCCGACATAAGCAGAAGAAGTCACACAAATTATCCCCGCCATGGGAAGGACCGTTCGTCATAAGCAAGGCGCTACTCAATGGGTCTTACTACCTTGTTGACAATCGTGAACTGAAGGATAGACCCAACGAGGACCATAAGCGTAAGCGACGTGACCCGGATGATGACTACCCGGAGCTTGATTGGCCATGGAACATAGCACAGCTACGTCCTTTTTACGCTTAGCATTTTTTATCTAATTGTGTACCACTTATATGATCAATGAAATAAAGCTCTCTGGTTCACTCATATTTCTAAGTCTTTTACCTCCTTTAGTGTTCATTTTTGGATCATGTAAAACCTTTATGCACAAGCTTTGCGATTGCACTTGTGAAAATTCCGCCTACGGGCGTTAGCTTAAGTTTTCTGGTCTACACATTCTTTGTCGTTTTTATGTGGATTCTAGAGTAGTGACTTTCGGCACTTATTTTCGGCGATTTTGTGCTCAGGTTATTGACGGTGCCATTGGGAATCATCACCTAAGCGCATGGTTCCGACAACGAGTCTTCCGACTCACGAAAAGTCAAGCATAAGAACCAAAGTAATGGATAAGCCAGCACTTGTTTAAAAATATATACATGCTGGAAACTAGTTCTTGAGAAGCAGGAAATAACAACCATTGTTTTCCGCCTTAAGTTAGATAAACAAGTTTTTTCCACATATGCACCAAAGGTGAAACAAATATTACAAAGTTGTTCTTCACTCCTTTGGCGCAGGTGACTTGGAGGCAGCATCATCACCAGCCGGCGAACCACCCTCGAAGTCGTCACTGTGGTGGGACTCGGAGGAACCTTGGTTGCCGCTGTCGATGATGTTCATGGGCACGAAGATGTCGACGTCCACCAACTCGGAAACTCTGGTGTCATAGCCCGCGAGCGATGACAAGATGGCTTCATGGTTAATCTCTTTGCCATCATCGTCTACGTCGGGAATGCCAGAGGTCACCGTGTCGATGTCGGCATCTTCATAGTGTGCCTTCACCATTGACATCGCCATCCTTGTGCCAGCCCGTGCACATGAAGCTTTCCAGCTCGTGATACGCTTGGGGGCTCGATACAGAATCTCTGAGTACTTCACCATGGATTCCGATGCCTTGATGTTTATCTGGAGGGGCTTGGCGATCTCCTTGGCTTGCGTGATGGCGGTGTTGATGAAGTTGCTGGCAAGAACCATGCATTCCTTGGATGGAGGAGGTGATCGGGTTAAACCCATAGGAGCTGCAAATTCTGACAAGGAGCGCATGAGTCCAACAATTCAAAGTACCCAGACTACAGAAATCCAAGACGGAGAAAACTTACTGAAGATGTTGGCCTCAGCTTGCCAGAGGGTGTCCGCCAAGGATTCTTTCTCTTGTTGGAGGAGCTTATATGCCTCGCTATGGCATTGATTTTGCTCATCGGTAGCTTGCTTCTGATCTTTTAAGAAATCAATCTCCTCCTTCAAGTGATTGATTTCCTCGGTGGCAGAGTCCGGCAGGGCCTTCATTGACTCCTCATGCATTTTCAGCATGTCTTTCCTCTCCTCCTTAAGGATCTTGTTCTCTCTATCCAACTGCTGGATGTGCTTGGATTGCTCGACAATGTCCTTGGACTTGGCAACATGTTCTACAAAGTCAGAGAAACCAAAGTACACGGTGAGTACTCGGAGAATATAAGCACAAAACCAAGAAGAAATGCGCAAAAATAAAACAGACTCTTGTTTTTGATGATATGTTCCTTCAAGATGGCAATTTTACCCTTTTCAGCTTCAAGATCTGCGCGCATCTTCTGGTACTTTCCATTGTGCATGCCCCTCCGAGCATTCTCGTTCTGTGGAAAAAAGGTCAAAGTTAAAACGTTGTTTGGTCTACTTGGAGCACATAGCCGGAAATTTTCCACTTAGACGCTCGGGGGCTACATCGGGAGTTTTTGACTTAACAATATGCCTAGATTTTCTTTAAGCATCTAGTCGGAACTAATTCAGTTACAAATAGAAGCTTGGGGGCTAAAGTATAAAGTTTTTTACCCGGATATATGCTTGGCTTTCTTTAAGCATCTAGTCGGAACTAATTCAGTTACAACTAGAAGCTTGGGGGCTACAGTACTGAAATTTATAAACACTGCGTATGCTACTCTTAAAGCATCTAGTCGGAATATTTCATTCCATCTAAATGCTTGGGGGCTACAGTGAGAAGTTTTCTAGCTTAGTCACTCTTAGAGCATCTAGACGCAAAGACCTATGTTTTTCCATCTACATCCTCGGGGGCTACAGTGGGATACTC
Source organism: Avena atlantica (assembly GCA_910589765.1). Classification (NCBI taxonomy): domain Eukaryota; kingdom Viridiplantae; phylum Streptophyta; class Magnoliopsida; order Poales; family Poaceae; genus Avena; species Avena atlantica. The sequence goes on from OU342739.1 coordinate 434,169,366, forward strand.
ATATGAAATGCAAAAGGAAAATAAAACTTACAAGTGCAATGATCTTGAGGTTTGTAGCGCTCTCGGCCAACAGCTTGCCAAAGGAGAAGCTGTTTCCCTGCAAGATGTCTGCTTGTCGAAGGAGCTCCTCAAGACCGCATGTCGGAGATGTCAATGCTGCTCCAGGAACCAGAGTTGTGCTACTAGGCGTAAGTGCCGGGTAGACTATCTTCAGGAACTCAAAAGGTTTCTGGGGAGCAAGGGAGCCGCCTTCGGCAGAAGTACCAGCTTCCACCACCGCCTTGCCGCCACCGATGGCATCCTTAGCCAGAGCATCAACCATTTGTTGGGCGGTACTCTCCTGCGTCGCCTGCTCGCCGACAACAGCAAGCTCGGTAGAGGCGCTAGAGTCCACTTCCATGGCGGAACGGCCCGATGCCTCCTTAGCTTGTGAACTTGTCAGGGAAGACGAAGGCTTGACGGCAGGTGTGGCAGGGGCGATGGCAGGGGAGGCGTCGCGATGCAGCATGTCCTTAATATTTCTAGAAGCCCCCAATGTTTTGGAGGTCTTCTTGAGGCTGGCCGTGTCTTTCTTCCTGAAATGTGCAAAATGCATAAGTACAGGAGCAAGACAGATAAATAGACAATGTCGGAGAAAGAGAAGCTTATACAAGAGGGGTGCTTTGGCAAAGGGGATCCCGGTAACTCTTCTCTTTTCCTCCTCCAGGGCGGCGGTAGTCTTTTTGGGGGCTCCACCCTCTGTCTTCTTCTACTTGCCTCCGTCGGCAGCGTCAGAGGTGGAGCTCTTCCGCTTTCACGCCAACGGAGCCTCGTCGTTGGACACGATCATGACTTCCTTCATCTTTCGTAGATTTGGGCAGCCAGGTTGCCCTCCTCTATATCGTTAAGCTGTTAAGTGAGAAATCACCGTGTTAGATAAGATGACACTTGCAAGATGGAAGAACTGGAGTATACGTCGTACATGGAAAATAAATACCTACCTTTGGGCACTTGTCGTCTACGAATATGTCGTAGGTGATGGTGAAGCCACGCTTCTTATCCTTCACCTTGACGATGTCCTTAAGGCGGAGCTTGACGGAGTCGCTCGAGAAGTTGTCCACGGAGATGCGGAGGTTATCCCTTCTATCGCTGGTATACTCGTGCATGAGATTCGTGCGGTGCTGCAAAGGTTGAATTCGCTTGATGAACTAGCACATGTTTAGGTCCAAGCCGGTCAAACCCGTCTCTATGAAACATTCTATCCGCCTTATGGCGCGGGAAGAATCGAGGTCGGAGGGAAGGGAGGCCTGGGATATCCATGACGAGGCTTCAGCGGCGGCTTTGTCAACGAAGTCCGGGTACGTTACTTGACGGCCAGCCAGAGGGATGTCTAGGCCGTAGAAGTACGTCCGTTGCCAATTTTTGCAGGACTCGTGGCCGACGATGTCGGAGAACCGCCGGCCAGGTCAAATCTTGAAGCTTATGGTGCCGCAGTTCCTGAGTTCTTCCTTGCTATGTCCGGCTTCACGTTTGACGGTGAAGAAGTACACAAATAGGTCTAACCTAGGCCTTATCCCTAAGTATCCCTCGCAGAGCGCCGCGTAGTTGCTAAGCACTAAGATACTATTGGGGGAAAGATTCTGGGGCTAGACTCTATAGTGATTCAAGACGGAGAGGAAGAAGTTGGAGATGGACAGGGAGACGCCGCGTACTAGTTGGGCTTTGAGGTACACCTTTTCTCCGGCTTGGGGAGAGGGTGTAACCTCGCCGGCCAACGCCGCCCGCCAGGTGAGCCCCTCCGTCGCAAGGAGGTAGCCCTCGGCGATCATCTCTTGGATATCACCATCCGTGATATCTGAGCCGCGCCAGTCGCCCTTGTGCGAATCTGGCTCCTCCTCCAACGGTTCTAGGGCCACCAGATTAAGGTCGCCGCCGGTAGACTCGATCACCGCCGATGCAGGGATTACTAGGCCCTCCGGAGGCACGACAATGGAGCTCGATGGCTTCGCCGCGGCTTGGTTCGACGCCACCATGGAGGGAGAGGTGCTGCTGCTAGCCATGGAGCGAGGATGGGTGTGACTGGTGCAGATTGGAGGCTAGGGTTGTTTCGCGAGTTAGGCACGGAGAGCTCGAGGGGGAGCACGTTGGAGGAAGAAGATGATGCGAGGAGAATGAGTTAAAAGGTGAAAATTCCACCGTTGTTAGTATTTATCATATCCAGCGTCAAGATTCGTGCATCTTGATCGGACGGTTGCCGCCACGTCTCCAACCGTCGCCGCCAACGGTTCGTATCGCTCGCGCGGGAAAATCGGACATGATTGCGTTCTCTGCATGTGTGAGTTACGAGGCGTCGCTGACCTAATCCTACATCGCCCTAGATGACACAGGAAGATGAGCCGTCACATCGAAGATTCCGGCATCGATGGATCCAGTCAGGCTATGGAAGAGTACGATGGAAGATTCAGCATTTATCCGACTTACAAGTTGAAGACGGAGAAAGCATTGCAGGGTTCTTTGGGAGGACTAAAAGATATTGCTTGACGTTTTGCAGACATCCATCTAGACGAAGCATTCCACGGGAAGAGGCAAGACGGCGCAAGATATCGGAGTTCTCCGCGGGCTACTATTGGGGATATGCTATATGGGTATCCCTATAGCATGTCTATTATCCAGCTAACCCGGGTGGCCCACAGTTGGTAGCATGGCCTATGGCCTACTGGGCGGCCTAGTTAGATGGATACAGAAGGGAGGCCCATGCCGGATAAAGGAAGGCTACGGTTGGAGTCACCGACATACCCGGAGCCTTGGATTGCGAGATACACAAGACTAGTAATAGACGGTGTACGACTCTGTAACCTGTCCGGCTAGGACTTTCCCTGTAACCCTAGGACTTGGCGACTATATAAGTCGGGCCTATGGGATCCTCTAGGGCACGATCATAGACAACCTCGCATAGAGAACCAATCCCTGTAACTCGGCGTATTGCCCTTATAGTGATTTATAGCAGGAGTAGGATTCCGCCACCGTCGTGGGATCTGAACCTGGGTAAGCTATGTTACCTCGTACCCGTCAACCGTCTGCCTTCCCCCACGTCTCTAAACACACACTGTGAGGACCCCTCCATGGCGTACTCGTCGGCAATACCACGACAGAACTCGTTTTGGTACTCGTCTCATTGAGCTCACTAGTGTGCTCAACCTCCCACTTCCTAGCATCATGACACTTCCACTCGCCAAGTTTGAGAGGAAGGACCTTTGGGTCTTCAGAGTCACTCAGCCTGGACGCCAGACAGAGACAACCACGGAGACCATCACTTTCAAGATGATGCATGACGACAAGGAGAAAGGCCTAGATGTGGTCATGTAGGAGTTACTTGGGCGCCTGGTAGGGAGACACTCCACCAAGCTTAGAGGCCTTTACTTTCACCGCTTCGGGAGACGCAACGAGGAGGGTGAGGCCATAGAGTACGAGGATGCTGCTAGAGAGACGATGGAGCCGATTCGTCTGTACCTACAGGACCTAGAGATTCTTATTAGACACCTAGATACTGGTAGGACCAACGTCATGCTTAGCAATGACGAGCTCCAGGTTCAGCTCCGAGAGAAGGACAAGCTCTTCGCGGAGCAAGACGAGATAGTCAAGGAAATGGAGGCCAAGTTTGAAAGCTAGGACAAGAAGTTCAAGAGCCAGGAGAAAAGAGTCCAAGACAGGAACAAGAAGATCTGGGAGATGAAGGAAGAGCTAGAGGCCAAGGACTTCGAGCTTGAGCATCAGCAGGGAGTGATCGAGAGGCTTCGCTCACAGAAGAGGGCTCTTAGGGCCAAGATTGAGGCCTTGACTACTAATGTTGTGGAGTACAAGACCGCTATGTATAATGCAGGTCTTACCCTTGTTGATGTGGAGATTGATGCGGAGGAGTAGTATAGACTACTCGTTTATCTTTCATCTCCTGTACTTTGATTATTGAGTCGCAATGACCATCCAACATGTGGGTGGCTTGCTATGGTGTGTTTGCTTTTTCCAAAAACTTGTTCTTTATGTCGTTCAAACTCTATCTTATTTTGATGCTTGGTTATTGTGATTATCTATGTGATGTATTGTGCATGTTAAGCATCTATGGGTATCTCATTCTTATCCTTATGAAAACCACAGATGCCTCCTCGACATGCCAACCCCAACCCAAACAACAACAACAACAATGTCACTCCCGAGATGCAGCAGTTGATGATAGCACATGCACAACTGATGCAGATGATGACCACTATCATGCAGAACTAGAATCAGAATAACAACAACAACAATAACAATAACAATAACAATAACAATAACAACAACAACCAGAATAATCCGCCTGGATTTGACATGCTCACCAGATTTCTAAGATTGAGGCCTCCAAAGTTCTCAGGAACCACTGATCCAATGGTGGCCAATGATTGGCTACGTTCAGTGAACAAGGATTTAGTGATTGTCGGCTACACTGACGAAGAGAAGGTCAGGTTTGCAGCACATCTGTTGGAAGGGACGGCAGCAACCTGGTGGGATAACTTTCAGATCACCACTCCCATTGAGGATGTGACTTGGGCTATCTTTGAGGATGGATTCCGTATAGTCACATCTCATCCGGAGTGATGAATTTGAAGAAGGAGTTCCACAACCTGAAATAGCTTCACCGCAGCGTGGCCGAGTATATTGAGGAGTTCAACAATCTGGCACGTTATGCACTGGATGAAGTTGATATAGATGCCAAGAGGAAGGAGAAATTCCTTGAAGGACTGAATGATGAATTGAATTTGCAGCTGTTTATTGCCTATGTCCCAACCTATCAATCACTCTGTGACAAGGCTACCATCTTGGAGAACATGATGAAACAGGTTGAGAGTAGGAAGAGGAAGCACAACTTCGATAAGCACAGCTCGGGATCGTCTCACAATCGTTCCCATCATGATGATAGTTTGAGTTCTGGATCCCACAAGCATGGAAAGTACAATAACCACCACGGCCACAACCGCCATCATGACAACAAGCATCACCGCAGTCATGATAATGACAAGTATAAGAACCACAAGAGTGGACACAAGAGCCACCATAGTGGAGGTGGAAGTGGAAGTGGAAGTCAGCCTGCAAAGAGAGATATCTGTCAGGTTGAATGCTTCAAGTGTAATAAGATGGGACACTATGCTAATGAGTGCCCAAAGAAGAAGGTTGAAGGAACCACCAATCCCAACCCTTTCCAGAAGGGACAAGTGAACCACATAAATGTGGAAGAGATATATGAGGAACCTGATGCTGTGGCTGGTAAGTTCAAACTCAATTCTATTCCAGCACTTGTTCTTTTTTATACTGGCGCATCGCATTCATTCATATCAAGAGCATTTTTTGAAAGAAATGAACTTCCAGTTGAAACTATTGGGTGTCCTATACAAGTAATTTCTCCTGGTGGAGAAATGATAGTGAACTCAGGATGTCATGACCTAGTCATAGAATTTGGGAAGTATAAGTTTCCCATTAATTTGATAATCCTAAATTCCCAAGGATTGGATGTCATTTCGGGAATGGCATGGATGACTAAGTATAAGGGAGTGCTAGATTGTGCCAATCATACTATCACACTCACAACCACTACTAGGAAACAGGTCGTTAGTGGCACACCAGAAATGCCCATCTGTGGCGCACTAGCAGTGCACCACGGGCCTTGCGCTACGGCTATCTCTCAGCCGTCGCGCACTGCCTAGTGCGCCACGGTTGTGTAGAGATAGGCGTAGCGCACCACCTAGTGCTCCACAGAAGTTTGGCATGGTGCGCTACCCCTGGGATCTTCTGTGGCGCACTACCTAGTGCGCCACTAAACTTCCATAGTGCGCTTTAGGTGTAGTGCGCCACAAAAGGTAGACCATGTGCGCCACAGATGTATTTTTTGTTTTTTTTTATTTCCGAGCCAGATTATATGCAATACATATTATATACAATATTACAGCAGATATACACACACAGATACAAGATATACAATTATATATATAAATACTCAATATGAAAAACAAGATTGAAACAAATACATATAGATAAGTCTCATACATGAATACATAGTCTAAGTTAATTACATTGTTTCGATCATGTTACAAAGTAGTAGTTGGTGACATGTGAATACATGTGTCGATCGAACAAGTTAGAGATCGGAAGCTCGCCTAGACATCTAAACTAGCTAGCTAGACACAAACGCGGGATAAATAACCAAAGAAGATAAGCATGATCACCGCCGCAACGAAGGTGTAGGTCTTCATCCGGTTCCTTGTCCTAACTCCCTCTAGATAGCGCGTGTATCTAGCTTCCGCCTCCGCCATAGTGTTGTACCCTTTGTAGCTATTGCCGCTGAAACGGTGCACCTGTCTCCGGCAGTCTTCCCAATCATCGTAGACTCCGGGAACCCGTCCCTTGTACACGACGTACCACGTCATCTATAAGTTGACAATCATAATTAACCGATTATTGAAAAAAAGCATATATAATTAAAGTCGCATATGAAGATACACTTATAGAAAGTACTCCTAAATCAAAAAGACCAAACTCAAAAAGCATGCCTCATATATAACTAGGTTGTTCGACACAGGAATATGCTACGATGGAACTGTTCGCCAAGTAGGATGCACAACACCTGGACCTGCGCATAGCACAAGGCGAACAATCCCATCGCAGCACATTCACATATAGTGTGCCACGACATTTCAATCATCGGCATTATTCTCGAAAAAGACCAAAGTAACTCAAAAAGCATGCCTCATATATATACATAGGTCGTTGGACACAGGAATATGCTACGATGGAACCGTACGCCAAGTAGGATGCACAACACCTGGACTTGTGCATAGCACAAGGCGTACAATCCCATCGTAGCACATTCACATATATAGTGTGCCACGACATTTCAATCATCGACATTATTCTCGAAAAAAGAGTAAGGAAAAAAGAAGGACCAAAATGAGCAAAGGACCAAAGAGTAAGCAAAAAAACCAAGCATTGATTGATATATAATAATAAGCAAAATAAGTTCACTTGTCGTCCACACACACACACAAAGGTCATCTATAGTTTGTAACTACAACTAGGCCAACATCAAGCCTTCTGGCTCGGCTTAGGGAACGGGAGGACGCCCTGTCTCAGTCATGAACTTCCTATAGTCACCCTGCATCTCTAGGCGATCTTCTATGTCACGGTTATTCGGGATATTTCCTCCGTAGAAGATCCCCCCCGAAGTCATGACATCACGAAAGATGATTGCCCCAAACTGCTGCTGGATGCGATACATCTCTTGTCTAATATCCGAATCATTGATCTTGGCCTTTGCTTCGGCCCACTGTTTGAGATGATCTGGCAGCGTAGAATTCTGCTGGTCAAGTAGGAACGCCCTCATGTGATGGAGTGCATAGTAGGCTTCCTTCTTACTGTTTTCCGGCTGCTTCACGCAGGGGAACTCCGTTACGTGGTTGAAGACATGCCTGCCGAACTTGACCTTCTTACGCACGAAGCTGGTGCCTTCCGTCGAGGCAAAGCCAGTGAGAGCATCATCTAGAACTTCCTTGATCTTGTCGTAGTTTTTCTTCTTTTCTAGACTCCCCGAGTCGAAATACGTGGCGTGGGAATGCTTCGGCGATAAGGAGATGAGCGTGCAGTGTTCATCTCTGCGCAAAAAATTCAAATGGAATGTGTTGGAAAAAGAATGATGATGATCTAATAAAGCCAATCGACGGTGGCGAGTGAATAACAACTTACTCGGGAAAGTAAGGCACGAGAATGTATTCCTTTGTCTTGTTTGCCACGAGGATTCTTTTTAGGTATGAGGCCACGATACGTCGTTCGGCGGGGGAACCCAAGCAGCCATCACACATGTAGTAGGGGTCCACTATAGCGATGCCCGGTGTGTTCTCTCTAATGATCTTCGTGGCCAGGCTGAGAGAAAAGAGACGGACCATGGTATAGTGCAGCGGGTATAGGTGTAACATATTGAAGATGTCCTCGAACCGCAGGAAGAACAGATCAGCGGGGGCAGTGTCGACGAAGCCCAAGCCTGGTGGCACCTTAACCACGAATACCTGGTGCGAGGGATCTTTATCCGATAGAAGGCGTCTCTCTATCGTCAGCACGCCGTCATGCACACTCTGCAGTTCCGAACTGGCGAGCTTCCGCAAATTCTTAGGTAGCATGGGCTCACCCGCCACATGAATCCTCCACATAATACCCTCGGGTCTTGGTGGCCCGTCCCGAAACCTGATCGGATTCACAGTTGTTGACGCCACCGGCTGGCTCGAGCTGCTAGATTTTCTTTTCCTGCCATTTTTTCCTTTTGGAGAGCGGGCAGGCACCGCAATCTGAGCACTGGCCGCCCTATGTAGTGTGTCAGGGCTTAGAATAAAGGGCCTGTTGGTTGTATCAGAAGGCTCTGTAAAGGCGCAAGCTGGAGGCATCTCCTGAGAACCAAACAGACGCTTGGTGATAGTGGCTTTCTCTATGGGGCCACCAGCTAGGTCTTCTTCGTTGCCAAACTGAGTGTTGAAGAAGTGATCATTCCAGTCTTCGTCGTCCTCGGCCGGATCCTGCACCATGTGCATATCATCAACATGATCATCCGACCAACCGCGTGGAGGTGACGGCGAGGGCGGTAAGGGGGCCTTGCCACCGCTTGTCGCTGGCATGACAGGCGGTGCTGTTGTCTGTGGCGTGATGGCCCCCGCCGTCCCCAAACGGATCATGCTCTTTGGCCATAGCAAGAATAAGCCGAAGTAACTTATGAGGACAGACGACTCTTCTTCATCCGCTCCTGAGGGTTGAATTGGAGGTTCCAGGTCGTCGCAGCCCCTTAGCACCCGACTAATTTTAACCCTGTGCACGCTATCTGGCATCGTCTTTGAGTGGAACGTGCGCTGCAAGGGTTGAACGATGGTACCCTTGGCAACATCCCTCAGCTCGTTGTTCACGTAGCATAAGAGAGTGCAAGGAACATCCGTCTGCGGAAAACATGTACGGCGTCGTCAGAGCGAGATGCCATAAGAGTAATAGATGGCATGAAAGGCGGTAATTAAAGCAATTTGTTTACCATGATGGCGTCGATATCGGCTAATGTCGACGCACCGCATACGGCGACGGGCGTGCAAGAGACGGAAGGGCTGCTTGATGGCGCGGTGCTGGCCGCCGGTGTATTCTCCCTACCGACGGGTGCTTGGAGCTCCGGTGCCGCCGTGACGATGGCAGGGGGGCACCAACATGTACTCCGGCGCCACGGTGATGGTAGGGGGAGTCACCAACACTTTCGGCGCCACGGTGCTAGCTGGCGGAGTCACGAACACGTAGTTCGCCTGATTCGTCGGCGCCGCGTTGTTTGAGTGGCTGATGACCATGCTTGGAATCGGGCACGACCCTACTCGACCACCCGCACTCCAGTTCGCTATTGACTCCACCAAGGTAGGCAGGAAGGACGTGAGGGTGATTGCCAGGTTGTCTTGGACGATCTGCGGGATCCACGCCACTTGTGCCTTAAGTTCTTGAACCTCTCGGTTTTCCTCCTCGCTCCTTCCCGACGGCGCCACATGCGTCCTCGGCGGTGGACCAAAATGATCCACCCAATTCTTACCCCCGAGGCCGGCCAGACGGCCAGCCAACGACGGCTTCTTCGTAACCGGCTCTATTTTCTTGGCCCGGTTCATCGCCCTGTTAAAAGGGTTATCCCACCGGGTGGCCGCCGTCGACCCCTGGGATGAGGAACCCTGGGATCCATGACTAGCAACAATTTCCTCCTCCTGCAGAAGAAGTAACAGTGAATCATTTAGATCATCGATTAGATTGCAATCGTGTTGATCCGTGGTAATTAGATTATACTTACCACAATTTCCTCGAATTCCTTCACCACAGGATCCGCGGTGAGTTGTTTGGTTTTTGGGTCCACATGGTAACGGGCCCTGATGAAGTTTCGTACCTGCCCGGGTTCGAATTTAGCAAAGGGGTTTTCTATCCCCTTGGATCTATACTCTTCGTCCTCCTTATTCCATTTGGCCTCCGCGGTTCTGTATCCACCAGATCCGAGATGGTGATGACCTATATTCATCGCATGCAGCACCTTTCCCCGATTACTATTCGCCAGGGCTCTTTCGGATTCACACCTCTCCTTGAACTCCTGGAACTGATCTTCGGTGATCTGCGGGTCAATCTTCTGGATCTCCTAGAGACTTTTGCCTTCTTTATAGATCTTCTTCTTTATCCGGGTTCTCCAGTTGGCCAGGGCGGTGCTCATCTTTGTGAGGGCGGATTTGTTTACTTCGTTCCCATGATAATTTATGTTCTGATACTTAGCGGGGAACTTGTATCTGGCGTGTAGCTTCTCGAAGAGGAGTGTGCGCAAGTGGCCATTATCTTTATGCCGGAGATTCTCAGTGTTGATCGAGATGGTTGTCCGGGTGATCGCCGTCACTTGCCCACCGTACCCTTTGACGACAAGGGCGGGCTCCAAAGGAACCCCTGATGGGCTCACTTCGGTAATTTCCTCCCTGACTGTGCCGACCGTGTTCGGGCACCGGTCCTTCGGCTTCTTCTTCTTCTTAGGAGGGTTGCTACCACTCCCTGTGCCCTCGCCACCATCAGTGGTTTCATCGCCTGCCGTTCCTTCGGCTTCTTCCTCCGTGTCTTCCATCCCATCATCCTCACTCTCCGAAGGATGGTATTCTTCATCGTCTTCTAGCCGCTAGGCCGCCTCCCAGAATGTCAATTGTTTATTCGGAGGTCTGAGTTCTCCTTCAGCGCTGATGCGCTTAGAACATCCAGCCTCGTCGTTTTCACACATCTTTGCACTAATAAAAAACAAATAATTGGTTAAATGCACGGAAAAATCCGGCATGACCTTTGCTAATTTTCTTAAACTAGGAGTACCCGATTTCTGCCAAAACGGAACTTAATCAACATTCCGGCAAAAATCGGGACTCATTTCATACAAGAACCTGCATATATATGGCCAGCATAGCTAGCACACAATAAATGGTACACACAGGTTTGCACAAATAGTACACACAGGTTTCACAAATAGTACACACAGCAGCAAGCATAAAGGTTTCAGAAGTTTCAGGTTTCAGTATAGACAGCAGCACCACTACTCTAGACAGGTTTCAGGTTTCAGTATATACAACAGCACCACCACAGATGTATAAACAATAACAATTTAGGCTGGCTACTATATGCAGTTAAAAAAGAAATATTAAGATGCCTGAGTGGTTTCAGGGTCCACTATATAATAGATCAGGTCACTATTTGGCAAAAGGATCATATGCTCAAAATATTATAGCAAAACCCATTGAAAGCTCAAAACAAGATGAAGAAGTTTGCTGAAACTCACAGAACTGAGAGATCATTCTATTTACAAAACTACATCACAATAGAATCAGAAGAAGCTACATGGCACACAATCCGGTAAAAGCTCAACACCTCTAACCCGTATTGTTTCTTATTCAACTCAACTAGGAGACGGGAATTTCAAGTCAGACTTGTCCAGGAATGTATAACATTTGCCACCAGCAGAAACATTTGTTTTTCTGGCCCAAAACTAGTTTCAGGAATGTTTGTAAAGAGAATCATGCCACATTCACACACAACACAATAATCAGAGCCGAAGACTGCACACAACTGTCATTAGCAGTATTGTAAAGGTTACTATTCAACTCAGCTGACACGGTCATTAGCAGTATTGTAAAGGTGGTCTTGCATTTGTAGCTGACAACCGACAGGAGAGGAGAGGGAATTTCAAACCGAACAACTAAACCAAGAATGTACTCTTGCTTGCACCGTTTGACTCAAGTTGAGCCTGCTAAATCCACAGACGAGTTCACACCTCACACACAAAAAGCTGAGCCTGCTAAATCCATATCAAGCTGTTTGACTAGCCGGTTCATGCCACCACACCCACACACACACACAACAAAAAAAACTGATTTTCCACCACTTCTAATTCATTGTACATTCAACTAGGTTTCGTTAATCCACTTCTTAACTCAGTCAATCCACCTATATTCTTTTACACAACAATGAGAAGAAGCTACATGGGCACACAATGAGCACACAATGAGTTCACCAACAAAACTGAAAACTGTTTTCAAGAGAAAAAATTAGCTACAGGGATCATTCTATTTACAAAATTTATAGCACAGCACCACCTATCATGTCGGGTTTATCGTCATCACCGCAATCTACATCATACCATGTCAAATGCTTGTTTGCTCTGACAGGAAACCCGAGTTATTATCCGCAGCTCAGGAACAGCGAACAGAGAGGGGAGAGAGGGAGAGAGAGAGGGAGAGAGGGAGAGAGGGAGAGAGGGAGAGAGGGAGAGAGGGAGAGAGGGGAGGGGCAACGCTGACCTCTAAAATGAGGACGACGATGGCGGGCAGGCGGGCGGACGACGATGGTGGCGGGCCTCCTCCTCGAGCAGCGGCGGGCCTCCTCCTGCTCCTGCTCCACAGCCTCCTCCTGCTCCACGGCCTCCTCCTCGAGCGACAGCGGCTGGCGAGACGGTGGATGGAGAGAGCGGTGGCGGGGGCTCGGGATCGACAACGGCGGCGGTGGGCGCGGTTGAGAATCGGGATGAGGCCGACGTGTGCCTGCGTGAAAGTGGATAAGGCACAGATACGCGTAGCGCACTCTGGCATAGTGCGCTACATCGTAGCGCACTATGCCAGAGTGCGCACTATGCCAGAGTGCGCTACGCCTATCTCCCCCAGCAATTGTATAAGAAAGGAGCGTCCCACTATCTAACAGAATCACTATCCTATCCCACTGGTTCTTCCCACTTCTCTATTCTAAACTTCAGAGCACCCAGGTTCGAATCCTGGTGCCCCCCTTTTTTTGTTTTTATTTTAAAAATACTTTTAAATGTTCCAAAAATTCCCAAAAGTGATAATATATGTCATAACTAAATTTTATAATAATTTGTCCATAATAATATGAATCGGGCACGGCCCTACTCACCACCCGCACTTTACAATCTTTTTCGACCACGCGTTTTACAATATTTTTTGAGCTAGCGTTTTACAATCTTTTTTCCCTTCTTTGTCGCGGTTGAATAATTTAGCCCCGGCACTTTAATGTTTCTTCTTTCGAATGGGCTAACTTTTTGGGTAGGGTTGTCCTTTTTCTTCTTGTGATGTATGTTGCTGCATCGTAGTCGTCGTCATCTTCAATCTTTGGATCGCCGTACTGGTCGAAGTCTTGCTCGTTGGCGACTCCATCCATTCTGATGATGTTTCTTTTTCCTCTCCTCACGACAACACGGCTAGGCTTTGTCGGGTCGGTAATGAAAAAACATTGGTCCACTTTGGTAGCCAGTACCCATGGTTCATTTTTCGCGGCCACGTTTGCACCGGCGGCCTTGGATTTGGCTGCTTCGGGTATAACAATGGTTGTGAAATACCGGTCTTCTCTTTCGACGCTCTTTGCCCATTAGACACGGAACATCGGCACCTTTTCTGCACAGTAGTCGAGCTCCCAGATCTCCTCGATTCTTCTGTAGAATCTTTCCTTCACGTTGTCATCAGTGTAGAATTCCGACGTTACGCCTGAGTTCTGATAATCACACTTGTTGTCCTTTTCCTCCGTGTAGAATGTGTAGCCGTTGATATCATACACCTGATAGGTCACCAGGTTTTGCATCGGTCCCTGCGACAAGGTGAATAGGATCTTTTCCGTGTCAGAAGAATGCGAGCGCGGGGGATTATCAAGGAGCGTCTGCCTAAACCAATGCGTGAAATCTGAGTTGTGCTCTTTGATTATTTCTCCCTGCGTCCTCTGTATGCCCCGATCACTGTACTTCTTCTTGATTAACCTTTTGTGCTTCTGTACCCAAGGATCGACCAGTTCTAAATGCTGTTGCGCGACGAGGTTTGCTCGATCAAAGTCTGCGCATCGAAAATCAAAGTCTGCATGCAGTATGCGACGACCCTCTCGGTGACCAGATCCGTCGATCTTGCCAAGGTGTCTGTTGACGGGAAGACCGACAGGGTTCTCGATGTCTAGATAATTCGTGCAGAAAGAGATGCACTCTTCGGCCAGAAAGCCCTTGGCTATGCTTCCATCTGGACGGGACCTGTTGCGAATGTATCCTTTGATGTGTCCGTTCATCCTTTCGAAAGCCATCATGCTGCGGAGGAACATCGGCCCGAGTTGTACAATGTCCTCCACGACATGGACCAGCAGATGCACCATAATGTCGAAGAATGCGGGTGGGAAGTAGACCTCAAGCTCACATAGTATCACCACGATCTCCTCCTGTAGCCTTCCGAGCTGATTCAAGCCAATCGACTTCCTAGAGATGACGTCGAAAAACTTGCATAGGCCAAATAACGTTTCACGGACATGCTCGTCCATTATCCCTCTTAGTGCGACCGGAAGTACCTGCGCCATTAGCACGGCACAGTCGTGAGACTTCATGCCACTGAACCTCTGCTTCGCCTCGTCTAGGTATCTTCTTATCTTGCCCGCGTAGCCGTAAGGAAATTTGACTCCTAGAAGGCACTTGAAAAACTGTTTGATCTCATCCTGGCTTAGAGTGAGGCAAGAAGGAGGGCAGTAATATTCATTCTTCTTGAACTTTTTACCCTTCCGATGACCTTGTGTCGTCTCCGACTCATTATCATCGTCATCTTCCTGATCATCAGGAGTAGTGCGTCCTCCGTGAAGCTCCTTCCGGATACCCAAGCATATCAGGTCGTGCCTTGCTTTCGGACCATCTTTCTTCCTATCTGGCATGTTGATTATGGTGGCGACCAGACTCTCGCACACGTTTTTCGTGATATGCATGATGTCGAGGCTATGAGGCGTGCGGACAAACTTCTAGTATGGCAACTCCCAGAAAACAGACCTTGTTTTCCATACCTTCATCAGCGGCTTGTCTTGTTGCTGCCTCTTTCGCTTCTTTCCAGGCTTAGGACAATCTTTCCAGTTTTTCAGCAACTCTTCCACTTCTTCGCTGCTCCTATGCTCTGGGATTCCTCGGGTCTCTGATTTGCCATCGAACAGGTCTCCACGTTTTCTCCATGGATCATTCTTGCCGAGCCACCTCCGGTGCGCCATGAACACGGTTTTCGATGACCCTGGATCTTTCTCTAGTTGGAGATAGCTTGTGTTATCCATGCACCTAACGCATGCGCAGAATCCTTGGATAACCTACCCCGAGATATACCCGCAACCTGGATAGTCTTGCACCGTAGTGACCAACGCAGCTCTCATAGTGAAATAATCTTGTGCGACGGCGTCGTAAGTATTGGCTCCAGATTCCCATAACGTGGCTAGCTCCTCTTTCAACATCCCGAGATATAGATTGATGTCGGTACCAGGTTGTTTCGGCCCTTGAATTAGCATACTCATTTGTATGTACTTCTTCTTCATGCACAACCATGGAGGGAGGCTGTACATCCATACAAACACGGGCCAAGTGCTGTGCGTGCTGCTCTGGCTACCGAACGGGTTGAGTCCATCGGTGCTCGCACCAAGCCTGATGTTCCTCGAATCTCCACCGAATTCTGGGAATTCGAGGTCCAATGCTTTCCACTGGCTAGCATCTGAAGGGTGCGTCAGCAGCTCATCCTTTTCGGGGTCATCATCATCTCCTGGCTTCTTCCTTTCCGCATGCCATCGCATGAGCTTCGCTTCCTTAGGGTCCGCGAAATAGCGCTGCAGACGAGGAGTGATAGGAAAGTACCATACCACTTTTCGAGGTGCTTTCTTCCCTTTCTTGTATCGACGCACACCGGACATGTGGTTTTCTCCGCGTCCTCGCCCCGATAAATGATGCAATCGTTGATGCATACGTCATATCTAACGTGCGGTAGATCGAGAGGACAAACGATTTTCTTGGCATCCTCGATACAAGTTGGACATGTGTTCCCCTCCGGGAGACGATCGTGCCAGAATGCCATCATATCGTCGAAGCTTGCGTCGCTCAATTTGTGCTTTGCCTTCATCTCCATAGCCTTGAGCGTTACATTCAACCGGGTATCATCTGGCCTGCATCCTTCATACAATGGAGTAACCGCGTCTTTCTCAAGTTGCGCAAGCTTGGCTTTATCTCTAGCGGCAGCCCTGGCGTTACTCGTCTGCTTGAGAAGCAGCTCTTGCACATAAGGGTCCCGCACCCAGCCTGACATTGTTCCATCGTCGTCTGCTCCTCCGGCATCTAGATCATCATCATCCCGGTCTGCTTCCGCACCTTCACCATCTCCAGGACACTCTTCATCATCTCGCCCGTTCTCGCCGTGATGATGATCATCGTCATGTTGGCCACATTCTTCACCGTCTCCATCATCTACGTCATCGCTTATCCAACGAGTGTATCCATCCATGAAACCATGGCGGAGCAGGTGCGCCTGCAGATTCTCGGAATCTGGGTCGATCACCCAGTTGAGTTTGCATCTTCTGCACGGACATCTTATATTTGTCTTGTTATTTCGTATCATGTCGGCCGTCGCACATTTCAAAAATCTAGCCACAATGCCTTCGTTCATTATGCGGACCATTTTTGCCTGCACGATGTACACGGTACAATTTTGAAGTCTATTAGAACCACATAATGAATGCATGCATGCAATGGTCGATAGAAAATTTCTGCATGACCTATCCTAAAATTAGGACCTTTGCGAAATGCCAAAGTCTTGCCAAAATGGAAATGAATCAACATTTTGGCAAAACAAATGGCAACTTGTTCACATACAAACACAAGAGAGAGAGAGAGAGAGACCGATCCATACACACATGAACATATCATTATCCTCTCCATACACACATGCATGAGCATCATCGATACTCTCCATATACACACACACATATGACCATCCTCTCCACATACACACATCATGAGCATAGATCATCTACATACATATGAGCACATCATCCATATACACATGAACATATCCTTACATGGACAACTTACCGAGATGAGAGACCGATCGCGAGAAAAGATGGAAAGGAGAGGTGCGCGCGTCGACCGGAGAAGGAGATGAGAGACCGGAGACCTCCTCTATTACTTATGTAACATCAAAAGCAAGTTTTACATGCTAAAAATGGTGAATGAGTGGACAAATTGAGGTGGGAAGGAGAAGATCCCGACTAGATCTAAGGAGGAAGAAGAAGGGGAAAGTGAAGTGTGGGGTGGTGGATGTGTGGGCACACATGTGCACATAAAGTGCTGTCCTAAAAAAATCGACACATCCGTGGCGCACACGGCCCTAGTGCGCCACAGGGAGTACAAACATCTGTGGCGCACCATGCCATGTGCGCCACGGATGATCCTACTCCCTGTGGCGCACTTGGCAGAGTGCGCCACAGATGTTTGTGGCCGTTTCACAGCAGAGGGGGGCATGCGGTTAGGCGTAGCGCACCCCCCCATGTGCGCCACAGATGACAGTAACAACCGTGGCGCACATGACTGTAGTGCGCTACAGATGTTTGGCGTGCGGCCAACAGGGCCCTGGCCCACACACATCTGTGGCACACTATAGTCATGTGCGCCACGGTTGTTCTAGTTACTAGTAGGGCACTGCCCATAGGTGAGCCACGCCTGTTTTAGCCGTGGGGCACTTCAACCATGTGAGCCACGGATGTGCTGATTACCTATAGCCGTTTTCCTAGTAGTGAACCCCGGATAATAAAAGGATTAGGTTCAAGACTAACTTTGAATCAAAAGCGAGTAAGATAAATTATCTTAAGGGGGTTATCATAGACAGCTTGCTAATTGTGAGAGAATATCCAGATGTGTTTCCAGAAGAATTGTCGGGAATGCCACCAGATAGAGATGTGGAATTTAGGATTGACTTGGTTCCAGGATCTGGACCAATAGCAAAGAGGCCTTACAAGATGTCTGTAGATGAGTTGAAGGAACTCAAGAAACAACTTGGAGAACAGTTGCAGAAAGGATTTATTCAACCAAGTTCTTCATCTTGGTGAGCACCAGTTTTTTTTGTGGAAAAGAAAGATAGAAGTCAAAGGTTATGCATAGATTATCCTTCACTCAATGAGGTGACTATCAAGAACAAATATCCTTTGCCCAGAATCAATGACTTGTTTGATCAGTAGCCCGTGTGTTCTCAAAGATTGATCTCCGATCAGGTTACTTTCAATTAATAATAAGGGAACATGACATACCTAAGACTGCTTTCACCACTAGGTATGGATTGTATGAGTACACCGTGATGCCATTTGGTTTGACAAATGCACCAGCATACTTCATGAATATGATGAACAAGGTGTTCATGGAGTTTCTTGACAAGTTTGTTGTCGTTTTCATCGATGACATTTTGATCTACTCCAAGAGCAATGACGAGCATGAAAGACATTTACGTTTGATACTTGAGAAGCTTAGAGAGCATAAGATGTATGCCAAATTCAGCAAGTGTGAATTCTGGTTGAATGAAGTTGGATTTCTTGGACACATTGTGTCAGGAGATGGTGTAGCAGTTGATCCTGCAAAAGTGTCAGCTGTATCTGAGTGGGAATCTCCTAAGTCAGTGAAGGAGGTTCATAGTTTCCTTGGCTTGGTAGGATACTATAGAAGGTTCATTGAGAATTTCTCAAAGGTAGCTAAGCCAATGACTGAGTTACTAAAGAAAGACAAGAAATTTTATTGGACTGAACGATGTGAACTCAGTTTCCAAGAACTGAATAGAAAGTCAAGTTAGTAAAGGACAGATTGAAGATAGCACAGCCCCGACAAAAGAGCTACGCAGATCTAAAGCGTAGGGAAGTTACCTATGAGGTGGGTGATAGAGCATATCTTAGAGTATCACCACTTCGTGGAGTGAAGAGATTTGGAGTCAAAGGAAAATTGGCCCCAAGATATGTTGGACCATTCAAGATTCTGAGCCGTAAAGGAGAAGTAGCATATGAGATTGAATTGCCTGAACCATTGGCTTCCGTTCACAATGTATTTCATGTGAGTCAGCTAAAGAAATGCCATCCGGAGATGGAGGAGACTTCTTTGAAGGATACTATACCTTTGGAGGAGGTCCAATTGGAAAGTGATCTCACTTATGAGGAAAAACCTATCAAGATTCTTGAGACTGCTGAAAGAGTTACTCGGACAAAGACTATCAAATTCTACAAAGTTCAGTGGAACCATCATTCCGAGGAAGAAGCAACATGGGAAAGAGAAGATGATCTTCGGAAAGACCACCCTCACCTATTTGCTAGCCAATCCGAATCTCGAGGGCGAGATTCACCTTAAGGGGGTTACATTTGTAACATCCCAAAAATCACATTTTGTAAAGCTTGCATAACATTCATACATTCATGAGAATTTGATCTTTTCCAAATAATATTCAAACATAAGAACCATATTTATGCCTATTACTTATTCAAGTAAGGCAAGGTTTATGTTTTATTTTCTATTTGTGATCAATATATGATCAGTGTTGTTTGGAACATAAATACAAGGCCACACAAAAAATTTAAATAAATTTAAAACTCTAAAACCATTCATATGCTTATTATAATTATTTAATTAAGGCATAGTTTTAAACTTTATTTTCAAACCCAAAATGAATTTGAGCTTGAATAGATGTTTTACACACCCCAGTACACAAGAAACACAATACAAAAATCTGGAGAAAATTCAAATTGAAACATAATTGAAATGGGCATTTAAATTCAAACCAGAAAATCAAATCAAAAAAAGAAAAAGAGAAATAGATTAAAAAATAAAACTAACTGGCTAACTAACCCAACCCAACCCGCGGCCCATCTAGCAGCCCACCTACCCCACCCGGGAAAACCCCTCCCCCTCTCTGTTTCTCACCCGCGCATATACCCCCTCTCTCACCGACTCCCCGGACCCACCGCCACATCAGTGTTGTCGTCAATCTCGCGCCGGAAGACCTGCTCCTCTCTTCCGTTTCCTCCCAGAATGAATTCGCTTGATTATGCTTTATTCCCGGCTTAATTGCCCCGCTCATCCTCGCTAGTTAAACCCCCTCTGCCCCTCTCCATTCCCCCCAAACCCCAAGCCCTGAGTGCCCCTAGGCTGCGAGAATTCCTTGTCGCGACCTCGCTGCTTCGACGAAATGCAGCGCCGATTACGGCCAAGTCTCGCCTCCCCTTGCCCCCTAACCACCACGAGACTACTCCCCATCGGCAGACGCACACTCCAGTACCACCAGCTCACCCGCACGCGCCCTGAAACCTCGACTACGTCTTCACCAGAGCAGCGCCGCCGTCTGCTTCCTCTTCGACGAGCTTCCCTGGTTAGTACTGACCACGCTTTTCCCTCTCGTTGATACTCGCACACTCGCCTCATATGCACGCAGATAACACAACCTTTCTCGTGGCTTATCGTGAACCGTAGCGCCGCCACCGTCTTCAGCAGTACACGCCCGACGACAGAAGCATCTCCGGCGAGCAATCCCTGACGACCCCGTGCGCCCCTGTCCCTGCGAAGACTACCTCGAGCATTAGCACGTCGTCGCGAACCTGGTGATAAACGTCCCCCTCTCCCTCGCTTACTGTATCGCCGGCAGCATCACTGCCCGAGCGTGACGCCGCCAGCCACCGTCGCAGCGCCGCTCGATTTTGGTCTGTTAGTTTTAGGCCGTTAGATCTAGATCCAACGCATACGGTAGATGACTTAAGTGAAGCGTTACGATTAGATCTGGGCCGTGCGCAGTCACTTAAATCCAACGGCCCTCATCGATCGATCCGTGTGAATCGGTATCAACGAATCAGAACATGACGCGTGGCCTGTAGTTTAATTTAAAAACATAATCATTTCTATTAGATGTTCAAACTTGCAAAATTCATAACTTTTGATCCACACATCAAAATTTTGCAAATTTTATATCAATGGAATCAGGAAAAAGAATCCTATCCAACCATGTGCTTTGTTTAATGAATTGCTTCTGTAAAGTTAGTTGTTTTTGTAGAGACATTTGTAGGCTTATTTTGTGTATAAAAAATAATTGGAAAATGTTTTAAAGGATAATAAAGTTTTTTTATGTATAAATGTTTAGTTTATTGATCAGTACTGTTTACTTGTCTTTTTGGGTTTAGAACAATCATCACATGTCATTTGCATGCATTCATATATTTTTGCTTGTTTATTTTGATATGTGAATTTGGTGCTATCATTTTATGTGTATATTTTGGTGCTAGTGGTTATTGTGACTATGAGGATTGTTGTTACTCCCCCAACTACCAAGGCAAGTGGTGCTTCATACTTTTGTCCCAATACTTTGACTATGCATTAGAAATATTTTGTATAGGGCTTGCATGATAATTTTTGTTAAGTATATATATGCTATGCTTGGGAAATCCTAGTAGTTGTAGAATTGATAGAAATTTCTCTAAGTTAAGATACTTGCTAATGCCATGCTTACCCTAGCTAGTCGCAACCAAGGGTGGAATATATACAAGCTATGGAAAAATATTTTTAAGTCTTTGACTTATGCTTTTGCTTAATAAAACAACTAAGTGAATGAAACACCTAGGTGGAATGGTAATTGCTTGGTGGTTTTCGTTGACCAGGGCCCATTTTCCAATGGTCTACCCTGTGTATCTCACTTGCGGAATGCCACCCAGGAACAAAGGGATTTGAGATGCCATATGTTAAGAAGCTTCTAGTGCAACCACATGGCATTGTGGGCTCTCCCTGGATCATATATGTTGCAATAACTTAGCCATTTGGACAGTTGGTGGTAGTGGGTGATAGGTTTGGGATGCGTCCATTTGGTCTAAGGGAAGGCTTCTGAAAGGTCTTGTCTTGGTAAAAATCAAGTCTTGTGTGGAAAGTGCACCACCTCTGCAGAAGGAAGAAACTAAGTACTTAGCCATGTCCCTGATAATGGAAAATTTGAGCATCAAGACATGGAAGCTATCAAGAATCTCCTCATACCAATTTTCTAAGTTAAAACTTGTGGTTGAACAAGGGTGAAGGTTCACCAATGTCTATTGGTGGTTCCTTGGGGGTTTTTGCCAAATAAAAACTTAGTGTTTTCAACTGATAGGTAAAACATATTTTGAGAAAAGCAAGCCTAAACTACACTTAGCCAAATTCATGTAGTATCTAGATACTAATATTCTACTAAGGTATCACTTGCCAATACTATTCCAATGTATTGACCCACTATGGATGTAACTTGTGATGTTGCAGGTTACCCTGATGAGGATTAGGGTTATGAGTCTACACTCAACATGCTTGCCTGTGGCACATGAAGATGAAGACTTTTATTTATTTTGTTAAGTTAAACTCTTGTACTAGCCTATGGTTATGGAGTTGTAAAAGACTATGTTATCTATGGAATGACGATGTAATAATGACCTTTGTTTCTGTGTACTTCATCTTAAACTGTGGATGCTAGCAATTGATCCAGGGACTAGCATTGCAATCACAGGGACCTTTACCTCTATAAAGGTGGGGTATTACATGCAGAGTATGTGAAGGTAAGAAAGCTGGCACCCAAGAAGAGGAGGAAGGTGGGCAATGAAGAAGACAGAGGACATCAAGGCAAAGAAGTGGCACCCGGGAAGGGTAAGAAGGCTGACACCAAAGAAGCACAGTAATGTGTTTATGTCGAACCTGTCTATGTATTATGTAAAATTATGGAGCTGTGTTCGTGGTAATTGTCGGGCGAAACAAGCGTGTAGCGGTGTCTTAAGACAATATGAGATATTTCACGTTCTCGGACTTATCAGTTCATTGACTATGTAATCCCACTCTTATAGCGACTTGAGATTAGGTAATGCCTGAAGACACTTGTTGAAGCCGAAATTGTGAATGTTCCACTACTATCTATACAGTCACACCACCGGAGCCGATGGGTATTGCTTCTCCAGTTCGATGGATGGTAGTGGCATAGACATAATTTACATAAGCGCTTATTGGTTGCGCCAGTTGGATTAAATACCTATTTTTAGCATTACACTTATTAAAAGGTTCTGAGCGGAAAAACAAGTTCGAAGCTGCTACAATCCCACCAAGCAGCAATTTATTTCAACCACTGGAAAACGCCATGGCAACATAAACATCAAAGGAAACAGATAATACCCATATAATGAGGAAATTGTTTCCACTTTTCGGCCCAATCTTTAGCTCGTCTATCTCACCAGCTTGCTTTCGCAAATTATCTTTTACTCCTTCTCCCTGCTCCTGCCTCCCCTTCATCTAGCGAAGCTCCAGGATCTGTCGCTCCAGCGCACGAATTCCTCCTTGTCCCACGCAGCATCACGAATATCCTGAAAAAGCTCCTTGTGAAAACCTGTAAGGGGATTTTCAATCCACACAAACTTGTCACATCCCGGTCCCCTCACTTCATGCGAACAATAGAATCAAACAAACACAAAATTACATAATGGTTCCCGGATCGGGGTTACCAACTACACATAGCATACGAGGTTACCGCTCTGATGCCGTAGTTGCTGAATTTTCCTGCAGTATTATCGTCAGTCCAAGAAATCCACCTTGGCATCTTCTCACCGCACAAACACAACATCTCGGGGTAGTAATCATAGGGCATCTTCCAGTACCTTATGGGGGCACACGCCTGGCGGCGTTGAGCCGGCCCTGATTCCGCCCAAGACGAACTGCATGATTTGCGAGCCATGGGCTAGGG
Source organism: Avena atlantica (assembly GCA_910589765.1). Taxonomy (NCBI): domain Eukaryota; kingdom Viridiplantae; phylum Streptophyta; class Magnoliopsida; order Poales; family Poaceae; genus Avena; species Avena atlantica. Next base: position 434,192,957 of record OU342739.1, read on the forward strand.
GATCGAGGGCAAAGGAAAGAGGGGACAGTGGAGGAGCCTTAGATGTCAGAGCAGGGGAATGGTTAAGCGTGATTTATCTCACCTAGTAACTCGAGGAGAATCCTACATGTCCACTTTTGGCTGATAGGTGGGGCTCCTCCAAAGCTCTCTCCTTCGTTGTTCAAAGGCCCTTTCGTACTCATTGACCGAAATTTTTTGGCCTCATGCCCGCCTACATATCACTAGGAGGCCTTACCGAGTATCCGTCACACGCCTGGTCCCACAGTTTTCCACCCTCCCTGTACATCCTGTATCACAAAAAAATCTACCTTCATGGCTTGCGGTGGCACATTCATGCATTCCAGCGCTCGCGGTCGGGCTCGTCGTGGCGGATACACCCCTAGATCCTACCATCGCAGTATAAAATGTCCATGGTTACATGAGCCGAACGGCCGCACTACATCTCCAATCTCGGCCCCTCCTATCTACAGACGCACTGCTGCAGCGTCGAGCTCGAGCAGGAGCTACCAGTCGCGAAGGCGCTCGATCGTTGCCACCGCCGTTCCCTTCATCATTGTTGATTCCGACAAGGATGAGGACGGCAACGAAGCAATGCAGAACGCCATTGAAGCCTCCTTGGCGAAGGTCAAGCCACGGGCGGGAGTGGATGTCGCTGGGAAGGGCATGGAGGGGTCACCAATCGAGGTGGAATCCAACGATAGTTCCATGATCTGGGTCTAGATGTTGTTTAGGCTGGTTGCAATTTCGGTTCTGTTTAATGCGAGTACAATTATTGTAATGGGTTTGGCAGGCTGCAGTGGGAATTATCGATAGTTGTGTTCAGCGCAATAACAGGTGCTCGTGCTTCCACAATAGAAATTGTGTATGTGCCCTTTTCATGCGACAGAATCCACGTAGATTCTGTTTAAACAAACCACCAAAGTCAGATTACCACCAACGGACAAAATGAACAAGGAAAGGCATAAGATAGACAAAGAGACGCCCAATTTGTTCCGAGCAGACACTACTAGTTCAGACTTCAGACCACTTGGTCGACAAATACTATTACATTTTGTTCCGAGCATTCCCACACACAACTAAAAATCCACGGACATGCTTTAGCTTGGGCTCCTACTAGTTCAGACTTCATACCACTTGGTCGACAAATGCTATTACAATTAACAGTAGGGAGCTCAATCTGAACAAACCTAGTTTTCACACATATACATTATCTTCCTAACCTTAGCACGATGCCCTTCATTCTGCCACTCCAGGGTTTGAATCGTCAGCGCCATCTTTTCGGCATCCTGCTTGCACTTGGTAAGTTCTTTCTCTCCCTTGATCCTCAGGAACATGTGCATATTGGTAGTTGTGACATCGTGGACTTTCTTCTCGTGCAGTTCAATCCTAGATGCAGTCAGGTCTTTCTCTGCTTTAGCCTTCAGGGCCATCGCCACGTCCCTCTCCTTCCCGACTTTGCTAACCTTGGGTTCCAACCTACGGATTCCACGGCGAAAGGTTGGTGCATCATCAAGGGCCATTAACTTAATCTCAGCACTCTCAAGAAGTGTGCTGACTAAGGCTTCTTTCACCTCAGCATTCTTCTCCCATAGTTTATCTAGCAATTTCTGCATAGACAGTGGCCACTCCGGATCTACCCATTTGACAACGCCGCAACTTTTGGTTGGCCACGCTTCACCCTGCCCACACCCGAAGAACCTCCTTCCTATGTTGCGTCCCTCGAATGCTACAAATTTAGCCACCACAAAATCATGTTTTTACAATAGGGAGGACTCTCTCCCTCTGCTAAACCGTGATAATCATAGTCATACAAAGTCCCGAAGGCCTAGCACACCAGACGTACATAAGTAATCAGAGTAATCTAGCTCAAAATAAATAAATCCCTATAAAATGTAAGGTATGAGACGACTCATGCCGCTTTCATCGTCTCTGTGATCTTCACTCGTTTCCTGGCCGTCTCCCCGTGAAGCCATGACGAAAAGGAGTTGGAGGAGCGGGGTGGCAGTGGGAGATGTCGCTGCTGGGGTGGCGCGCCGCCTGCTAGCGGCTAAGGGATGGAGTGAGGAAAATGGCTTCGAGGGGAAGGGGAGAATTAAAGAACGCCAACCCTACCAACAACTCCCTGTCAGTCTTCACGATGCGAATGCAGAAATTGATCTGCTTGGCCGGTCCAGCATCGACAAGGTTCTTGGATGGCACACAAATTGATCTGCTTGGCCGGTCCACCTCGCCCAGCATCGGGCAGCTCGGCGACATTGTCGTCACATGCACTTCATCAGACGACGGTCGCTGGTCGTGCGACCACATACTAATAGTGTACATCGGCCATGCGAACGAGACCGACCTGACGCATACCACAGACACGAAGGTGGGCCCAGGGATGGTTCCTGGAATGGTTCCCGGAACACGAGCAGTGATGGTCAAGACAAAAAACAGAGCCGTCCTCCTGCAAAATGAGCCGGCGGCATGATAGCTCAAGGAACGACACCAGCTCTTGGAGAAGAATGGCGTAGCCATAGGAGATCCTAATCACTTCGATCGGGTGATCCCTGGCAAGGTGGACCACGAGCTTTGCCAGCGGGTCGGTGTAGTTGGGCTCCATGCAGTCGCACAAGCCGTGCCGGTATGCGAGCTCGTTCCCTGGGAGCACGTGGTAGTGGTAACGGCGAGAGCATCCATGGTGGGAGCACTCGATCCCGTACATTGCCAGGATGTTGCGCGTGAGGATCTCCTCCAGATTCAAGGGCTGGCGATCTGAGTACTCCTTGCTGCGCAACTCCCGCATCTGAAGATCATCGAGAAATCAGAGAATAGATGTACAGTTAGTTAAGCCAACAGTAGGAATTTGTAAGATAAATTCAAATGTTAGTCGAATGATTTCATACCTTAAGGTTCAAGTTAGTTGCTATTGTCGGGGAACGGCACGCGAAAGCCGGTGGCGTCGTCTGGCACAGCGAGATGCAGTGGAGAAGGGGTGTGAAAGAGACATGCTCAGTCACGAGCTCCTATTGATACAGGGCAGAGGGGTTGCATATAGTAATATATATATATTTGAATATTATAAGAGAGGCGAATCATGTCGCAGAACATCCTACTCGCGGATCGGCCTTACAAAGAAGCATCCTAGCGTCCATGCGGCCCGATCAAATGGTCTGTAACCATCGGCACGCGGAACCAGCGCCCCGGGAAGGGGGAAGCGAGCCGGGTCTTCTAGAAGAGATGATCCAACAGTCTCCTTTGGCCACTAGGGTTACGATCCGACAGCTGCTATTAGTCGTTAGGGTTATGATACGGGAAACTCTGGATTTCTCCATGGAACCGTGGAATCTCTAGCTAGACAAGTTGCTTAGAATTGCGAGAGGGAGCTAGGTGTCGGGTTTGGGCTCAATCCGTGGAGTGGATCCACGTATTGAGCAGGGACGGGGAGGTCTAGGGGTGAAAGCCATGTTAACTCCTACTCGATAGCATCCGGGGGGTGCGCCGTGTGCCAAAATTCCCGGTTTATCCTTCCTCTAATTATGTTGGTAGTGGGTGACACGCAGGGGCTACTCGAGCTGGTTTTGTATTTTTTTATTTTAAATGAATTTCCCTTTGTCGGGGCTCGGGGGTGGGCATACCCGCTGGCGCAGGAGGCACGCAAGGTCCATTGCAACCTTGAACCTAGGCACTTTCCTATCCTAGGTACCCCTTGGGGCACCCCAAAACATTTTTTCAAGAAAATACAGGGAAATTTCTAGGGTACCTACAGTTAGAAACCACAATTACCGAGGCGTGACTCGGGGAAAATATAATGCTTGCACCACGATATGAGCACCAAACTCCTAGGGATGGCAGTCCGCAGCGACGTAGCATGCGTGTAAATTGCCTCGGGCCCTAGGGCGCACTCAATTCTCGCACCTCCTTTGCAGAACCGCCTGTTTTCCGGAGTTGGTAAATGGAAACTCTGGATTTCTCCATGAAACCCTGGAATCTCTAGCTGTAGAAGGTGCTTAGAATGCCGAGAAGGAGCTAGGTGTCAGGTTTAGGCACAATCCACGCAGTGGATAGAGAGGTATAGGGTTAAATCCATGTTAACTCCTACTCGATAGCCATCCGGGGGTGCACTGTGTGCCAAAAGTCCAGGTTTGTCCTGATTATGATTTTATGTTGGTAGTGAGTGACACACAGGGGCTACTCGAGCTGGTTTCATATTTTTTTATTTTTGATGAATTTCCCATTGTGTGTTTGTGAGTGTGTTATGTCTAGGGTTGATATGAAAATGGTTCTACTCAGTTTTCCCTCTCTCATGATAACTCGTCCTCACTTTGGTTGGTATGCCCTGATTGGTCGAGACGGTTGTCACGCAGATCGTGCCCACCCAGCGTTGATCCTCTATGGTCTAACGGGAAAGATAGCCCCCCTCCCTCCTCTCTCTCTCTCTCTCTCTCTCTCTCTCTCTCTCTCTCTCTCTCTCTCTCTTCTCTCTCTCTGGAGACGGACCTCTCTATCCACGCGGAATAACGAGTTTGCCACCGATACTTTACTTCCATAATCTAGAAGGAGAGTGTATAAAGGCGTATAATTTCGTATATGCGTGTCTATGCAATTCCTTTTATTCTCTGAAAACTATAAACTATTTGGATTTATATACATGAGTGTATATAAAAATATAAAAAATGTGTGAATTTTCTAGTGTAGCAAGGGGGAAACGCGGCGGCACGCTCGTCTAACCGGTTGCAACGCGTCCACCATGGCACAAGTACGATGCACTGTAATGTCGTGTCAGCGGGGGTCGGACGATGCATCCTCTGCACTCATGTTGTACCCTTTACATTAGAGGGTGACAATGCACGGGGTCTGGCTAGCCATGCTTTAACCAAGCGCGATGACCAATTGTGTCAATCAACGCTTCCTCTCGTACTAAGTTTTTCGTAGTCGGTAAAAGGAAAATCTGGATTTCTCCATGGAACCCTAGAATCTTTAGCTAGAGAAGTTGCTTATAATGCCGAGAGGAATATAGGTGCCGTGTTTGGGCTCAATCCGCATAGTGGATCCATGTTCTGGGTAGTGAGGGTGAGGTATATGGTTGAAATCCATGTTAACTCCTACTCAATAGCCATCCGGGGGTGCGCCGTGTGCCAAATTTCCCGATTTGTCCTGCTTATGATTTTATGTTGGTAGTGGGTGACATGTAGGGGATACTCGAGCTGGTTTCGTATTTTTATGGATTTTTGGTGGGGTTCAAGGGGTGGGCAAAATCGGCAAACCCTCTGGCGCGCGTAGGCACGCGAGGTCCATTGCAACCTTGAACCTAGGCACTTTCCTAGCCTAGGTAACCCATAGGGCACCCGAAAACATTTTTACAGAAAATACAGGGCAATTTCTAGGGTACCTACAGTTAGAAACCGCAATTGCCCGGGAATAACTCGGAGAAAATACAGTATATTCTTGCACCACGATATGAGCACCAACCTCTCGGGGATGGCGGTCCCCCACGACGTAGTAACATGCATGTAAATTGCCTTGGGACCTAGGGCGCGCTCAATTCTTGCACCTCCTTTGCAGAATCGCCGGTTTTCCGGAGTTGCTAAATGGAAACTCTGGATTTCTCATGGAACACTGGAATCTCTAACTGGAGAAGTTGCTTAGAATGCTGAGAGGGAGCTAGGTGTCGGGTTTGGTCTCAATCCGCGTAGTGGATCCATGTTCTAGGCATTGAGGGGGAGGTCTAGGGTTGAAAGCCATGTTAACTCCTACTCGATAGCCATCCAGGGGGTGCGCCGTGTGCCAAAAGTCACGGTTTGTCTTTCTTATAATTTTATGTTGGTAGTGGGTGACACATAGGGGATACTTGAGACGGTTTCGTATTTTTTTTATTTTTGATGAATTTCCCATTGTCGGCGTTCGGGGGTGGACAAAATCGGCAAACCTGCCAGCGCGTGTAGGCACGCCAGCTCCATTGCAACCTTGGACCTAGTTACTTGCCCAACCTAGGTACCCCATGGGACCCGAAAACATTTTTTCCAGAAAATACACGGAAATTTCTAGGGTACCTACAGTTAGAGGCTTCTGATTCAATAGACCCTCAAAGGAATGAATATATGGAGACAAATTAGATTGATGGCTTGGATTGATCGGTACCTCTTCAGGCGTGGGGTAGGATCGGGATTCATAAAATTTAGACCATGTATGTAATATCCACTAAGGCCGTATGGGACCTAAGCATGTCAGTTATCGGGTATTTTGTGCATGCGACATGGAAACATAAGTGTCCAACTCGAATACAACACTTGCATGTGTGCGCTGACATTGCAACAATGCGTACGTGATTTAGGGTGAGTTCTTTTGGACCCATCGATGGGCTACGCTCACGCGCCCTCCTCTAATACGCACATGGGAAATTCTACACTTTCAGATATTTACAACTTTTCAGAGTAGGGGTTCTATGGAATCACACCTCGCAGTTAGAAACAGTAATTGTCGTGGCGTGACTCGGGGAAAATACAGTATATGCTTGCACCACGATATGAGCACCAACCTCCAGGGGATGGCGATCCGCCACGATGTAGCATGCGTTTAAATTGACTCGGGCCCTAGGACACGCTCAATTCTCGCACCTCCTTTGCAGAATCACCGGTTTTTTAGAGTCGGTAAATGGAAACTCTGGATTTCTCCATGCAACCCTGGAATCTCTAGCTGGAGAAGTTGCTTAGAATGCCGAGAGGGTGCTAGGTGCCGGGTTTGGGCTCAATCCACGCAGTGGATCCATGTTTTGGGCAATGAGGGGGAGGTATAGGGTTGAAATCCATGTTAACTCCTACTCGTTAGCCATCCGAGGGCGCGCCGTGTGCAAAAGTCTCGGTTTGTCCTGTTTATCATTTTATGTTGGTAGTGGGTGACACACAGGGGCTACTCGAGCTGGTTTCATATTTTTTTATTTTTGAATTTCCCATTGCGTGTTTGTGAGTGTGTTATGTCTAGGGTTGATATGAAAATGGTTGTACTCAGTTTTCCCCCTCTCATGATAACTCGTCCTCACTTTGGTTGGTACGCCTTGATTGTTCGAGACGGTTGTCATGGGGATCGTGCCCACCCAACGTTGATCCTCTGTGATCTAACGGGCAAGATAGCCCGCTCCCCCCTCCGCTCTCTCTCTCTCTCTCTCTCTCTCTCTCTCTCTCTCTCTCTCTCTCTCTCTCTCTCTCTCTCTCCGGAGACGTACCTCTCTATCCACGCGAAATAATGAGTTTGCCACCGATACTTTACTTCCATAATCTAGAAGGAAAGTGTACAAATGCGTATAATTTTTGAATATGCGTGTCTATGCATTTCCTTTTATTCTCTGAAAACTATGAACTATTTGGATTTATATAAACGAGGGTATATAAAAATATAAAAAATGTGTGTATTTTCTAGTGCAGCGAGGGGGAAACGCGGCGGCACGATCGTCTAACTGGTTGCAACGCGTCCACCATGGCAGAAGTATGGTGCACTGTAATGTCATGTCAGCAGGGGTCGAATGATGCATCCTATGCACGCTTTGCTCCCTTCACATTAGAGTGTGACAACGTATCGGGGATGGCTAGCCATGCTTTAACCATGCGCGATGACCAATTGTGTGAATCAATGATTCCTCTCGTACTAGGTTTTCCGGAGTTGGTAAAAGGAAACTCTGGATTTTGTCATGGAACCCTGGAATCTCTAGCTAGAGATGTTGCTTAGAATGCCAAGAGGGATCTAGGTGCCGGGTTTGGGCTCAATCCGCGCAGTGGATCCATGTTCTGGGCAGTGAGGGGGAGGTCCAGGGTTGAAAGCCATGTTAACTCCTACTCGATAGCCATCCGGGGTGTGCCATGTGCCAAAAGTACCGGTTTTTCCAGCTTATGATTTTATGTTGGTAGTGGGTGACACGCAGGGGATACTCGAGCCAGTTTTGTATTTTTTGTTTAATTTTTGATGAACTTCCCATTGCCGGAGTTCAGGTGCGGACAAAATCGGCAAACACGTCGGCGCGCGCAGGCATGCGAGGTCCATTGCAACCTTGAACCTAGGCACTTGCCTAGCCTAGGTACCCCATGGGGCACCCCAAAACATTTTTTCAGAAAATACAGGGCAATTTCTAGGGTACCTACAGTTAGAAACCGCAATTGCCGGGCCTTGACTCGGGGAAATACTGTATATGCTTGACCACATATGAGCACCAACCTCTCGGGATGGCGGTCCGCCACGATGTATCAGCCGTGTAAATTTCCTCGGGCCCTAGGGCGCGCTCAATTCTCACAGCTCCTTTGCAAAATAACCGGTTTTTCGGAGTCAGTAAATGGAAACTCTGGATTTCTCCATGGAACCCTGGAATCTCTAGCTGGAGAAGTTGCTTAAAATGCCGAGAGGGAGCTAGGTGCCGGGTTTGGGATCAATATGCGCAATGGATCCATGTTCTAGGAAGTGACGGGAAGGTCTAGGGTTGAAAGCCATGTTAACTCCTACTCGATAGCCATCCGGGGGTGCGCCATGTGCCAAAAGTCCCGATTTGTTTTTATTCTGATTTTATGTTGGTAGTGGGTGACACGCAGGGGCTACTCGAGACGGTTTCGTATTTTTTTTGTGATTTTTGATGAATTTCCCATTGCCGGGGTTTGGGGGTGGACAAAATTGGCAAACCCGCTGGCGCGCGCAGGCACGCGAGGTCCATTGCAACCTTGAACATAGGCACTTGCCTAGCCTAAGTACCCCATGGGGCACCCTAAAACATTTTTTCCAGAAAATACAGGGTAATTTATAGGGTACCTACAGTTAGAAACCACAATTGCCGGGACGGGACTCGGGGAAAATACAGTATATGCTTGCACCACGATATGAGCACCAACCTGATACGTCGGAAACATATCTATATTTTTTATGTTCCATGATTGTTTAGTATCAACTTTGTTTTGCTTTGTCTACACTTCGAGGTGTTTTTATATGTTTTCTGGTACTAACCTATTAACAAGATGCCGCTGTTGGGTTCGCAGCATAGAAAACAAAAAATTTCCTACGATGGGAACTATGTACCAAGATCTATCTACTAGATACAAACAACGGGCGGATGTATATCCGTAGAGAACATACCCTTAAAGACCGACAAAGTTTAATGAGTTCAACTTGTGGTTGATGTAGACGATCTCTTGCCGATCTCAAGATCGAGAGGAAGTCCTAGTGCCGCAAAGCAGCAGGGCATCCGTGGTCGCACACATGTACAACACACCGAGCAACCTCCGCCTCCTCGCTCAAGCGATGCAGCGGAAGCACAACTCTTTCTTGCCAAATATCCACCGGGAACATGTATCTCGCTAGTCCGAGACCATGGGGGATAAATTCTAGAGGGGGAGAGAGATACTTTGAAGAGAACGACTTCCGACGCTGCGCTACTCGCCATACTTTGAAGAGAAGGTTCATTAACCTCTTCGAGTTCTACCTTCTGACTAATCACACCTGTCGCGAGAAACTCTTTCTCTAGAAAGGATCCATTCTTGGCAACAAAAACCTTGCCCTCGGACCTGTGATAGAAGGAATACCCAATTGTTTCCTTAGGGTATCCTATGAAGACGTGTTTTTCCTCTTTGGGTTCGAGTTTATCCGGTTGAAGTTTCTTCACATAAACATCGCATCCCCAAACTTTAAGAAATGGCAGCTTAGGTTTGTTTCCAAACCATAATTCATACGGTGTCTTTTCAACAGATTTAGATGGTGCCCGATTTAAAGTGAATGCAGCAGTTTCTAGTGCATAACGCCAAAATGACAACGGCAAGTCCTTCAGAGACATCATAGATCGAACCATATCTAATAAAGTACGATTACGGCGTTCTAACACACCATTTCACTGTGGTGTTCTGGCAGGTGTGAGTTGTGAAACAATTCCACACTCTTTCATGTGAGTGATAAACTCGTTACTTAGATACTCACCTCCACAGTCGGACCGTAGAAATTTGATCTTTCTATTATGATGATTTTCCACTTCATTCTGAAATTCTTTGAACTTTTCAAATGTTTCAGACTTGTGTTTCATCAAGTAGATATAACCATATCTACTCAAATCATCCGTGAAAGTAACAAAATAACGATATCCATCCTGCGCCGACACACTCATTGGACCACATACATCACAATGTATGATTTCCAATAAATTTGTCGCCCACTCCATTGAACCGGAAAATGGCGTTCTAGTCATATTGCCCATAAGGTATGGCTCACATGTATCAAATGGTTCAAAATCAAGTGATTCCAAAAGTCCATCCGAATGGAGCTTCTTCATGCGTTTAACGCCAATATGACCTAGACGGCAGTGCCACATATATGCAGATATATCATCATTTAGTTTAATTCTTTTAGCATCAACATTATGAATATGTGTAACATTATTATTGAGATCCAAAAGAAATAAACCATTCATCATCGGTGCATGACCATACAATATTTCATTCATATAAATGGAACAACCATTGTTCTCGAATTTAAATGAATAATCACTTCGCATCAAACACAATCCAGATACAATGTTCATGCTTAGTGCTGGCACCAGATAACAATTCTTCAAGTTTATTACTAATTCCGACGGCAAATGGAGAGGTAGCGTTCCGGCTGCGATCACATCAACGCTTGATCCATTGCCGACACGCATCTTGACCTCACCCCTTGCTAGCTATCGCTTGTTCCGCAGCCCCTAATTCGAGTTACAAATATTAGCAATTGAACCGGTATCAAATACCCAGGTGCTACTGCGAGCACTAGTAAAGTACACATCAATAACGTGTATATCATATATACCTTTGTTTGCCTTGACGGCCTTCTTGTCTGCCAAATACTTGGGGCAGTTGCGCTTCCAGTGGCCAGTCCCGTTGCAATAGTAGCACTCGGTATCAGACTTAGGTCCAACTCGGGGTTTCTTTTCAGGCACGGCAACCGGCTTGCCGCCCTTACTTCCCTTCCGTTTTCCCTTCTTGTCTTTCTTGAAACCAGTGTTCCTATTGATCATCAACACTTAATGTTCCTTTTTGATCTCCACTTCTGCAGTTTTAAGCATTGACAGAAGCTCGGCGAGAGACTTCTTCATGCCTTGCATATTATAGTTCATCACGAAGCTCTTATAGCTAGGTGGCAGAGACTGCAGAACACGATGGATGCCTAAGTCAATGGGAATCGTTATTCCCAAGGATACAAGTTTATCGGCGTAACCCGACATCTTGAGTACATGCTCACTAGCGGAGATGTGCTCTTCCATCATGCAACGAAATAACTTTTCCGAAGCGTTGTAGCTCTCTACAGCAGCATGTGTGTCAAAAATCATTTTCAACTCACCCATTGTATCAAATGCATTGCCATTTTCGAAATGCTTTCAAAGTTCTAGCTCTAGCCCATACAATATACCGCAATGAACTAAGTTGTGGTCCTCCTGACGAGTCTGATAGACATTCTTGTCCTCGTCAGGGGCATCCTCAAAAGATGGGGGGCCTAGTGGCGCTTCTAGCACATATTGCTTTTGTGCAGCAGAGAGGATAATCCTCAAATTCATGGCCCATTCGGTAAAGTTGCTACTGTTCCTTGCAAGTTTCTCCTTCTCCATGAACACATCGAAATTAAAAGCAGGTGATGCCATCTACAACAGAATTTGTAAAGATCAAACTAAGTTTATGATAGATTGAGTTCAACTAATCCACATTACGAATGAACTCCCACTCAAAAATGACATCCCTCGTGCCTTTTTGGTGATTACATGGACCAAATCCACTACACCAAGTCCGATCATCACGTGTGTCAGTGTAGCTTCAAAGGCGAGCATCAAATGGGCATCATATCTACTATATGACTCATGCTTAACCTTTCGGTCCTTGTTCTGAGGCCATGTCTGTACATGCTAGGCTCTCCAAGTTAGAACCTTAGTATTCGCGTGTGTAACTGTCTTACACCTGATATATGGTCGTGGATCCAAGAACACCCGATCATCACGTGATGTCTTGGAGCGACAAAAACATAATCGGTGCATACTAAAGGAAGAACACATTCTTATCTTGATATTTAAATGAGAGATTATCTTATTATGCTAACAAAGCGCTAAACAAGAAATATAAGATGCTATCAAACATCACATGTTTATTAGTGAAATGATATGGTTCCCGCATATGATCTCTATCATGTGCATCGTGGTATGATCACTATCATACCTTTATGTCTAAGTCCAAGGTCTATGCAGTTTACACGCTATGTGTGTTGTAAGATATCATCTCATACTTATACTTACAACATCACCATATCATGACACTAGCCCAGCAACAACCTAAACTAGACGCCTCTAATTTATCCATTGCAAGTTTTACGTGGCTTAGGGCTTTCAAAGATAGATACATTCTTACCTACGAACATGAACCACAACGAGGATAACCAAATTGTTGACAACTCGTTGCAAAATAGATATTGACTATAGTAGGAGAGACAGACACCCGCTAGCCACTTATGCAAACTAGTTGCATGTCAAGCATGGAACAGGTCTCATGTGTGAGGACATGTAAAGTTTGTCTGGGCCGCTTCATCCCACTATGCCACCAATATCCAAAATTACAACTAAGGAGCAACAACATTATCATCATCGCCCACATACTCATATGTGTACTACCCGTGTAAAGCATCTACGCATAGAACCTGGCTCTGATACCACTGTTGGGTTCGCAGCATAGAAAACAAACAATTTCCTATGATGGGAACTATGTACAAAGATCTATCTACTAGATACAAACAACGGGCGGATGTATATCCATAGAGAACATACTCTTGAAGACCGACAAAGCTTAACGAGTTCAACTCGTGGTTGACGTAGACGATCTCTTGCCGATCTCAAGATCGAGAGGAAGTCCTAGCGCCGCAAAGCAGCAGCGCATACTTGCTCGCACACACGTACAAGACACCGAGCAACCTCCGCCTCCTTGCTCCAATGATGCAGCGGAATCACAACTCTTTCTGGCCGAATAGCCACCGGGAACATGTATCTCGCTAGTCCGAGACCATGGTGGATAAATTCTAGAGGGGGAGAAAGATCCTTCACGAGGAGGTGTGAGTGAGAAGTGAGGAGAGGGGTGCCTTTTATAGGAGAGGGGGAACCCCAAGGGGGTGGAAGGCGCATGGGGGCTTCCCCCTTTCCCTCCCCTCTTCATGTGGGTGGACACTCCACTCACAAAAATCCATTCAAATCCCTCCACTCAAAATCCCACTCAAACTTGCTATTAAATTTCCACAAAATTTACTGCAAACTCTCATTAAATAAAACTCTTTTATTTATTCAGAATTTTGTCAATTACTTTAATAACAAACATTCACATATAACCCCTTGCTAGAATTCTATTTCACATGCACTTGTTTATTCTTTCGGCATCTAGTGAAATAAATTCCTGCGCTTGTTTATTCTTTCGGCATGAAACATTTGCTCCAATTGGATGTCAGTGTCCCTTAAGTGTGTCACCATACAGTTCGCGAATAATGCGGACATTGAGACCATTCTCCGATCAATAATCAGTAGCGGCACCTGGAGATCCATACTGACTCCCACACATTCAACGATGACTTTCCTGTGATCGTCGGAACCTTTTACGCTTGTATCTTAATCCCTTTGTTTCACGATATATTACATGTCCGAGAATCGATCATCGGTATCTCCATAACTAGTTTGATCTCGTTACTGACTTGCACTCTTTTATCGTTCCCGTGATATAACATTCTAGTGATCAAATCACTTGCTTGCAAGCTAACCAATGTGATATCACCGAGAGGGCCCAGAGTATATCTATCCGTCATCGGGATGAACAAATTCCACTCTTGATCCATGATTCTCAACATAACAATTTAGTAGCTTTGAAGCCATCTTTATAATCACCCAGTTACGGTGTGACGTTTGATGTCAACAAGAAACTCTTCCGGTGTTAGTGATTGGCATGATCTCATGGTCTAAGGATTAGGATCACTTTGTAAGTTGTTTATAGCAATATAAACTCAATGACTTTGATCGTAATGCTATACTTGGATGAATGTTCATCACATCATTACACTAATGTTGTGATCTAGTTATTAACAACATGCAATGTCTATGATCAGGAAACTGTGATCATCTTGTTAATCAACGAACTAGTTTATGAGAGAGGCATAACTAGGAACTTTCTGTTTGTTTATTAAACACACATGTATTAATGTTTCCATATTAATACAATTATAGCATGCAAAATAAACATCTATCATATACTTGGAATACACATAATAAACACTTTATTATTACCTCTCAGGGCATATTCCCTTCAGTCGCTGTGCCAGTTGCCTGTTTTCTACTGTTTTTTGTTCCAAAAAAGCTAGTAAGGAAATATTCTCGGAATTGGACTGTACAAAAGCCAAAGTCAATATTTCACCAAGGAGAACACGAAGTCCAGAGGAGAGACAGAGGGGATCCATAGGGCGGCCGCACCCCCCAGGCGCAGGCCCACCCTAGGCCGCCCTTGGGCAGGGTGTGGGCCCCTTGGCCGCCTCCCTGCCTCGCTCTTCGCCTATAAGAATCCCCCGATGCCTAAACCCTAAGGACCCGATCAATATTCCACGAAACCGCCTGTAGCCGCCGCCACCATCGTTGCTAGCTCGGGGGGATCTGAAGCTCTTCCCGGCACCCTGCCAGCCTCCAATATGAAGCGTGAGTAGTTCCACCTTGGACTATGGGTCCATGTAGTATCTAGATGGTTGTATCTCCTCCTTTGTGATTTCATGTCTAGATCTTGTGAGCTCCGTTCATGATCAATATCTCATCTATTTGTAAGCATGCTTGTTGTGTTTGTGGGGATCCGATGGATATTGAGATTACTATGTCAGATTGATTAATGGTTTTGTCTTATTGATTCTATCATGTCTATGTTTTTTGTGATCTTGCATGCTCTATGTTGTTAGTAGCTATCTTGGCCAAGTAGTTGCTAGTGACTCCAAGTGGGGGTATTTATGCTCGATATTGGGTTCATGCCTCTATTTAATCCAAGTAGTAGCTGTGGTGTTTCCACTAGGGAGAATACAATGGTCTCTTGTTCATGTAACAAGTGGATTGTTTACCTTACACACTTTGCTTAAAGTAGTTATCTGTTGCTTGCAACTTAATATTGGAGGGTGTTCGAATGATAACCCAAAGGTGGACTTCTAGTCATAGATGTAGTTGGATGGCGATCTATGTATCTTGTTATATTGCCCAATCGAATCTCATAGGATCTTGATGTCTAGTATTGCATTGTTATGCCTTGCTGTAATTTGTTTACCCAGCATGCCATGTTTGTTTATCTAAGGAGAACACCTCTAGTGAACTATGGACCCCGGTCCAATATTTACCATTGATACAACTTCCACTGTTACTTGCTGCAAACCACTATCACCTTCGAAACCATATAGTTAATCCTTTGTTACAGCAACCGGTGAGATTAACAACCTCACTGTTCGTTGGGGCAAAGTCTTGAGTTTGTGTTGTGAAGGTTTCCAAGTTGCTTGCAACACCTTTTAGACTTTTCCTTCCTCCTACTGGTTCGATAACCTTGGTTTCTTACTGAGGGAAAACTTGCTGCTGTGCTGCTTCATACCTTGCTCTTGGGGTTTCCCGACAAAGCGCTCCCATATCAATGAAGCGCCATCATCAAGCTTTTCTGGCACTATTGCCGAGCAAGCTAAGGATGTCTTAATAAAGGGAGTCCTTCTCAACCTTTCTCTTTACTTTGTTTTTGGTTTTTTAGTTTCTTTTGCTTGGTTTTGTTTGCCTCTTTTTATCAAAAACTCAAAAAACATTAGTTTAGTTTGGTTTGCTTTCTCTTATCAAAAAGACAAAAAGTAAGTTCCCACTATAGTTGTCACCATGCTCTAGCTCACCATGTTGTTCCCCAAGTTCACCCTGAACGGCCTTTCAATAGGTAGTTTCTCCATAATTGGGAAACAAAATATTGAAGAATTCTTTAATCATGTTAGCAAACATGAGGATATTGAGGATAGGTCTATAGCAGAACTTCCTCCTAATTATGAAATTGCTGCAGATTCTTTAGTTCATATGTTGGAGGCTAGGTTTGTTAGCCTTAACCCCATGATGAAAATTTTGTTTCTTAAACTAAAAGAAGAAAAGAATGCTGAAAAGAGAGAATTTATCCTT
Organism: Avena atlantica; assembly: GCA_910589765.1. Classification (NCBI taxonomy): domain Eukaryota; kingdom Viridiplantae; phylum Streptophyta; class Magnoliopsida; order Poales; family Poaceae; genus Avena; species Avena atlantica. Next base: position 434,209,110 of record OU342739.1, read on the forward strand.
GAAACTTTACTAAAAGAGTTCAATGATGTTGCTATGGAAGCCAAAAAGGTCTTTGAGCATTTTAATATGCTAGGATCATGTGTAGACGTTGTGGGTACTTTAGATATAACCAAACCTTGAGAGGAAATTAAAATACCCATACCCTTTAAACTTGTTGGAATGCATGAAGCCTTTGAAAATAATTTTTATTGGATTGTTCCTGAAAATCCTTTTGACGAAAGTAGTAAACCAAGGAAAGACGAGAAGGGATCCTCCAAAACTCATTTGGATGAGATACCCTTCATAGTTGAAGAGTTTGCAAGTATTGATGTTAATGCTTCTTCATTTGAAAATACTTGATTTCTTGCTTCTTGTGCCTAACTTAAAGACATTAAAGAAAAGTACTTGTTGGGAGATAACCCAAGAATTTTCTTGAGTCTTGGAAGTTATTACTTCAGTAATGACCTCTCCATATCCTTTTTGTTTGATTTTTGTGCCACAAATGACCTCTAATGAGAGGGAAGTAAGATTTGGGGAGTTGTTGTCCCAAAACAGATTTTTCTGCTCCACCATAAAAACTGGTGATGAATCTCTGTCAGTCGGATTGAGATGAAAATTTACGAATAAATCCCCTAGTATATGTTAGATAACTTCCTTTAGTTCAACACTTTTTGACTTGAGCAATATAAGGTCTTCAAAAAATCGGTTGCTACCTGCTAGTTTGTTTTGACAGATTTCTACCATTATTTGCATTTGCTTCTTATTGATTCCTTTTTGGGTTCTTTTTGGGAAATTGAGATTTTTGAAGGAATTGCTATAGTAGCTTGTGTTTTTAGTGAATTTTTTTGCTGTTATAAAGCTAAACCCAAGGGTCTATTATCATTTGAATACACTAATGTTGCTAATGAAGATTGTGTGAAGTTTTGTATGAAGGAAAAATTTCAGGTGTAGAGAGAGAATGATGTATGAGATGAAGAATGGACAAAAGCTCAAGCTTGGGGATGCCACACCGGTGTCACCCCAAGAAATATCGAAGAGGTATAAGCATCAAAGCTTGGGGATGCCCAAGGCATCCCCTTCTTCATCAATAAAAAGCTCAGGTCTCTCTAGACACTTCGTTTTTATTGTTTCATGCACTGTTGTGCTGTTCTTGGAGCATCTTAGTTTTCGTTTGGTTTGCCTAGTTTGCTTAGTTTGCTTGAATAAAGTATTTAGGACCCCCGCTCTCGCTGTGTTGTTTCAAATAAGTTGATTGGTGTTGGAAAGGAGTAGAAAGTTCTTGCTTGAATATTGTAAGAGGAGCTTTCTTTGACTGTGACTTGGACTTTAGCATGTCATGCTAGGTGTTTTTTTTACCTTATGCTTAGTGATTATTGTAGTAGCATGACTTGTTCCAAACAATGGTATTTCTTAGTGTGCCTTGAAAGAATCATGCATTATTTTAGCATGCAAAAGCATAGTATTGTGGTATTCTCCTTTGATGCTTTGTTTGGGTTGAATTGGCACATGCTCACACCATGTTATAACTATGAACAAGTCACCATATCCTTTATGATCATTTATTCCTTGACTTTTAGTACCACTCTATGCTTTGATTAGTAATGTTTTGTCGCTCTACATGATTATGGCCATTATTGCTCTCTTAGTTCGTCGCTCCCAGTCTTTTGCTAGCCTCCACTTGTATGAGTAAGCTCTACTCATGCTTCCAACTCCCAAGAAACCAAATTATTCCAAAGTGTCCACTATAAATTCCTATGCATGGTGTGTTACACCATTCCAAGTATATTCTTGTTTTCATCTATCTTCCAATTTAAAAGTATTTTGTTATGTGAAAACTTAGTGATTAAAGCTCTCACGAAGTTGATGGCACACTTTATATTTCTTGCCCCTAAATAAACTTGAACCATTGTGTCTTCTATGTTGTATATGCTTGCACTTATGCGTTGGAATTAGCAGAACCGTGCTATCAAGGGGAATGCTTTCAACATTGCACTTGTACTTTGTACACAGTTGAAATCATGCTCTTTTGTCTATGGATGTCGTCGGTGTGAAATAAACGGGGAGCTTGTAAGTCCATGGAGTTATGTATTTTGTGTTAGAGAAACGTCTGGGCCGCTAGCCTAAGCCATGCCTAATCATGGTGGGAACTTGCAGCATCACCATAATGAGCAATCTGTGAAGCATCCTCAATAAAAAACCTAAGCAAATAGCAAATAAAAAGATCATTGAGGTGCTCACTGTCTGCTTGCCTTGTCATTTTGGTTATGGGATAGCTCCTGTACCATGTGCAAGGGGTACCCCATTGGCGGTTCTTTATGATACACATGTACTTACTATGATAAGAACTTACACGTGACTAAAGTTGAGTAGCATGAGGAGCGGCCCTCATATTCAAGGGACATGATATTGCCAACTTATACTTTGTCAAGCATATACTCCATAGTTTGTTCACTTTAACCTTAATCATTTCAAGATGCTTATGATAGGGGCAATGAGGGCTGAAAGCTAACAAGTACCATACTTTTTGGAAGCTCTTTTTGAAACTTGAAATCCATGCTTCCCTTTATGAAGGGCCTTTCTTCCACTATTATATTGAGTCTCCACCTTCTATCTTTAGGCACCAGTTAAGAGAGCATAGTTGTCATTCTTAGTTATATGTGCATTGTCCCAAAATGTATTGATTGATGCATATTGTTGATATTACTTGTTCTTGTGCTATTTGTATCTAGTCACTCTTATGAACTTTGAAGGTGTCCTATGCATCTATTTGCTACTCTATGAGGGACAATCTGATGCCACTATGCCATGTTTTCTGTATGTGAAACAAACAAACATTTTTCAATGCATGTTATTCATGATCTTTGTTTATAGCCTTTCATGTTGCATGCATAGTTACTTTATCTTTCTATTAGAACTCCATCTTTCATGCACATGTTTAGAGTTCTTTGATCCCATCTTTCAATGCTTTCAAATGGTTTGATCTTGGTTTTGATGGTGCATGTCACCTCAAAAATTATTCTTTTTATCACTTACCTACTCGAGGACGAGAAGGAGTTAAGCTTGGGGATGCTTGATACGTCGGAAACGTATCTATAATTTTTGATGTTCCATGCTTGTTTAGTATCTACTTTGCTTTGCTTTGTCTACACTTCGAGGTGTTTTTATATGTTTTATGGTACTAACCTATTAACAAGATGTCGCAGTGCCATTTAACTATTTTATGCTATTTTTTCCAGAAAAGCTAGTAAGGAAATATTCTCGGAATTGGACGGGACAAAAGCCAAAGTCAATATTTCATCGAGGAGAACACAAAGTCCAGAGGAGAGACGGAGAGACGGAGGGGAGCTACAGGACGGCCGCACCCCTAGGCGCAAGCCCACCCTAGGCCGCGCCTCGGCAGGGTGTGGGTCCCCTGACCGCCTCCCTGCCTCGCCTCTTCGCCTATAAGAAGCTCTGATGCCTAAACCCTAAGGAACCGATCAATATTCCATGAAACCGTCTGTAGCCGCCGCTACCATCGTCCCTAGATAGGGGGATATTAAGTTCTTCCCGGCACCCTGCCGGAGGGGAGATCATCCCGGATGCCTTCTTCTTCATCATGCCAGCCTCCGGTATGAAGCATGAGTAGTTCCACCTTGGACTACGGGTCCATGTAGTAGCTATATGGTTGTATCTCCTCCTTTGTGCTTTCATGTCTAAATCTTGTGAGCTCCGTTCATGATCAAGATCTCATTTATTTGTAATCATTCTAGTTGTGTTTGTGGGGATCCGATGAATATTGAGATTACTATGTCAGATTGATTAATGGTTTTGTCTTATTGATTCTATCATGTTTGTGTTGTTTGTGATCATGCATGCTCTCCGTTGTTAGTAGCTATCTTGGCCAAGTAGTTGCTAGTGACTCCAAGAGGGGGTATTTATGCTCGATAGTGGGTTCATGCCTCTATTTAATCTAAGGGAAGTGACAGAAATCTCTAAGGTTGTAGATGTGGTGTTTCCACTAGGGAGAAAACAATGGTCTCTTGTTCATGGAACAAGTGGATTGTTTACCTTACACACTTTGCATAAAGAAGTTGTCTGTTGCTTGCAACTTAATACTGGAGGGGGTTCGGATGATAACCCAAAGGTTGACTTATATTCATAGATGAAGTTGGATGGCGGTATATGTATCTTGTTGTATTGCCCAATCGAATCTCATAGGATCTTTATGTCTAGTATTGCATTGTTATTCCTTGCTCAGTCTTGTCAATTGCCTCGCTGTAATTTGTTTACCCAACATGCCATGTTTTTTATCTAAGGAGAACACCTCTAGTGAACTATGGAGACCGGTCCAATCTTTACCATTGATACATCTTCCACTGTTACTGTTTACTTGCTGCAAACCACTATCACCTTCCACACCATACAATTAAACCTTTGTTATAGCAACGGTGAGATTGACAACCTCACTATTCATTGGGTCAAAGTCTTGAGTTTGTGTTGTGCAGGTTTCCAAGTTGCTTGCAACACCTTTGAGACGTTTCCTTCCTCCTACTGGTTCGATAACCTTGGTCTCTTACTGAGGGAAAACTTGTTGATTTGCTTCTTGATACCTTGCTCTTGGGGTTTCCCGATGAAGCGCTCCTATATCAACGAAGCGCCATCATCACAACCTCCCGGGGATGGAGGTCTGCCACGACGTAGCATGCGTGTAAATTTCATCAGGCCCTAGGGCACGCTCAATTCTCGCACCTCCTTTACAGAATCGCGGGTTTTTTGGAGTCGATAAATGGAAACTCTGGATTTCTCAATGGAACCCTGGAATCTCTAGCTGGAGAAGTTGCTTAGAATGCCGAGAGGGTGCTAGGTGCCGGGTTTGGGCTCAATCCGTGCAGTGGAACCATGTTTTGGGAAATGAGGGGGAGGTATAGGGTTTAAATCCATGTTAACTCCTACTCGATAGCCAACCAGGGTGTGCGCCGAGTGCCAAAAGTCTTGGTTTGTCCTCTTTATGATTTTATGTTGGTAGTGGGTGACACACAGGGGCTACTCGAGCTGGTTTCATATTTTTTTGCTTTTTGATGAATTTCCCATTGTATGTTTGTGAGTGTGTTATGTCTAGGGTTGATATGAAAATGATTGTACTCGGTTTTCCCCCTCTCATGATAACTCGTCCTCACTTTGGTTGGTACACCCTGATTGGTCGAGACGGTTGTCACGCGGATCGTGCACACCCAACGTTGATCCTCTGTGATATAACGGGCAAGATAGCCCCCTTCCCCCTCCCTCTCTCTATGTCTGTCTCTAGAGACGGACCTATCTATACAAACGAAATTACGAGTTTGCCACCAATACTTTACTTCCATAATCTAGAAGGAAAGTGTACAAAGGCGTATAATTTTCGTATATGCGTGTCTATGCATTTCCTTTTATTATCTGAAAAGTATAAACTATTTTGATTTATATACATGAGGATATATAAAAATATAAAAAATATGTGTATTTTCTAGTGCAGCGAGGGGGAAACGCTGCGGCACGCTCGTCTAACCGGTTGCAACGCGTCCACCATGGCACAAGTACGATGCACTATAATGTCGTGTCAGCGGGGTCGAACAATACATCCTCTGTAGGTGTCGTACCGTTCACATTAGAGCGTGACAACGCACGGGTTCTGGCTAGCCATGCTTTAACCATGCGCGATGACCAATTGTGTGAATCAATGATTCCTCTCGTACTAGGTTTTCCGGAGTTGGTAAAAGGAAACTCTGGATTTTGTCATGGAACCATGGAATCTCTAGCTAGAGATGTTGCTTAGAATGCCAAGAGGGATCTAGGTGCCGGGTTTGGGCTCAATCCGCGTAGTGGATCCACGTTCTGGGCAGTGAGGGGGATGTCTAGGGTTGAAAGCCATGTTAATCCTACTCGATAGCCATCCGGGGTGTGCCATGTGGCAAAAGTCCCGGTTTGTCCTCCTTATGATTTTATGTTGGTAGCGCGTGACACGTAGGGGCTACTCGAGCAGGTTTCGTATTTTTCTTAATTTTTGATGAATTTCCCACTGCCGGGGTTCGGGGGGTGGGCAAAATCGGCAAACCAGCCGACGCGCGCAGGCATGCGAGGTCCATTGCAACCTTGAACCTAGGCACTTGCCCAGCCTAGGTACCCCATGGGGCACCCCAAAAAAAAATTTCAAGAAAATATAGGGCAATTTCTAGGGTACCTACAGTTAGAAACCGCAATTGCCCGGGCGTGACTCAGGGAAAATACAGTATATGCCTGCACCACGATATGAGAACCAACCTCCCGGGGATGGGGGTCCGCCACGATGTAGTTGCATGCGTGTAAATTGCCTCGGGCCCTAGGGCGCGCTCAATTCTCGCACCTCCTTTGCAGAATATCCGGTTTTCCGGAGTCGGTAAAGGAAACTCTGGATTTCTCCATGGAACCTTGGATTCTCTAGCTGGAGAATTTTCTTAGAATGCCGAGAGGGAGCTAGGTGCCGGGTTAGGGCTCAATCCGCATAGTGGATCCACGTTCTGGGCAGTGAGGGGGAGGTCTAGGGTTGAAAGCCATGTTAACTCCTACTCGATAGCCATCCAGGTGGTGCGTCATGTGCTAAAAGTCAGGGTTTTTCCTGCTTATGATTTTATGTTGGTAGTGGGTGACACACATGGCTACTCGAGCCAGTTTCGTATTTTTCTTGATTTTTGATAAATTTCCCATTGCCGGGGTTCGAGGGGTGGGCAAAATCGGCAACCCGCCAACGCGCCCAGGCACGCGAGGTCCATTGCAACCTTTAACCTAGGCACTTTCCCAGCCTAGGAACCCCATGGGGCACCAAAAAATATTTTTTTCCAGAAAATACAGGGCAATTTGTAGGGTACCTACAGTTAGAACCACAATTGCCGGGGCTTGACTCGGGGAAATACAGTATATGATTGCACCAACCTCCCGGGGAAGGAGGTCCGCTAGGACGTAGCATGCGTGTAAATTGCCTCGGTCCCTAGGGCGCGCTCAATTCTCGCACCTCCTTTGTAGAATCACAGGTTTTCTAGAGTCAATAAATGGAAACTCTTGATTTCTCCATGGAACCATGGAATCTCTAGCTGGAGAAGTTGCTTAGAATGCCGAGAGGGAGCTAGGTGTCGGGTTTGGGCTCAATCCACGCAGTGGATCCATGTTCTGAGGAGTGAGGGGGAGGTCTAGGGTTGAAAGCCATGTTAACTCCTACTCGATAGCCATCCGTGGGGTGCGACATGTGCCAAAAGTCCCGGTTTGTCCTTTTTATGATTTTATGTTTGTAGTGGGTGACACACAGTGTAGGGGTCCCAATCTTAGATAAGATAGAGCCTCCTGTGTTTACAATGCTAGTCCCTGGATCAATAGATAGCATCCACAGTTAAGATGTAATATCAAGAAACAAAGGTCATAATAACTTTATAACCAGGAATAACATAAGTTTATTACATCAAACATAGCTCATTCGGCTATTACATTACATTGCAGCGGAATAACTATAAGCATGGGGTCCTTCATCTTCAATGTGCCACAGGCAGATGTTGGTTGTAGACTTTGTAATCCTAAACAATCAATCTTCACTAAACAATCAAACCTGCAACATACAAGTTACAGCCACAAAGGGTCAATACATTTGAATTGTATTGGAAAGTGATACTATGGTAGTATAGTGGAGTCTATCATCTATATGTATTTGGCTAAGTGGAGTTGAGGCTTGCATTGCTCAAAATAGATTTTTCCTTAACATTTGAAAATACTAAGTTTTTTCTTTGACAAAATCATTTTTCTCAATCAAAGAATGAAGATCCTTTACAAGGCATCTCTCAATCAAAGATTGAAGTCTTCAAACAACCCTTGTTCAAACCACAAGATTTTAACTTAGAAATTTGAATGATGAGATTCTTGATTGCTTCCATGTCTTGATGCTCAAATTGTCCTTTACCAGGGACATGGCTAAGTACTTAGATTTTACACTCTACAGAGGTGGTGCACTTTCCCCACAAGACTTGGTTTCCCAAGACAAGATCTTTCAGAAGCTTTCCCTTAGACCAAAATGGACGCGTTCCAACCTATCAAACACTACCACCCACTGTCCATGTGGCTAAGTTCTTGCAACCTATGTGATCATGGCAGAGCCCATATTGCCAAGTGGTTGCACTTGAAGCTTCTCAACATTTGATATCTCAAATCTCTTTGTGCCTGGGTGGCATTCCACAAGTGAGATACACAACCCAAGTCCATGGCCTTGTGTAACCACTCAACATAAACCAATCCTTCCATTCCACCCAGGTGATTCATTAACTTAGTTGTTTTATTAGACAAAATCACAAGTTCTCAGACTTAGAATATTTTTCCATATTGTGATTATATATTCCACCCATGTTTTCTATTAGCTAGGCTAAGCTTGGTAGTAGTGGGAATCTCTAACTTAGGAAAATCCTACTAAGGATTCATCTACTAGGATTTCCTATAGTAAGGTTTACACTTAGCAAAATTTCCATGCAAGTTTTAAAAATCACTAATGCATAGAGAAAGTAATAGGACAAAAAGTATGAAGCATCACTTTCCTTTTTGAAGGGAATGGTAGTTCACTCCTTGATCTTGCTAGTCTCACACTTCCCTACAAGTCAATCAAGCAAACACCAATTCAATTTACATTCCAACCAATAATCACTCAAACAAATTCACACACACAAGACAAAGGAAACCAATTCTTGCATGGGAGCATGCACAAGATAGTTTTATTTTGCAAAGGGGGTCTCTATGGGGTTTCTAAACTTTGTAAGATCCAAATTGGTCATTTACCAAAGTGGCAAAGTCATTAGCAAGAGGGTTTTGTCCAAAAACTATTTTTAAATCCATTCATCATTTCATGTGGTGAAAAATGTTTTTATTAAGGCAAAACTCTTAAGTTTTTCACCAAATGAGTTGCTAATTTGCAAAACTTGGTGTTTTGGGTCAGTGGGTTTGATCAAACCATTTTCTTAAAGTTTTCTTTCCATAAATATTTTTATAACCAAAACCATTCTTTTTATTTGGCTAGAAAATGGCTAAGTCAAGTAATCCAACTAAAATCTTTCCAAAATCATTTTTAACACCAAGGGTTGGTTCCTAGGGTCAGTAAGGTCACAACAATCCAATTTGCAAAGGTTTTATCCTTAAATTCAATTTTAAACAATTTTTATACTCTAAACAAGCTCACAAAAGAATCTTCAAAATCAAGCAAACTAACATATACTATTTTCTAAACTAAGGCCATAGTTGGCTAGGGCTTGTTCTCTTGAATCCAACGAAATAAAATTTGTAATTTTTGGACGTGTGGTTTGAAAGTTACACCAATTACAAATTTGCATTCTAATCAGATCAAAATTCTGTTTTAAAACGAATCCAGTCCACGTGGCAGTTTTTGCTTGGGTGGTACCGATTCGTGTGGATCGCGTGATACAGGCCGTAGGATGAAAAGGAGCATGTGCGGCCCAGATGGTCGCGTACCCTTTCGAGGGGATCTAATCTGTAACACCCTCGCCTGATAAGGCTGAGTTCATGTGTATAGTGCCAATCCCTGGATCGGTTCACTGGCACACACAGTACAAAATGATACCAAATATAACTGTGCATCATAAATACAATGAATATGATCCAGAATTTACATTATTTATTCAAGTACACAGCGGAAAATGAATACAAGGTAGATCTCCATCCTTCAAATGTGCCACAGGCGAACAAATGTTGAGTGGAGTCTCGCGACCTATGAACGATCACTCAGATACGATATAACCTGCAACATGAAACGTTGCAGCCACGAATGGTCAATACATTGAATGTACGGCAAGTAGGCTAAAGTGGTTAACAACAGATCTATCAACTACATGCTTATTTGGCCAAGTGGAGTTCAGGCTCATTTGCATAAAGCAATACAACTTTTCCCTACTTTCAAAATACTTTTCTTTCTTCAAAAACAATCTTCTAAGGACATACCAGCATAAACCCATGTAGATACAAGACAGTTCAGCTTTTGTATGCTCCTAAACCCATGTTCACCCATCAAGTTTTAGTAATTAAGAAATAAGGATGAGTGAGAAATATCATAGCATCAGTATCAGGTCGCTCAAATTGTCCATAACCGGGGACACGGCTAATCGATTAGTTTATACACCCTGCAGGGGTTAGTGCACTTTACCCATGTGACTTGGCCAGCCCAGCTCGTACCACCACTCTCATATTGGGTGATGATAGGGAGAAGTCCAAGAAGGAACCGTTCGGGAAGTAGCTCCCCAATCCCGACGCGCACCGGTCCAACCTACACTATCTACATCTCTGGATACGCGGGTTCGAGTTACCACAACCTACTAAGTTCAACCAACCGCCCATTTCATTATTGGCACATGGTTGCACACGAAAGCTTCCAAACAAAGAAACCAATCATTTCTCAGTGTCCTGGGCGGCATTCCCCACCATAAATACACTCGATGACCCAATCAATGCCATTCCGCCCAGGTGGTTCATTAAAACATGTTGGTTTGTCATTTAGCAAAACATAAGCCTTTCAAAACATATAATTTTTCATGATGTGATTCCCTTCCTCGTCTAAATAGCATAGCTAAGCAATCTACCAATACGATGGCTCATAAACAAGGATCGCTAGGGAATAATATGGGACATAGCATAGCATATACACATCAATTCCTATATATGCAATTCTACAAAAACATCTACAATGCATAGGAAACAGTAGGACATTTATGACCAAGATAGCACCACTTGCCTTTGTTGTAGATGTAGTCGATTATATATAATCCTCACAATACTCATAGATATAATGGTGGCACTCGTCATAACCACAATACTTGCAATCATAGTAGTTGCAATCACAGTAGTTGCACTCCTCGCAATCTAACATTTGAAGCAAACACAACAAACACCATTCAAAACATTGCAAACATACAACAGTGCAACATTACAAGAAAACAATGCTGAACAGATACATGCATGACAATTTAACGAGTCACAATGGTTGCATTTAGTGTTCTGAACATGGTTAGATTACATGATGCATGTGGAAGGTCATTTAATGCACTAAAGCTTTTATTACTAAAGTTGTATCAATTTAATATGGTGTATACCACTTTAATTGAACTAAATATGTTTATGTCATATTATATTGTGAACTAGATGCTACTGGATAGGTAATGCAATTTAGAGACAGTGGCAATTTGAATCACCTAAAAAGGAGTTATAGAAATTTTCTTATGATTAAAACACTATTTCAATGGGTTTAAATATTTCTGTATGAATTTCTGTTTTAACAGTACCAAATAATTTGTCATGCAATTTCTCTGTGTAGATATTGTCAATACAAAACCATAGCACTTGGATTCACCCTAATCGGAGTTATAAATCTTTTTGTATGATTTAAATAGTGTTTAATGGTTTTAAATGATTCCTATAGTTTCTTTTGTCTAAAAATCAAACTAACATTATATCTGTAATCTCCACGGAATTGTGATTTCAGGGACATATTATTTGTAATTTTCTGAATAGTATTTATTTTCTTATGAATTTATCACTCTAAATAGGCCATTAAACTATTTAAATCTTCACGGAAAAACCTTACAGTAAAATGCTGAACTAATTGCATATTGATGATCTACATGGAACCAGCTTTCCATCGGTATATCATTTATATTTTTGTGACAAGCAATTAATTTACTATGAATTTAATGATTTATAAAGCCATTAAAACTAATTAAATTGCCGCAGGTTAAATAATCGGCAAAGGCTAGATCCGACCATATATTATTAAAGTACATTACAGCAGCTTCAAATTGATATATTATTCATATTTTTCGGAGTTACAGATAATTTCTTATGAATTTATTAACCTAAAAGACCATTAAAACTAATTAAATTACTGCAGTAACCACGTACAGTAAAAGTTGGATCTATTCCAATAAGATGATTCTACGTGAAATTATCTTCAATTTGATATATTATACGCAATTTTTGGACATGGTATGAATTTCTAATGAATTTTACAAGTTAGATCTATAATATGCAATTTTAAATACGAACGGAATATTCCAGGGAATATTCCGCTGACTGGACGGGTTGACTTTGCATGCTGACTGGGACTAGATGTTGACCTTACGTTGACGTGGCGTTGATGAGGAAGATGACCGGGATGACGACATGGCACGCATCGGTTTGATTGGATCTCGACCGTCTGGATAGGATCCGGTGGCTAGAAGAAGAGATTGACCCGATTTTGGCTCAGAATAGACAAGAAATAGATCTGTGTTAGAGAGACAAATCCGTAGGTCAAATCGAAAAACTCAGAACATGAAAGTTGTGGGGAATCATAATTCCTACCTTCTCACCAAAGGAATTTGGATTTGAAGAAACGAGCGCGAGTACATCTTGGATTTACACCGTAAGATCTGAAATATTGCGATACAAAATTCTCCGGCTGTGGTGGATGAAAAGAGGTGAGGTTTGTCGGGATTGAAAGATTTCGACGATCCCTACAACTTTCGTGTTTTGACCGAAAGCAAACGACGAAGTCTAGATGGGTTAAAAAGCGAAACAAGATTCGGGAATAGGTAGATTCGGGATTTTGAGAATAGAAACTTGTACAGCCGTGGCTCCACGAGTTTATATGGAGATTTAGGATGGTTTAGAGATAGGCCTTGGAGTAGGGAACAAGTAGAAACAAACGGAAGTCGATTCGGAGTTGTAGATAAAAAGTTACGAGAGTTTGAATAGAGATAGGTTAGACAAAAACTGTTTCGCACAGTTTTTAAAGCAGCTGGACAGGTACGTGCGCGCGTGCGTGCGCTCCCGGCTGGCTAGGTAGCTGGGCCGCCGGCCCGTTAGTTTTTTTTTTTTTCTTTTTTTTTTCTATTTACTTGTTTTTCTTATATCTTTTGCATACGAACTCCAAATGACATGATTTTTGTTTCTAAATTTTTCTAAAATCGTATAGATTATTGTAGGATCAAATTTATAATCTTTTTTACTAGTTTGGAAGTAGTGGATTTACAAATCCTTATATATTCCAATTTATTTATATCTTTATGTGTTTGTATTTGTTTCATAACTTTTTCATACTAGCTCCAAATGAGCTCAATTTTGTTTCTAAAATTTTGTAGTATTAATTAGATCTCTTTAGGCTATAACTATCAATAATTTATGCCTTAAGAATAATGGGTTTTATAAAGTCAATTTAATTACCCTTAGGAACATTTGGGCGAATCAACTATAGGATTTAGATACCAGGATTTGGATTCAGTTTGTGAGATCTTTGCATGGATGAAATGCTTATGAATGATTCATGATTTTCATTTTGAAATCTTGCACACCAATTCTACAATCCAAAGTCAATCCATGCCTTTTTGCCTATATGGCTACTTAGGTCTTAGCAAAAGAATATAAGATTTTGAATTCAAGGTTGAGAGGATTTTCTATTCAAAAGTTTCTTCTCTTTGAGAATTTTCCACAAAGTCAAACAATCAATCAATCTTATTCATTTGTTTCACATACCAAAATTATGAGAATTTTGGGATGTGACAGACTACCACCCTTAAAAGAAATCTCGTCCCGAGATTTGGGAAGGCTAGAAAGAAAGAAAGGTTCGGGATCCATTAGGATGCTACCACCCTTAAAAGAAATTGACTAGGTCACTTATCGAGGATTCACTTAGCTCAGATTGGTTCTCCTTTAGACTTTTATTGGCACAATGTCTCTAGCACATTCTAAACATCATGATTGATAGTTTCTGAGGAAGCATTTCTTAAACTAGCGAAACTCTTATGGTGGGCAATTAGGAAACGTTTGCTTCATGATACCCATTAAACACGGTTGAAATTCATCCTTACCGTATATTCCTACGCTAAGCAATGGATGCTTTTGTAGAGGTGGAACAATCTACCATTTTAAGGTTTAGGCTCAACGCCGGCTCTCTGCTAAGGCTGAAAGGCACTCAAGATTCGAAAAGCCAACAGTACAACAGCGAATAATAAGAGTAGTAGGAATGGTGATCAATCCATCCTGCACCCAAATTATTACCCTGTATGAGGATAGGTGAATCACGTTTTTCTATCACTCGGGCATTGTCACATGCCTTGAAGAATGTTTCCATGGGCACGAACTAATGCTCTATGTATACTCCCATGTATTCAATCAACAAAGCTACTACTGAAACTAAACTATCGCTACTCCAACTTTCAGGTTGCGTAATCTACTACATGACATCATTTCAACACTTCATACTTCCATATCTTTTTTTCCATTAGGTGAAGCATTCTCTTTCCTAAATGCATTGTGTTGTCAAACCTTCCACTTAACACATCATTATATCTCCAAGGGTTCAAGATAGGGAAGAATAGATTCTATAGGAAAGAAACTACTAAGAAAATAATCCTACCCATAACTATATGAAGCAATCAATGTCACAAACAAGCAAACAATCCTAAGGAATTAACACACAAGAAAACACTTGTATAATAACATTACAGGGGTCTAAATATAGCAGTATATAACCACAAAATAGTTTGAAAGCATTGGTAACAATACTAGGGTAAAATAGAGTAACATATAAGCAATAAACTAAATCTGTCAAAACGGTACAACAGGTTTAACGAATTTTTCTGACCAACTTAAACTCGTCAGGAATTTTAGGCAATTTTTGTGCACGTACTACAGATAATTAAGCTCCAGATTCTATTTTTTTAGATTTTTCTGAGTTACCAATAAAATATGAAAAATCGCGCGGTACAATAGGTCAGACAGAAAACTGCAGCAGTAATCTCACGAATTTCAATCAATTCACACCATTAAACTAATTTAAAAACCTCATCACAATTTCAAAAACATTAGAGTTCAAAACTAACTGATCCTAAACAAAGAATCACACAAAATAGCTCTATACAACCAAGCAAACAACCTATATTGTCATACCACATAAGTTGGTAAGAACAATATGCTAACACGATAGCGATGATCTCCTAAAGAGATAAAAATGTGGTGGTCCAGACCTAACCAAACTTGATGAGAAGTTTATTTATGTCATACTATTTGTTCTTTTACTTAGATAACTCTCATATAGGTTTTATAAGAATGGACGACTATAAATTTTGAACAAGAAGAGGTTATAGAAAAGATAGATAAGGAATATAAGAACTCTAATAAGTATAAAATATGATAGTTCTCCTAATAGAGGTCTCCTATTGCTAATCCATTTCTAAGGTCACGATCCTACAGTCAACACACAGCTCTGATACCATCTTGTAACACCCTCGCCTGATAAGGCTGAGTTCATGTGTATAGTGCCAATCCCTGGATCGGTTCACTGGCACACACAGTACAAAATGATACCAAATATAACTGTGCATCATAAATACAATGAATATGATCCAGAATTTACATTATTTATTCAAGTACACAGCGGAAAACGAATACAAGGTAGATCTCCATCCTTCAAATGTGCCACAGGCGAACAAATGTTGAGTGGAGTCTCGCGACCTATGAACGATCACTCAGATACGATATAACCTGCAACATGAAACGTTGCAGCCACGAATGGTCAATACATTGAATGTACGGCAAGTAGGCTAAAGTGGTTAACAACAGATCTATCAACTACATGCTTATTTGGCCAAGTGGAGTTCAGGCTCATTTGCATAAAGCAATACAACTTTTCCCTACTTTCAAAATACTTTTCTTTCTTCAAAAACAATCTTCTAAGGACATACCAGCATAAACCCATGTAGATACAAGACAGTTCAGCTTTTGTATGCTCCTAAACCCATGTTCACCCATCAAGTTTTAGTAATTAAGAAATAAGGATGAGTGAGAAATATCATAGCATCAGTATCAGGTCGCTCAAATTGTCCATAACCGGGGACACGGCTAATCGATTAGTTTATACACCCTGCAGGGGTTAGTGCACTTTACCCATGTGACTTGGCCAGCCCAGCTCGTACCACCACTCTCATATTGGGTGATGATAGGGAGAAGTCCAAGAAGGAACCGTTCGGGAAGTAGCTCCCCAATCCCGACGCGCACCGGTCCAACCTACACTATCTACATCTCTGGATACGCGGGTTCGAGTTACCACAACCTACTAAGTTCAACCAACCGCCCATTTCATTATTGGCACATGGTTGCACACGAAAGCTTCCAAACAAAGAAACCAATCATTTCTCAGTGTCCTGGGCGGCATTCCCCACCATAAATACACTCGATGACCCAATCAATGCCATTCCGCCCAGGTGGTTCATTAAAACATGTTGGTTTGTCATTTAGCAAAACATAAGCCTTTCAAAACATATAATTTTTCATGATGTGATTCCCTTCCTCGTCTAAATAGCATAGCTAAGCAATCTACCAATACGATGGCTCATAAACAAGGATCGCTAGGGAATAATATGGGACATAGCATAGCATATACACATCAATTCCTATATATGCAATTCTACAAAAACATCTACAATGCATAGGAAACAGTAGGACATTTATGACCAAGATAGCACCACTTGCCTTTGTTGTAGATGTAGTCGATTATATATAATCCTCACAATACTCATAGATATAATGGTGGCACTCGTCATAACCACAATACTTGCAATCATAGTAGTTGCAATCACAGTAGTTGCACTCCTCGCAATCTAACATTTGAAGCAAACACAACAAACACCATTCAAAACATTGCAAACATGCAACAGTGCAACATTACAAGAAAACAATGCTGAACAGATACATGCATGACAATTTAACGAGTCATAATGGTTGCATTTAGTGTTCTGAACATGGTTAGATTACATGATGCATGTGGAAGGTCATTTAATGCACTAAAGCTTTTATTACTAAAGTTGTATCAATTTAATATGGTGTATACCACTTTAATTGAACTAAATATGTTTATGTCATATTATATTGTGAACTAGATGCTACTGGATAGGTAATGCAATTTAGAGACAGTGGCAATTTGAATCACCTAAAAAGGAGTTATAGAAATTTTCTTATGATTAAAACACTATTTCAATGGGTTTAAATATTTCTGTATGAATTTCTGTTTTAACAGTACCAAATAATTTGTCATGCAATTTCTCTGTGTAGATATTGTCAATACAAAACCATAGCACTTGGATTCACCCTAATCGGAGTTATAAATCTTTTTGTATGATTTAAATAGTGTTTAATGGTTTTAAATGATTCCTATAGTTTCTTTTGTCTAAAAATCAAACTAAAATTATGTCTGTAATCTCCACGGAATTGTGATTTCAGGGACATATTATTTGTAATTTTCTGAATAGTATTTATTTTCTTATGAATTTATCACTCTAAATAGGCCATTAAACTATTTAAATCTTCACGGAAAAACCTTACAGTAAAATGCTGAACTAATTGCATATTGATGATCTACATGGAACCAGCTTTCCATCGGTATATCATTTATATTTTTGTGACAAGCAATTAATTTACTATGAATTTAATGATTTATAAAGCCATTAAAACTAATTAAATTGCCGCAGGTTAAATAATCGGCAAAGGCTAGATCCGACCATATATTATTAAAGTACATTACAGCAGCTTCAAATTGATATATTATTCATATTTTTCGGAGTTACAGATAATTTCTTATGAATTTATTAACCTAAAAGATCATTAAAACTAATTAAATTACTGCAGTAACCACGTACAGTAAAAGTTGGATCTATTCCAATAAGATGATTCTACGTGAAATTATCTTCAATTTGATATATTATACGCAATTTTTGGACATGGTATGAATTTCTAATGAATTTTACAAGTTAGATCTATAATATGCAATTTTAAATCCGAACGGAATATTCCAGGGAATATTCCGCTGACTGGACAGGTTGACTTTGCATGCTGACTGGGACTAGATGTTGACCTTACGTTGACGTGGCGTTGATGAGGAAGATGACCGGGATGACGACATGGCACGCATCGGTTTGATTGGATCTCGACCGTCTGGATAGGATCCGGTGGCTAGAAGAAGAGATTGACCCGATTTTGGCTCAGAATAGACAAGAAATAGATCTGTGTTAGAGAGACAAATCCGTAGGTCAAATCGAAAAACTCAGAACATGAAAGTTGTGGGGAATCATAATTCCTACCTTCTCACCAAAGGAATTTGGATTTGAAGAAACGAGCGCGAGTACATCTTGGATTTACACCGTAAGATCTGAAATATTGCGATACGAAATTCTCCGGCTGTGGTGGATGAAAAGAGGTGAGGTTTGTCGGGATTGAAAGATTTCGACGATCCCTACAACTTTCGTGTTTTGACCGAAAGCAAACGACGAAGTCTAGATGGGTTAAAAAGCGAAACAAGATTCGGGAATAGGTAGATTCGGGATTTTGAGAATAGAAACTTGTACAGCCGTGGCTCCACGAGTTTATATGGAGATTTAGGATGGTTTAGAGATAGGCCTTGGAGTAGGGAACAAGTAGAAACAAACGGAAGTCGATTCGGAGTTGTAGATAAAAAGTTACGAGAGTTTGAATAGAGATAGGTTAGACAAAAACTGTTTCGCACAGTTTTTAAAGCAGCTGGACAGGTACGTGCGCGCGTGCGTGCGCTCCCGGCTGGCTAGGTAGCTGGGCCGCCGGCCCGTTAGTTTTTTTTTTTTTTTTCTTTTTTTTTTCTATTTACTTGTTTTTCTTATATCTTTTGCATACGAACTCCAAATGACATGATTTTTGTTTCTAAATTTTTCTAAAATCGTATAGATTATTGTAGGATCAAATTTATAATCTTTTTTACTAGTTTGGAAGTAGTGGATTTACAAATCCTTATATATTCCAATTTATTTATATCTTTATGTGTTTGTATTTGTTTCATAACTTTTTCATACTAGCTCCAAATGAGCTCAATTTTGTTTCTAAAATTTTGTAGTATTAATTAGATCTCTTTAGGCTATAACTATCAATAATTTATGCCTTAAGAATAATGGGTTTTATAAAGTCAATTTAATTACCCTTAGGAACATTTGGGCGAATCAACTATAGGATTTAGATACCAGGATTTGGATTCAGTTTGTGAGATCTTTGCATGGATGAAATGCTTATGAATGATTCATGATTTTCATTTTGAAATCTTGCACACCAATTCTACAATCCAAAGTCAATCCATGCCTTTTTGCCTATATGGCTACTTAGGTCTTAGCAAAAGAATATAAGATTTTGAATTCAAGGTTGAGAGGATTTTCTATTCAAAAGTTTCTTCTCTTTGAGAATTTTCCACAAAGTCAAACAATCAATCAATCTTATTCATTTGTTTCACATACCAAAATTATGAGAATTTTGGGATGTGACATAATCCTAGCCAGTCAAAACACATCCTACGGCTACAGCGTGTTTGCCAGGAACTGGCGGCGCTGACGGTGGCAGGTGGCGGCGGCGGGGTCTGTCAGCGGCGGAGCCGGTGATACAAGAAGCGAGAGGGAACGTGGGGTGGCTCACCGAGATCGCCGTGGCATGGGGATGCTCAACTTGCTCGCGTTGGTCGAAGGGGCGCACGGGTTCAGTCAGAATTCCTCGCCGGAGATGTGTCTGTCGACGGCCTCTCTATTCATCGTCGCTGGCGAGAGCTGCAGGTCACGAGAAGACACGCGAATATGGTCATTGGATGCGGAAGAGTTTGGCGACCATGCGTGTGTCATCTCTAGAGAGAGGGGAGGACAGGACTTACGTGGAGAGGTCGTCGGAATGACGGCCGACGGTGGAGTTTTTCTGGCGGAGTCGTTGCTGAGCTTGCAGGGCGAGCACGAGCGAGGGAAAAGTACTGGGAGGTGCAGAGGGTATTGGCGAGCAATATCGTGTGCTCAGGAGGTAGTGGGGCTGACGATGGTGGCCGGAATTCGAATGTGAGCTCGCCGGAGCCAGTGGAGATTCGGAGAGGAATTGAGCCGGCCTAGAGGCGCACTTGGGGGAGGAAACAGAGGGGAAGTGGAGAGGAGAGGCAGGCGATTTATCGTGCGTGATCACTGCAGGTTTTACTCGCGTCATTAAGGTGAATTAAGCCTGAGGAATCAAAGCCTGCAACGGCGACGAGAGGAGGAAGAACCAGTCGTGGGGTGGGGAAGGAGAACAGTGGAAAGGGGTCCACTGGTCAGTACGAAAAGAAACGAGGGGGGGTCCACTGGTCAGTTTATGTGCGGGTTTGAATACTAGTGCGAAACGTTTTCTTTCGGGGTGAGATACTGGGCTAGTTCCTGGGCCTGTTGGGCTGCTGGGTTGGGTCGACGTTTTTCTTATATTTTTTTCTATTTCTGAATCTTTTTATTTTTCTGAATCCAATTTCTGATTTGAATTTCAAACATATGTTTCAACTATCAAATCAAGACAAACAATCACCAGACTTTGAAAGTTTGAACTTTGTTCTGTTTAGTATCAAAACCCAATTCCAGAAATAAAATAATATTTTTAAATATTTTTAGGTTCCATTCATTAATTAAGTAAAATCGTCCAAGGTTTATTAATAAACAAGGTTTGGTTTATTTAATAAAATCTTTATTTGAAACCCAAATGAAATGGATTGTATGGGCACCTAGAGGGGGGGTGAATAGGTGCTAACCAATTTTTAATACTTTTTCAATTTTAGGCTTGACACAAAGTAAATTCTCTAGATATGCAACTACGAGAATTTCCCTATATGTAACCCTAACTACTAAGCACGTAAAAGAGGAGCGAGGAAACCGTAGTGGAGCACGCGGAGACACAGGGATTTGTTTTACCGCAGTTCCTTCCTTGTTAAGGGAAGTACATCTGCGTTGGAGCGGTGGGCGGTTCTAAGACCACCACGCCACAATAGGCCTCACCCTATTATCCGATGGATCTCGCCACGAGAGGCCTGATCCACCTTCTCCACTATTGGATCCCTTCGAGGCGGGAACCGGTGCCTTTTACAACACTATCGGGGCACACACCCACATCCGAATTGGGGGCTCCCGGGATGACAACAAGCTGTCACAAAAACAAGGTTTATCAATATAAACAAAAACGAGGATCTAGATCTTTGCAAGAAATACTAGATCGGAGGTTCTCCAAATGAATGGAGAGGAGATGAAGCACTTGATTGCTGATGATGAAGATCGAGTTCTCCTCCTTCGATTCCCCAAGGGATGGGGCCTTTGAGTGGATCTAGGTGGAGCACTCTTGTATGAAGTTTTGAGATCTGATCTGTTCTTTTTCGAGATGAATCAAGAGTTCTGGCAGGAGGGGGATTGCTAGCTTAAATACCCCCTCCCCAGATCTGGCCGTTGCACAACTTTGGGGGCGGATTATCCGCCCCCCACTTGGGGGGATTATCCGCCCCCTGGGAAAACTACGCCCCAAGGGCGGATTCTCCGGGGGAAATTCCGCCCCCTCTCTGGTGCTTGCGCCTTGGAGAAACTTGGAGAACATCTTGGGGGGCGGATAATCCGGCCCCCCTGAGGGGCGGATTATCCGGCGAGGCCGGAAAGTCCGGCCAAAACTCCGCCCCCTCTCTGGGGCTTGCGCCTTGGCGAAGAGCAGGAGGGGCGGATTATCCGCCCCCCTGTGGAGCGGATTATCCGGCCAGGCCGAAAATTCCGGCCAATATTCCGCCCCCCCCTTCTGGGGCTTGCGCTTGCTTGGGCAGAGGGAGGGGCCAGATTATCCGCCCCCAAAGGCAGAGTTCTGAGCTGCAACACTTCAACACACATTAAAAGATCCTTGGTATTGTTATCTAACACACAAAACACTAGGGATTAAGAAATGTTCTTTCAATCTCCCCCTTTTTGGTGTTAGATGACAATACTAGGATTTGCAATAAAACCGGAAAGTGCCACCTTAGATAATGAAAGACGCTCCCCCTAGATGTGTGCATATTTAAGATTTGCATTTGAATACAAATACACACACTAGGTAGAACACTACTTTAAGGTTTGGAGAAAAAATGTCATACCACCGGAATATATAGCCAAGGCATACATAGATAATCCAATGAATCCATATGCCATCAAATATGCTCCACAATTCCAGAAATCCATGAGGTCCACAATAGATAAATCCAGAATTCCAAGAATACCAAACATAGTGGAGTACGACATAGTCTTACATAGACAAACACAAATAGCAATCGAGTTCACGCTAGAAAAGGCACAAGCAAGCAAATAAAAACGACTAAAATCGAAAAGCTTGTGCCCGACCCTTGCAAATCCACGAGACCTAATAGAACTACTTCTCCCCCTTTGGCATCGAAACGCCAAAAAGGAAGAAGAGTGATGCTAACGCCCCTGGACACCCAGAATTCACACCTAAATTTGCAAGAATCAACTCAATCAAAAGCCAAATTTGAGTGTGTTTTCCATAAGAACATGAGATATGCAAGAAAATCCAACGAGACCCATGAAAAACCAACTCTTCTCGAGGAAGGGGGCGGTGGCCGAAGCCACCATGTTGGAGCGCATGGCATGACACCGCGAAGATGTATCTTGAGTTCAAAACCAATGCTCATCGATGACCCACATATCACAAAATGATATTAAGGGAAATGATTTTACTTGCTTTCGGCATTATGGGGGGAGGGTTGGCCCAATCAATTAGGACCACACCCCCCCTATGTCTATGCCCACATCTAAACCAAATACATGAATAAGAGCAAGTGAGTGTGCAAGAATAGTCAAGCCAAGCTCCTTGAATCTATGATATTTAGCTCATTCCGCAAATAACAAAATCTTGCTTCATCGAGGGGCTTCGTGAAAATATCAGCAAGTTGGTTCTTCGTGCTCACAAAGGACAGAGCAATATCTCTACGAGCAACATGATCCCGAATAAAGTGGTTGCGAATCTCTATGTGTTTTGTTCTTGTATGCTGCACAGGATTGTAAGCAATTTTGATAGCACTTTCATTGTCGCATAAAAGAGGCACTTTGTCACAATTGACACCATATTCCTTTAAAGTTTGCCTCATCCATAACAATTGAGTACAAGCACTTGCAGCAGCAACATATTCAGCTTCGGCGGTTGAGAGTGAAATACAATTCTGTTTCTTTGATGACCAACACACTAGAGACCTGCCCAAGAATTGGCATGCACCAGAGGTTGATTTCCTATCATCTTTGTCACCAGCCCAATCTGAATCGGTGTAACCACACAGAGAGAAACTTGAACCCTTGGGATACCATAACCCAAAATTTGGGGAATGAACCAAATATCGGAAGATTCGCTTGACCGCCACTAAGTGGATTTCTTTAGGAGCGGCTTGGTACCTTGCACACACTCCTACACTTAACATGATATCGGGCCTAGATGCGCAGAGGTAAAGGAGAGAGCCGATCATGGATCGGTATACCTTTTGATCCACATCTTTACCCTTGGGATTGAGCTCAAGATGACACTTTGTTTGCATTGGGGTAGCAACGCCATTGAGATCCGTCATCTTGAACCTTTTGAGCATGTCTTGGATGTACTTAGCTTGATTAATAAAGGTTCCCTCTCTAAGTTGTTTTATTTCAAATCCGAGAAAAAACCTTAGCTCACCCATCATGGACATCTCAAACCTGTCAGTCATAAGCTTTGAAAATTCATCGTTAAAAGCTTGGTTAGTAGAGCCAAAAATAATGTCATCTACATAAAGTTGGCATACAAAAAGCTCCCCATTGACCTTCTTAGTAAAAAGAGTGGGATCGATTTGCCCAACTTCGAATCCACGGTCTAGCAAAAGCTCTTTAAGGTGCTCATACCACGCACGTGGGGCTTGTTTAAGGCCATAGAGAGCCTTATCGAGTTTGTAGACATGGTTCGGAAATTTGGGGTCCTCAAACCCCGGGGGCTGCTTGACGTATACTAACTCATGTAGAGGACCATTAAGGAAAGCGCTCTTAACATCCATTTGTTGTAATTTAAAATTATGATGGGCTGCATATGCAAGAAGGATACGAATGGACTCAAGGCGAGCTACAGTAGCGTAGGTCTCGCCAAAATCAATTCCTTCTACTTGAGAGAATCCTTGAGCCACGAGTCGTGCTTTATTCCTCACAACAATGCCATTTTCATCCTGTTTGTTCTTGAAGATCCACTTGGTGCCGATAACATTGCGGCAATCCTTTGGCTTTTCTACGAGCTTCCAAACTTTGTTGCGTTCGAAGTTGTTTAATTCTTCATGCATTGCAACAACCCAATCGGGGTCTTCAAGAGCATCAAAAACCTTCTTTGGTTCAACCATGGAAATGTGAGCTTGATGATCACAGAAGCTAGCAAGCTCTCTTCGAGTGGATACCCTTCGTCGTAGATCACCAACTACCTTGTCAAGAGTGTGACCTCTTAGTTCAAGGTTGCGATCAGCACGATCCTTGCGACGAGCCTCAATATCCTTATTGTTTCTCGGAGGAGTGGATTCAATTGTTGTATCCTTTTCTTGATTACTGCATTGCCCTTGATCTTGGTCACCGGTACTGCCAGAAGATTGTTGCCGAACATTTTCTTTAGGCCCGGATAATCTGCCCCTTGGAGGGGCCGGACTATCCGGCCTGGGAGATGAAGTACCAGAACCATCTTCCAGAGAAAGCCTGACTGGAGTTGGAGAGCCATGGCCGGATAATCCGTCCCTGGGGGCCGGAGAATCCGGCCTGGGAGCATCAGAGATGTTGATTTCTCCTTCGGATCCCCTGGTACGAGTTGGAGTGCCAGGGGCGGATTGTCCGCCCCTTGGAGGGGGCGGATAATCCGGCCTGGGACTACCATCTTGTCTAGGAGACTGATGATCTTCAGCAGGTTGCGGTGTTGGTGCAGAGTTTTCTCCAACAGTAGGAGCTTGTTGATCTTGTGAAGATGAGGGCTCCACTTGAGTGGAGCATTGTCCTTCCCGATCCGCCACAAGGGGTTCCTCAATGGGGCGGAAAAATCCCACGCCCATTCTTCTTATGGAATCTTGGGGTATTTCAACATCTGCATCACAAACATCAACTTGCCCTACAAAGGAGCCGTTATTTTCATCGAACTCCACACTACAAGATTCTACAACAATCCCAGTGAGCTTGTTGTAGACTCTATAAGTGTGGGATTCGGCACCGTAACCAACAAATATACCCTCTAAATCCTTGGATTCAAATTTTGACAAACGAACACCTTTAATAAGAAAGAAACACTTACACCTGAATACCCTGAAGTATGAGATGTTGGGTTTGTTGCGGGTAAGTATTTCATATGGGGTCTTGTCCAAGATCTTCCGAAGGTAAAGCCGGGTTGATGAGTGACAAGCAGTGGATATGGCTTCAGCCCAAAAATTATAAGGAGACTTAAATTCAGCTAGCATAGATCTTGCCATATCCATCAAAGTCCGGTTCTTCCTCTCGGCTACACCATTTTGTTGAGGGGTGTACGCAGCGGAATATTGGTGTCTAATCCCCTCTTCGCTAAGAAACTCGTTTAAAGTGTGGTTCTTGAATTATGTGCCGTTGTCACTTCTAATTGCCAAGATGGGAACATTGTGTTGACGTTGAACTTCATTGGCAAAGTCGATGACAGTTTGTTGAGTCTCACTTTTCAGCTTGAAGAAATATACCCATGTATATCTTGAGTAATCATCGACGATGACCAAGCAATATTTCTTCCCACCAAGACTTGCATGAGAAGGAGGTCCAAATAAATCCACATGGAGTAATTCCAAGATCCTCTTCGATGACACAATATTCTTCCTCTTGTGGGGAGAATCATGCATTTTTCCTTCAACACAGGCCCTGCAAACACGATCTTTGGCAAAAGAGACATTGTCTTTTAGTCCAAGAATGTGGCCACTCTTTTGGGGACTTTGCAAAGTTCTCATGTTGACATGGGCTAAACGGGGATGCCATAGCCAGCCCACGTCGGCCTTTCTGAATAGACACATCGGACCCGAAGTGGTTTTCCCCGAGAAGTCCACCACATACAGGTCATTTTCGACGTATCCAACGAAAG
This sequence comes from Avena atlantica, assembly GCA_910589765.1. Taxonomy (NCBI): domain Eukaryota; kingdom Viridiplantae; phylum Streptophyta; class Magnoliopsida; order Poales; family Poaceae; genus Avena; species Avena atlantica. The sequence continues at coordinate 434,235,033 of OU342739.1, forward strand.
CGACCTTTAGAGACTTGCTCCATAAGAGTACCACCAAATCATCATCGATAAAAACAGCAAAACCCATCTTGCCAAGGGCACGAACAGAAAGAAGATTGTAGCCAAGGGTCTCAACAAGCATGACGTCCACGAGAGAGATATCGTGGGCAACCACAACCTTGCCAAGACCCAATACCTGAGATTTAGACTTATCACCATAGGAGACTGTGATATTATCAAGATTTGGACGCATCTCTGTGATTATCTCCTTGCTTCCGGTCATATGACTAGTGCAGCCACTATCCAGCACCCAATTCGACCCACCGGAAGCATAGCCCTGCAAGAAAATTACTTCTTGGTTTTAGGTACCCATTTTTCAATGGGTCCTTTCATGTTAGTAACAAGGGTCTTTGGGACCCAAATAGACCAAGCAATATATTCATCAAAAGGACCAACATAATAAGCATAAACATCGCCATAATCATCACAAAAGAGTTCATAATTCGGATTGTGAGACCCTGCAAAACCAATATTATTAGTCTTGTCTTTTGTGACAACCTTCTCAGCAGTGCTTGTCTTTAATTGCACATTCTTGGTCTTGTTCTTCTTGGTTTTCTTCTTCTTGGACTTGGTGACATACCCAAGTCCCTCTTTACCATGATTTGACCTTTTCTTGTCAAGGACTTCATCAAGCACACCTTTGTCCTTTGTAGTGATGTCCTTGATCACTCCTTTTTCCACATTAGCATTTTTCTTGTTCCTATATGTTGAGTTGGACGAGCTAGGAGTATCATATTCGGCCAATCGACTTTGAAGCTGATCATGTGACTCATTGAGGATAGAGAACTCGTTTTTCAACGCCTTGTGAGCATTGTCAAGTTTCTCCAATTCCTCGGAGAGTCTATCATGAGCATCCCCAAAGTCAATCCTTTCCTTCTTTAACTTCTTTGCCTTGGTGACCGCATTGTCACGTTCCTTAACGAGTTTAGTCACAATTTCTTCATGTGAATCTTCCATAGACTCAAGCCTCTCTTCAAGAGAGACCCGAGCTTCTTCTTCTTCTTCAAGAGCATTTTTTAGGGATGCAATTTCCATTGCATCCTCCCTTTCAATTATGCCCTTTTCTTCGAGGAGTGCTTCGTTTTGGGCCAACTGATCCATAAGAGCCTCAAAACGAACTTTGTGCTCACCTTGCAAGTTAGTATAGAAATAATCCAAGGCAATAATCTCTTCTTTAACCTTAAGACTAGCAGGATCATCCATGTCTATCATAGCCTTGGGAAAGGAAGAGTTAGAAGAAGTTACCTCGGAGCTTCTTGCCATGAGACAAGTAGGATTCTTGTTGATGATGTTTTCATTTGGAGAGTCGAAGAGTGATGTTGATGTAGATGTGGTGGTGGCTATAGCAGCCACCTCTTGAGAGCTATCGTCCTCGTCCTCATCTTCACTCCCCAATGAATATTCTTCTTGATCTACTAGAACAATCTTTGGTTGCTTCTTGAAAGGAGCATTTTTCTTTACAAACTGTTTCTTACGTGGAGCTTTTGATTTGTCCTTGAAAATGAGTCTTCCTCCATTATCCTCTCTACTTTGATATGGACACTCAGCTACGAAGTGCAACCGGTCACCACAATTAAAGCATGTTCTCAGCTTGGGACCATTTTCTTTTCTTCCATAGGCTCCACTTTTGCGATCTAGTTCAGCTTTAGCCTTGGCTGGATCTTTCCAAAAGTTTCTTGCATAAAGAGCCAAGTATTGTTCGTGGATCCTTTTTATATCTTCGGGACAGTCCAGGCCTTCTACCGCATATTCATCATGATCAATCACACTAGTCTTCAAAGCCATGTTGACCCCCTTTTGCATCCCCATAGCTCGAGCACGAGCATCTTCGGCATTCTTGGCAGCCACTTTGAATGCGGACATTTCTTGCATTACCTCATTGGATGACATGAGGTGATAATTATGCCTACCTTGGAGACTTTTCAAATCTGTGGGCTCAAATGGCATAAGAGCACTGACATACTTGCGCTTGATCCAAGCATCATCAACATGATCTGCGCCGTGGTTTCTGAAGGTAGTAGCTATTGCCTTGAGCCTCCTATACATGTCCTAGTGGTCTTCTCCATCCAGCATATAAAATCCTTCAGCTTCATTGCTCAAGGCATCATATCTATTCCTTCTCATACTTTCATTTCCGATGAAGAGCTCGATAAGAGCATCCCAAGCTTCTTTAGCTGTGCTAAGATGCTGAATGTGTGGCATGTCTTTATCACCCACACCAAGCTGTATCATGTGTAGAACTGTAGCATTGAGTTGGCTATCGACCACTTCTCTCCTTGTGAGATTGTTAGGATTTCCAACGTGAAGACCATTTTCGATGATCTTCCACAACTCTATGGAGGAACTGCACACATGAGATTTCATCAAAAATTGCCATTGAGAGAAAGTAGAAGCTGATAGTTTGGGTGGATCACCCCTATTATGTATGTGTGGGTGAGGAATAGGCGGATCAGGGGAATACACATGAGAAACCTCATTGTATCCATCCTTACCTCTATCCTTTTTCGAGGAGGAGCTCTTACTAGTATCATCACCTACCACTTCGTTATCTTTGGAAACAGTTTTACCCGTTTCCTTGGATTATGGAGTGGTATCCTCAGAGTTAGATGGAGGTGATGCTGCGGATGTGGAGAGACACATTATCAATTGACGCATCTCTTCCATCTTAGCCTCCATTGAACTCACCAAGGTTGTTTCCAACGTCTTGAGATCGTTCATGGTGACTACCTCCGGAGCATCACTCCCATCTCCCTTGGAACCCATACTTCTCTTAGGCGGTTAAGCCCGAAATAAGAGCCGAGGCTCTGATACCAATTGAAATGGATCGTATGGGCACCTAGAGGGGGGGGGGTGAATAGGTGCTAACCAATTTTTAATACTTTTTCAATTTTAGGCTTGACACAAAGTAAATTCTCTAGATATGCAACTACGAGAATTTTCCCTATATGTAACCCTAACTACTAAGCACGTAAAAGAGGAGCGAGGAAACCGTAGTGGAGCACGCGGAGACACAGGGATTTGTTTTACCGCAGTTCCTTCCTTGTTAAGGGAAGTACATCTGCGTTGGAGGGGTGGGCGGTTCTAAGACCACCACGCCACAATAGGCCTCACCCTATTATCCGATGGATCTCGCCACGAGAGGCCTCATCCACCTTCTCCACTATTGGATCCCTTCGAGGCGGGAACCGGTGCCTTTTACAACACTATCGGGGCACACACCCACAACCGAATTGGGGGCTCCCGGGATGACAACAAGCTGTCCCAAAAACAAGGTTTATCAATATAAACAAAAACGAGGATCTAGATCTTTGCAAGAAATACTAGATCGGAGGTTCTCCAAATGAATGGAGAGGAGATGAAGCGCTTGATTGCTGATGATGAAGATCGAGTTCTCCTCCTTCGATTCCCCAAGGGATGGGGCCTTTGGGTGGATCTAGGTGGAGCACTCTTGTATGAAGTTTTGAGATCTGATCTGTTCTTTTTCGAGATGAATCAAGAGTTCTGGCAGGAGGGGGATTGCTGGCTTAAATACCCCTCCCCAGATCTGGCCGTTGCACAACTTTGGGGGCGGATTATCCGCCCCCCACTTGGGGGGATTATCCGCCCCCTGGGAAAACTACGCCCCAAGGGCGGATTCTCCGGGGGAAACTCCGCCCCCTCTCTGGGGCTTGCGCCTTGGAGAAACTTGGAGAAGATCTTGGGGGGCGGATAATCCGGCCCCCCTGAGGGGCGGATTATCCGGCAAGGCCGGAAAGTCCGGCCAAAACTCCGCCCCCTCTCTGGGGCTTGCGCCTTGGCCAAGAGCAGGAGGGGCGGATTATCCGCCCCCCTGTGGAGCAGGAGGGCCGGATTATCCGCCCCCAAAGGCAGAGTTCTGAGCTGCAACACTTCAACACACATTAAAAGATCCTTGGTATTGTTATCTAACACACAAAACACTAGGGATTAAGAAATGTTCTTTCACCAAATTCTTTCAAAACCCAATCAGTAGGTTTTATTTGGAAATAAAGAATATTTGGAAAACTTGTTTAAAACAAAATAACCTTTTATTTTAGGGTCCATTAATAATTAAATTAAAATGGGCCTTAGTTATTAAATCAAATAGAGTTTGATTTTATTAATAAAATCTTTATTTGAAACCTAAATATTTTCAAAACCAAATCAGTAGGTTTTATTTGGGAAATATAGAATACTTGGAAATTTGTTTAAAACAAAATAACCTTTTATTTTTAGAGTCCATTATTAATTAATTATAATAGACTTTCATTATTAAATCAAATAGGATTTGTTTTATTGAGATATTTATTTTGAAATCTAAAATAAAACCAAAACACTTCAGTAGGATTTAATTAAGAAAATAAAATACTTAGAAAACTTATTTAAAATAATTTAATAAGTTTTGATATTTTAATTAAAATGGTAAGACCTTTTATTTAAATAAAGTTGGATATTAAATCCTTATTATTTTATTTAAATAAACCTTTGCTAATTTTATTTAAAATAAAATGTTTTAATTCCAAAGCTTGGCCAAGGTTTAATTTGGCTTTATAAAATAATCCTTGTTTGCAAAACTTCTATTTCATTTGAAAACAAATCTTTTCATTTAATTGTTTCAAAATAGTATTTCCAAATGTTTTATTTTTCCTTTTATTAAATGTTTATCTTTTTAAATCCCTTTAGGTTTTACTTATTTCGAATGGGTTTGAAGTTCCAATTGAATTCAAAAAGTTTCTTCTGGCTCTGAAAATCGAACAAACTTTTTATTTTATTAATTTATTTTCACATTACAAGATTTGGAAAATCTTGGGATGTGACAGGCTACCACCCTTAAAATAAATCTCGTCCCGAGATTTGGGGAGGCTAGGGTTACAAGCAAGTTCAAAACAACTAGGGTACTACCACCCTTAAAAATTTTCAAAAAAAATTTACATCTTGTCCTTCTTGGGATCCTGGAAAAACTTCTCTAAACAAACTTTTGCATTGAGTCCTTGGTTTCCATGCTTGACTTATGAGCCAGGGTTGAGATCCTTCATAGACTTGTTTAACTTGTTCTCCATTCTTTCTGGACAATTGTTTGCATAGTGGCCTAGTTCCTTGCATTTGAAACATGTGACAAGGCTGAGATCTCTCATAGGCTGGTTTATCTTATGCTTCATCTTTTCTGTACAGTTGCTTGCATAATGTCCTAACTCTTTGCAGTGTTTGCACATCACTTGGCTAATATCTCTCTTTTCCTTGGGTTTCACTAGCCTTTGTTTGTTTTCTTGGCTCTTCACCTTTTCTGGGCATTCATTGGCATAGTGTCCCATCTCTTTGCATTTGAAACTTTGTACTTGGGTAATATCCTTCTTGCTAGTGTTTTGGAATTTCTTCTTCTTCTTGGGTCTCTCCAAAGCTAGGAGTTCTTCTAGTTCAAGTTCTTCATAGGTGGGAGATCTTTCTCTCTTCTTGGGACATTGATCTTCATGTTCCTTGGATGCATGATCCTTGTCTCCACAAGTATTGCTAACTTGGGTTCCTTTTAGAATAACATCTTTGTCATCCTTGTTGTCATTAGCTCTTTGGAAAAAAATTTCTCTCATGTTGATCATTTGAGTAACCAAACCTTGCAACAATTGAGATTGATGTTTCAAAATTCTTTGTATGGCTGGGTTTAGTCCATTGTTGTTGGCTAAAAGCTGAGTTCTCTCTTGGTTCAACTGGTTTTTGAGTTTCTATGAGCCCTTTCATGCTTTCAGCTTGGTTGGTGTTGGTGTCATCAACCTTGATGTTGGAGTCTCTTGGAGTAGCCATCTGATTGGGTTGGGTAGAGATTAGAATAGGAAAAATATTTCTAAGGAATTATTTCTAATCACCCACATCTAAATTCCCACAAGCAATGTACATGCAATCACAAACCAAACACTTCACTCAGTCAAGGTTCAAGCATATACTTAGTCAACAAAATATTTTTGTTACACCACTTAGGTTGGGGTGTTTGACTTAACTAAATTATGGTGGTCCATCTATATGGTTCACTTGTGATCTTTCCTTCCTTCATGATTCTTCTTGCATGAGATCATGGTTTCCTTGAGAAAAACTCTTGGTCACAATACTTCAAAGTTGTTGATGGTTCCTTCTTATTTTGCATTCCCTTAGTCTCCAAATCTTGAGCAAGATTTCCTTGTTTCACTTGTAGTCCTTAGTAGTTTCCAAGTTGGAAGTCCTTGGTGAACATGCTGAAGATGTTGAAGTCATTAGAGTTGAAGAAGTTGAAGAAGTACTTTACACATGGTGTATTCTTTGGTCATGGGGTAGATTTTTCCATCAAGTTTGAAATAGAAGAGATGTAGAGTTGAAACCAAAATGGTTGAGGAAAGAGTTTACAAGTGTTTTTTGTAAATAAGTTTTTGGAACAAAACAACTCCTATTTTTCTAAGGGTTTTTGTCCAATCCTAGGTTTACAAATCCTACAGGAAACACAATGCTTTGATACCATCTGTAGGGGTCCCAATCTTAGATAAGATAGAGCCTCCTGTGTTTACAATGCTAGTCCCTGGATCAATAGCTAGCATCCACTGTTAAGATGTAATATCAAGAAACAAAGGTCATAATATAACTTTATAACTAGGAATAACATAAGTTTATTACATCAAACATAGCTCATTTGGCTATTACATTACATTGCAGCGGAATAACTATAAGCATGGGGTCCTTCATCTTCAATGTGCCACAGGTAGATGTTGGTTGTAGACTTTGTAATCCTAAACAATCAATCTTCACTAAACAATCAAACCTGCAACATACAAGTTACAGCCACAAAGGGTCAATACATTTGAATTGTATTGGCAAGTGATACTATGGTAGTATAGTGGAGTCTATCATCTATATGTATTTGGCTAAGTGGAGTTGAGGCTTGCATTGCTCAAAATAGATTTTTCCTTAACATTTGAAAATACTAAGTTTTTGCTTTGACAAAATCATTTTTCTCAATCAAAGAATGTAGATCCTTTACAAGGCATCTCTCAATCAAAGATTGAAGTCTTCAAACAACCCTTGTTCAAACCACAAGATTTTAACTTAGAAATTTGAATGATGAGATTCTTGATTGCTTCCATGTCTTGATGCTCAAATTTTCCTTTACCAGGGACATGGCTAAGTACTTAGATTTTACACTCTGCAGAGGTGGTGCACTTTCCCCACAAGACTTGGTTTCCCAAGACAATATCTTTGAGAAGCTTTCCCTCAGACCAAAATGGACGCGTTCCAACCTATCAAACACTACCACCCACTGTCCATGTGGCTAAGTTCTTGCAACCTATGTGATCATGGCAGAGCCCATATTGCTTAGTGGTTGCACTTGAAGCTTCTCAACATTTGACATCTCAAATCTCTTTGTGCCTGGGTGGCATTCCACAAGTGAGATACACAACCCAAGTCCATGGCCTTGTGTAACCAATCAACATAAACCAATCCTTCCATTCCACCCAGGTGATTCATTAACTTAGTTGTTTTATTAGACAAAATCACAAGTTCTCAGACTTAGAATATTTTTCCATAGTGTGATTATATATTCCACCCATGTTTTCTATTAGCTAGGCTAAGCTTGGTAGTAGTGGGAATCTCTAACTTAGGAAAATCCTACTAAGGATTCATCTACTAGGATTTCCTATAGTAAGGTTTACACTTAGCAAAATTTCCATGCAAGTTTTAAAAATCACTAATGCATAGAGAAAGTAATAGGACAAAAAGTATGAAGCATCACTTGCCTTTTGGAAGGGAATGGTAGTTCACTCCTTGATCTTGCTAGTCTCACACTTCACTACAAGTCAATCAAGCAAACACCAATTCAATTTACATTCCAACCAATAATCACTCAAACAAATTCACACACACAAGACAAAGGAAACCAATTCTTGCATGGGAGCATGCACAAGATAGTTTTATTTTGCAAAGGGGGTCTCTATGGGGTTTCTAAACTTTGTAAGATCCAAATTGGTCATTTACCAAAGTGGCAAAGTCATTAGAAAAAGGGTTTTGTCCAAAAACTATTTTTAAATCCATTCATCATTTCATGTGGTGAAAAATGTTTTTATTAAGGCAAAACTCTTAAATTTTTCACCAAATGAGTTGCTAATTTGCAAAACTTGGTGTTTTGGGTCAGTGGGTTTGATCAAACCATTTTCTTAAAGTTTTATTTCCATAAATATTTTTATAACAAAAACCATTCTTTTTATTTGGCTAGAAAATGGCTAAGTCAAGTAATCCAACTAAAATCTTTCCAAAATCATTTTTAACACCAAGGGTTGGTTCCTAGGGTCAGTAAGGTCACAATAATCCAATTTGCAAAGATTTTATCCTTAAATTAAATTTTAAACAATTTTTATACTCTAAACAAGCTCACAAAAGAATCTGCAAAATCAAGCAAACTAACATATACTATTTTCTAAAATAAGGCCACAGTTGGCTAGGCCTTGTTCTCCTGAATCCAACGACATAAAATTTGTAATTTTTGGACGTGTGGTTTTAAAGTTACACCAATTAGAAATTTGCATTCTAATCAGATCAAAATTCTGTTTTAAAACGAATCCAGTCCACGTGGCAGTTTTTGATTGGGTGATACCGATTCGTGTGGATCGCGTTATACAGGCCGCAGGATTAAAAGGAGCATGTGCAGCCCAGATGGTCGCGTACCCTTTCGAGGGGATCTAATCCTAGCCAGTCAAAACACATCCTACGGCTACAGCGTGTTTGCCAGGAACTGGCGGCGCTGACGGTGGCAGGTGTCGGCGGCGGGGTCTGTCAGCGGCGGAGCCGGTGATACAAGAAGCGAGAGGGAATGTGGGGTGGCTCACCGAGATCGCCGTGGCATGGGGATGCTCAACTTGCTCGCGTTGGTCGAAGGGGCGCACGGGTTCAGTCAGAATTCCTCGCCGGAGATGTGTCTGTCGACGGCCTCTCTGTTCATCGTCGCTGGCGAGAGCTGCAGGTCACGAGAAGACGCGCGAATATGGTCATTGGATGCGGAAGAGTTTGGCGACCATGTGTGTGTCATCTCGATAGAGAGGGGAGGACAGGACTTACGTGGAGAGGTCGTCGGAATGACGGCCGACGGTGGAGTTGTTCTGGCGGAGTCGTTGCTGAGCTTGCAGGGCGAGCGCGAGCGAGGGAAAATTACTGGGAGGTGCAGAGGGTATTGGCGAGCAATATCGTGTGCTCAGGAGGTAGTGGGGCTGACGATGGTGGCCGGAATTCGAATGTGAGCTCGCCGGAGCCAGTGGAGATTCGGAGAGGAATTGAGGCGGCCTGGAGGCGCACTTGGGGGAGGAAACAGAGGGGAAGTGGAGAGGAGAGGCAGGCGATTTATCGTGCGTGATCACTGCAGGTTTTACTCGCGTCATTAAGGTGAATTAAGCCTGAGGAATCAAAACCTGCAACGGCGACGAGAGGAGGAAGAACAAGTCGCGGGGTGGGGAAGGAGAACAGTGGAAAGGGGTCCACTGGTCAGTGGGAAAAGAAACGAGGGGGGGGGGTCCACTGGTCAGTTTCTGTGCGGGTTTGAATACTAGTGCGAAACGTTTTCTTTCGGGGTGAGATACTGGGCTAGTTCCTGGGCCTGTTGGGCTGGTGGGTTGGGTCGACATTTTTCTTATTTTTTTTTCTGTTTCTGAATCTTTTTCTTTTTCTGAATCCAATTTCTGATTTGAATTTCAAACATATGTTTCAACTATCAAATCAAGACAAACAATCACCAAACTTTGAAAGTTTGAACTTTGTTCTGTTTAGTATCAAAACCCAATTCCAGAAATAAAATAATATTTTTAAATCTTTTTAGGTTCCATTCATTAATTAAGTAAAATGGTCCAAGGTTTATTAATAAACAAGGTTTGGTTTATTTAATAAAATCTTTATTTGAAACCCAAATGCTTTCAAAACCCAATCAGTAGGTTTTATTTGGAAATAAAGAATATTTGGAAAACTTGTTTAAAACAAAATAACCTTTTATTTTAGGGTCCATTAATAATTAAATTAAAATGGGCCTTAGTTATTAAATCAAATAGAGTTTGATTTTATTAATAAAATCTTTATTTGAAACCTAAATATTTTCAAAACCAAATCAGTAGGTTTTATTTGGGAAATATAGAATACTTGGAAATTTGTTTAAAACAAAATAACCTTTTATTTTTAGAGTCCATTATTAATTAATTATAATAGACTTTCATTATTAAATCAAATAGGATTTGTTTTATTGAGATATTTATTTTGAAATCTAAAATAAAACCAAAACACTTCAGTAGGTTTTAATTAAGAAAATAAAATACTTAGAAAACTTATTTAAAATAATTTAATAAGTTTTGATATTTTAATTAAAATGGTAAGACCTTTTATTTAAATAAAGTTGGATATTAAATCCTTATTATTTTATTTAAATAAACCTTTGCTAATTTTATTTAAAATAAAATGTTTTAATTCCAAAGCTTGGCCAAGGTTTAATTTGGCTTTATAAAATAATCCTTGTTTGTAAAACTTCTATTTCATTTGAAAACAAATCTTTTCATTTAATTGTTTCAAAATAGTATTTCCAAATGTTTTATTTTTCCTTTTATTAAATGTTTATCTTTTTAAATCCCTTTAGGTTTTACTTATTTCGAATGGGTTTGAAGTTCCAATTGAATTCAAAAAGTTTCTTCTGGCTCTGAAAATCAAACAAAGTTTTTATTTTATTAATTTATTTTCACATTACAAGATTTGGAAAATCTTGGGATGTGACACACAGGCGTTACTCGTGATGGTTTCATATTTGTCAACACCCTGATTTTTAATCCCAGATGTCTGTTATGCCATACCTTGCAATCCTAGGATTACCATTTTTGCAAGACATAACAAATTGGTACCATAGTTCTTCATCCATTACAAACCATAATAAAGGTCTTACAAATAAAGGATCTCATGATCCAGTCTTAATAAAATCAGCGCAACGGAACAATAATAAAGGTAGCATGGTCGAGGCTCCATCTTCAGTGTCACATGCAATGCTAACGATGGGAGATGATCCTAGTTGTCATAGACTTCCTGCTGTCCATCATCCTGGTAGTCCTCCTCATAGCCAGGGACAAAGCCATGAGTACTCTTTAAGTACTCGCAGACTATCACTAACAAGTAAAGTAGTTCGAGTAGGAATCCTAAGCTCTAGGTTTATTTGCGAAAAGCTAGGTTTATCTCCAACTGAGTTTAGAAGTAAAGAAAACTAATTTAATGTTCTACAACACCGAAGTGGGAACTTAGTTTTCATGTTTACAACCCTATTGTGGTCAAATCAAGTAAAAGTCATAGTTCATTTCACAAGTCATTTTGAAAACATCTGACGACGGAATAGTATGGCCACTCCAACTATCCGTAACCACGGACGCGGCTATTCGAATAGTTTGACACTCTGTAGAGATTGTACGCTTTCACCACAACATTCGATACATCCGTCAAGGATAACCCTAAATCATCATACTTATTATGCGGATAGTAAATCCTAACCTTTCAATTAGACAGCCTAGTATAGGCACCTCCCCTATGAGATTGGCCTCCCAACCTTGACCATCTGTCATCTTGGGAACTACATAGGTGGACAATCACATTCATGAGGTAGCCCCAGCTCAACCTCTTCCGCAAGGGAACTCATACTAAGACATATAAACTTCCAGTCAAGCCCTACCCAAATTCGGGTATTGTGGTTGTATGGTAAAATTGGAATGGTATCGCATTCGAACCCAACCATCAGATTTTATAAATGGCTAAGGCTCATGCCTCAACGTTTTCATCATCAATTCATCTCGTGTTCACAACACATGTCAAAACATTTCAATAGAATGAATCTTCATTCCAAGGTTTTCATAATCATTTTCACCAAATATTCCCATCTAAGGTGATCAACTTTTATGATTAGCACTAGCCACTAAAGTTGAGGGTAATCACTAATGAGGGGTGCTAATCAAGTGTAAAGTATCCAAATCTAGTCTCATGCCTCTGTATGGCATCTAGCTCTAACTACTTAGGACTAGTTTTATGCTCTTTATGCTATCTATACTATTTTTCCAAAACTCACAAGTCACTAAGTAAAGTAATAAAGAACTTTGGTAAAGATAAAAGAATAAAGCTTGCAAGTAAAACTGGGAATTGGTATAATCAAGGTTGCATAACCAATGTATGCCTAATGCATCCTGCATAGGTTATCGTGCAATTTGGAAAGGCTTGCATAGTTAACTTGTAGTGTTAGGATTGCAAATATTAGCTTGCATAGTTTCAGAAACTTGCAAGTGTTAGCTTGCATAGTTAACTTGTAGTGTTAGGCTTGCCTTAAGTAGCGAAGTGTTTGAAGTTTTCTTCTTCTTCGTAGTACTCCTCCTCCTCGTAGCCTTGGTCGGTACTAGCGTCTATAAATGAATACGAGGTACACAATCACCAAACAATACTTAACTACCTCTATTTTTGTAATACCCTGTATTTTGATGTTGATAATTTGTGTGTGTTTACTTGCTTTTCTAAAAATTTAATATAACAATGCTGATAGCTAACAATAATCTGGGATAGTAATTTTAGAGGCATGGAAGAGAAAAAAAAGAAATTAAAAAAAATGGTAGCGACTAGTACTTGAACCATTGATCCACTAGTAGAAAAAGAGGCTTCGGTTCGATTTAGAGTCTCACACTAGTCCCGATTTATTACCGGCTGGGACTAGTATGAGCACTAGTCCCGGTTCGTACCGTTTTTAGTGGCCAGGAGACCGAGAAAACTCTAGTCCCGGGTCATTTTGGACCTTTAGTACCAGGTCGTGATACGGTACGGGACTAAAGGTGTGCAGGCGCGGGCAACACCCTTTAGTCCCGGGCCATGATACAGCCCGGGACTAAAGGGGTCTCGGGTCGTGATACGGCCCTGGACTAAAGGGGTGCGATGCGGGCAACTTAAAATTGCTATAACTTTTGCGTACGATGTCGAAAAAAAATGTACAACCTATCAAAATGTGTGGAAAAAATTTTTGAACTTGATTTTAACAGTCTTATTTGGATTCCTCACATTTTTAGATTTTTAAAATTATAAATAACGGATTACTCACATTTTTCTAATTCTTTTACATTTTTAAAATTTGAAAAGGGAAAAAAGTTATTTAATTTTTTTTATTATTTAGCAAGTTTTTATTCCATATTTTGATTCCTCACATTTTTCTGATAATAATGAATATATTATTTGTCGAATTTCGATTTACAGATTTAAAGATATTATATATACCATATTAAATGAATAATGGCAAAAAATGAATAAAATATTATTTTATTTAGTTTTTTACTTTCATTATATTAAAATATTATTATTACTTATTTATTGTTGTTCACTAAAATAGTTGTTTGTAGTTTCAATAAATAAAGTGTATGGCATATTGATATGGGATAATAGGATTGATATGATAGTGTTGACAACAAGGTACAAAAGGGCTTCGTGCAAGGACATCCGGATGGAACAGAGAAGTTAAGCGTGCTGACGATGGAGTAGTGCTAGGATGGGTGACCGAATGAGAAGTTTGACCACCAGTGTAATTTGACCTAAGATTAAATATACTTAGTGCTAAAAATGTTCCAAGTGAGATGATTACGAGTCAAACAATCCAAAAGTTTAAGAAAAAAATAAAAATAATAAAAATAAAAATCGAAAAAAAAATAATAAAAAAAATCTTTAGTCCATGGCCGTATTACGACCCGGGACTAAAGGTCCTTCATCCCCCTGCAGCAAAAAACGCTCATGCGGTGGCCCTCTAGTCCCGGGTTCTAACAAACCGGAACTAGAAATAGGGGCCTTTAGTCCCGATTTCGCAGTCCCGGTGCAAAACCGGGACTAAAGGCCCTTGCAAACCGGGACTATAAGCCCTTTTTCCACTAGTGTTCATTTCTTAAACACATATGGACAAGTACCACTTGCACTATACAGTATTGTTAGTTCAAAAGGAGATAGCCGTCTTTTATACACTCATGTGAGAAAGGGAGGAGAAACTCACGGGCTGGGCTCATAGCCCAATCAGACTCAGATCTTGCGTCTGGCTGCACCGCCACTTAAGGTTCCCTAGGTCGGTGGCGAAGTTTTTGGATCTCCCCTTGTTGATGAATCCTGCCGGCTGCTCTCCCAATCAAGGCTGTCATCGTCGGGTTGCTGTTGTCGCTGTGAGGTTGCGAGGTCGTGACAAAGCTCTTTGCGACCATCTTCGTCAAGCCATAGTCTGCAGCCGTTCCTTTGTTGCCGCCGCTGACCAGTTGCCCAATTCCCAATTATTTAGTTCCCTTTTGATTCTACACTTTTTCCTTCTTATAAAATTTTGGATTAGTACTCATGCCTAGAGTTGCAAAGGAAAATACTGCTCCAACGTTTATTAATCTGCCATCCGTTTGGTCTAATCTGTCGGCATCACGACCTAGTCTGACTAGTGGGGTACAAAAGTATGTACTGATAGAAGGGATTCAAAGTGTTAGTAATTTTGAAATGATTTAAAGGTGTGGTTGATTGCTCAAGTGGCTGTACTGTTACACCTTGTTAGTTTTATCAGGAAAAGTACCGAAGTAGACCATCGATCGGTATGCTGAAAATATTCTTTCCGTTGGCCACTACAAGAATTAGAACAATACTAATATTGTTAATGTCCTCTAATTGATTTGTTTATATAGAGTCTGTATGTGCAGTCTGTAGCACCTTGTTCAGGAAACGAACGATGCTCCAGGTTTGCACTATTAGACTTAATTTTCAATCTTTACGAACACTAGTATTTTCAGATTTAAGTCTCCTGCTGAGCCGACAATTTTGTGGTTTAGATTGTTTGTACTGTTTAGACTACATACCATGTTTATCCTTTTGAAGGTTTGTGACAGAGTCTTTGCGCATAGGAGCGGCGACATATTCTGCTTGTATGATTTTGAAGTGATGATATATATTGAGTGATATATGTTTCAATAACAGGCGGTGGTTCTTCTGGTTCGGCATCATAAAGTTCACGCGGTTGAGGCAAGTTCATGACGGATAGTGAATTTTGCATATCTCTCTTCACTTGCTTTTATTTAAAGAGAATTTTATGTCTATGATAAATACATGATGATAATGGTAATGATGTTGATGGTTACATGTGCATATTATGCGCCTTTTGCAGACCATGATGATATTGATGATAATGTGACCTACTTGGCGGGCACAACGCGACTTCCATTGATGGTTTGCGACCCACTTTGGAGGCACCCTCCACGATTTTGAGCGAGTGGATGCCGACGGGTGTCCACTCGAGTGATACCGGTATTCGCGATGAGATGAGATGAGCATATAGGCATGTAAGGCATGCTATGATGTTCAAATGGATGAATGATGTTTAATGTCCTCATAGTGTTTTGATTTATATAAAGTTACTATTTGTTTATGAACTTGTTGAGTATGTGTACTCACCCTTGTTGCTTTCATGTTTTTTTAGGTAAACCTTGAGGACGTCATGCATGGGAACTTCTAGGAGTAGCATTTTCAATTATCACGTCACGTACCCACAAGCCTTGCCTATATTTTGTAACTTTGATTCTTAATCGATATACAGGAGTCACTCTTGTGTCATAAATGGTTTAGAAGTATGCGGAAGTTCATCACTATGTTTGTTTTACCTGCTAGACGTTATTACCAGTATTGTGTCTGGATGGTAGTTTTTAGATTGTGGTATTGGAGATTTATACAGTTTGCGACTACCTTTCTTTGAGTTTCATCCTTGTACTCATGTGTTTATTTTATTGCATGTCGTGGTTGTTTAAAATAACAAAGGAGACTCTACCAAATTTTAAGTAAAAAGTCTTTGTCATGTTTCCATGTAATGTATGTGGTAACATCTCAAGTGCTTGATTGCCTTGGGGTGTTACAGTTGGTATCAGAGCCTAGGCTTTAGGTCTCTGGAGTATTTTATAGTAAATAGGATAATTTGCCTAATAAATTTAACAACTAAATCTGTATCTAGCCTAAACAACTACAAAACTGATTTAAATTTTATGAACTTAAAACTTGACACACTGGTGCACAATAGGATGGGATTGGGTCATGCATTGCATTTACGCTTCCGTTACATTTTACAGTTGATAACCTTTATTCTGATATGTTGTTTTTGTGTGTGTGGGAAGTTTCTTGAGAATCTTTGAAGCACTTTTTTAGTTATCGGTGTCCCACTGTTATCGGTAGATGACTAGAGAGACCGAGAGATAAATAGGGGAAAGAACTTCATGGTTGATGAGTTCAACATTAGAAGTGTGAATAACATGATGAAGTTATAAGATTGATAGAATTATATATCTGTGTTACTTATTTGGACTCATGAGGGGGTAGTTGAAGAGTCTGGTTTTGGCATCAAAGTTTGATATTAACATAATACTACGGTGAAAGACTAAAGATTTGTTTCCTAGAACTACTTCAAGGTTCGATATATGGGTCATTTTAGCCTGAAGGAATTTGAGAGAACAATTGGCTAATCTTAAAGATGATGTGGATAAGAATATTGGCCTTCAAAAGTATAAAGATGGATTAGGTAATCCAGATGGTGTAATAGAGGAATAGATGACATAATGTTATGGACACTTATCTAGATCCAATTAAATACCTTTATCCTTGTCCCCTAAACAAGTATTTCCACTTGTCTTCATTATTGACATCTATCTATTCTTTGTAGTGCATCACTTGAACTTTCCTTGATTTGATGATTATCATCCATTAGTTGAATTATCGATGTATGATTATTCTTTGAGATTGATGATGTATTTTCAGTCATGTACTTGAATGTACTCGCCGACTATTAGTTTTCTAGAGTTAACACCTTTTGTTTGTCCCATTCTCTATTTATTATTCTTATTTGTCATTGTTTAGTGCCCCTTCTGCCTTTGTTGAGTACAAAGAATGGGGAACACATTACCCTCCATGGAAGCAACCTAGTTGTACCTTTTAGAAAATTGTTTTGTTTCCAAAAGCCTTTTCCTTGGTTACTATTCTAGGTGAGGAGCTTATCGTTTATTTATCCTATGTAAGTGTTAGTTTTGTATATTAAGTCAGTAGTCCATGAAGTGACACTGTTCTTTTAAAAATGTGCCCTCTACATGCACCTATGGTGTTCTTGAAAGATCGACATGTTAGATTTTTGTAGTGGTTTTGCAAGAACGATAGATGGGAGTCGACCTCGAACATTTGGTTCGTGCCCATGAAATATATTTGCAATGCGAGTAAGGAATCCTAAGTGTTAGAGTTGTGGTACACTATTTCAATTACAGAGTCAATAGTTAGGGTGCGGGATGGATTGGCCCCCATACCAAATACCCTTATTATTCGCTCTTGTACATTGGAGTGGTGAATCAGCATGTGCATATTCCCTTAATTAGCTGAGAGAGATGATGTGAAGCCTAAACTATAAAATTTTATGATGTTCAACTTGAAGTAGAGGCGACTGCAACCAAGCGTGAAAGATGCGGCGAGGCTATACCTTCGTCATTTTTATAGTACCATATTAGAATATGCCATGCTAGACCACCATGAGAGTTTCAGATAGGTTATGTGGTGCTTTGTAGTTGTGTTCAGAGCATTTTGATTTTTAAATGGTAATGAACAGTCTCCATATAGACTCTCAGACCGACCTCTATGTCTCGTCATTGTTGGTCATGACCATTTCAAGGATTATTGAAGAAGTTGGACGATCTATTATCCAAGGGTTTGATTCATCGTAGTGTCTCACTATGGGGAGCGCTATGTTTTTTCATAGCCAAGAGGAATATGGTAATTTGCGAAAAGTATGTGGATTACTGTGCCCTTGATGCAATAAACGTTAGGAGCAAATATTCCATTGCCCAACAATATAGACTTATTTGATGAGTTGTTTGTGTCTACGCTATTTGGGGAGATTGAACTCCAGCATGACTATAATCATATTCATGTGAGGGAACATGATAGTGAAAAGATTGGATTCTCCAGTAGATGTGGGCATTATGATTGACATGATTGTCTACTGGACTAAACAATTCCCTGACATCTTTATGGAGACAACGATGCCATGTAGGTTCCTTGATAACTTTGTGATAGTATTCGTTAATTATATTCTCTTATTTTCCTAGACAGAATAAAACCATAAGAGCCATTTAAGGCTTATATAACTTTAATTACGAATGAAAGATTAGCGAACCTAAAGCAATTTGAGTTTTTTTAAAAGTGGTATTCTAGGGCATGTGTGTCCTGAGGCAAGATAGAAAGGTTATTGCTTAGGCTTTAGTCAATTGAAAATGCATGAGCCATACTATCCTTCTCGTGATCTAGAACTTGTGTGGTCCTTGTACTCAAGATTTGGGGGCTTTATACTTATGCACAATCTTGTGATATGATCACTCATCATACGAGTCTTAAACACCTCTTCATATAGAATGAGTTGAACTTGAGTCAAAGACATTGGCTGGAACTGATAAGAGTACTATGACCTCGCTATCTAGTATAACCTAGGTAGGGATAATGTGGTTTCATATGGTTTTAGTCAAAAGGTAGTACCTTTGTCCCACCATAGATTGTCTCGCTGCTGATTTTGAATGGATGGCATCTCTTATTGTTTTTCTTGTGTACCACAATAGGAAAAACAATTCATCCTATACCCACCTATTCCAGATAGAGTGAGAGAAGCACAAAAAAAAGTGATTGGTTTTTACAACAAGTGCGAGAGCGCATTCTGGAAGGGAGAATCAAAGATTTTACTATAGATGGGACCAAAGTTGATTGGTTCCATAGTCGTTATTGTGTGCCACAAAAGCCTCCGGTCAAGGAGGACATCTTGAGGGAGGCACATGGTACCCCCTACACAACTCATCTTGTATAGACAAAGGTTACTAGGACCTAAAAAAGTTTATTCGTTGAAAAGAATGGAAGTTGATGTGGTCAAGGCTGAGCATAAGAGGCCAGCGGGACCTCGAGAATCCTTGAAATTTCAGTTTGGTCATTGGGTGACATTGTGTAGAGGTCTCAACCTGATAAGGTAGATTCCTCCTGTGTTTTACAATGCTAGTCCCTGGATCAATAGCTAGCATCCACAGTTTATATGTAATATCAAGAAACAAAGGTCATAATATAACTTTATAACCAGGAATAACATAATTTTATTACATAAAACATAGCTCATTAGGCTATTACATTACATTGCAGCGGAATATTTATGGTCAAGTGGTCCTTCATCTTCAAAGTGCCACAGGCAGATGTTGGTTGTAGACTTTGTAATCCTAAACAATCAATCTTCACTAAAATCAATCAAACCTGCAACACACAAGTTACAGCCACAAAGGGTTAATACTTTTGAATTGTATTGGCAAGTGATACTATGGTAGTAATGTGGAGTCTATCAACTATATGCATTTGGCTAAGTGGAGTTGAGGCTTGCATTGCTCAAAATAGATTTTTCTTATCATTTTGAAAATACTAAGTTTTTGCTTGACAAAATCATTTTTTTTCTCAATCAAAGATTGGAGATCCTTTCCAAGGCATCTACCAACCAGAGATTTGAGATTTCAAACAACCCTTGTTCAAACCACAAGATTTTAACTTAGAAATTTGAATGATGAGATTCTTGATTGCTTCCATGTCTTGATGCTCAATTTGTCCTTTACCAGGGACATGGCTAAGTACTTAGGTTTTACACTCTGCAGAGGTGGTGCACTTTCCCCACAAGACTTGGTTTCCCAAGACAAGATCTTTCAGAAGCTTTCCCTTAGACCAAAATGGACGCGTTCCAACCTATCAAACACTACCACCCACTGTCCATATGGCTAAGTTCTTGCAACCTATATGATCATGGCAGAGCCCATATTGCCAAGTGGTTGCACTTGAAGCTTCTCAACATTTGACATCTCAAATCCCTTTGTTCCTGGGTGGCCATCCACAAGTGAGATACACAAGGTTCACCAGTCCCCTGGCCTTGTGTAACCACTCAACATATCCCAATCCTTCCATTCCACCCAGGTGATTCATTAACTTAGTTGTTTTATTAAACAAAACATAAGTCCTGAGACTTAGAATATTTTTCCATAGTGTGAATATATTTTTCCACCCATGTTTTCTATTAGCTAGGCTAAGCTTGGTAGTAATAGGAAACTTAACTTAGGAAATCCTACTAAGGATTCATCTACTAGGTTTTCCTATAGTAAGGTCCATACTTAGCAAAATCCATGCAAGCTTACTTAGCAAAATCACTAATGCATAGAGAAAGTAATGGGACAAAAAGTATGAAGCATCACTTGCCTTTTTGGTAGAGAATGGTGGTTCACTCCTTGATCTTTCTAGTCTCACACTTCACTACAAATCAATCAAGCAAACACAAATTCAATTCACATTCCAAACCAAAGTCAAACAAACAATTCTTCACACACACAAAGTAATGTAATCTAAGTCATGCATGGGAGCATGCACAAGATAGTTTTATTTTGCAAAGAGGGCCTCTATTGGGTTTCTAAACTTTGTAAGTTCCAAATTGGTCATTTACCAAAGTGGCAAAGTCATTAGTTAGAGGGTTTTGCCCAAAACCATTTTTAATTCCATTCATCATTTCATGTGGTGAAAAATGTTTTTATCAAGGCAAAACTATTAAGTTGTTCACCAAATGAGTTGCTAATTTGCAAAACTTGGTGTTTGGGGTCAGTGGGTTTGATCAAACCATTTTCTTAAGGTTTTCTTTCCATAAGCATTTTTATAACAAATACCATTCTTTTTATTTGGCTAGAAAATGGCTAACTCAAGTAATCCAATCTAAATTTTACCAAAATCATTTTTAACACCAAGGGTTGGTTCCTAGGGTCAGTAAGGTCACAACAAACCATTTTTAAAAAGTTTTAACCTTAAAACCAAATTTAAACAATTTTTATACTCTAATCAAGCTCACAAAAGAATCTGCAAAATCAAGCAAACTAACATATACTATTTTCTAAACTAAGGCCACAGTTGGCTCGGGCTTGTTCTCCTGAATCCATTGATATAAAATTTGTAATTTTTGGACGTGTGGTTTGAAAGTTATAAGGGTTTGAAAATGGCTTTTAAATCTGGTTTCTAATTCTGTTTTAATCAAAACAGGGGACACGCGGCACACTCTGGTTGGATGGTACCGGTTCGGCCGGATCGGCAACGTGGACCGCAGGATCGAACTGGAAACGTGCGTCGCAGATCGTTCGATACCACTTCGCTCACTTTCTTTCCTCGTCGCTGGATCAAGATCGGACGGCCCTCAGTGCCTGACCATAAGTTGGCGGCGATATGTTAACGGCGAGCGGCGGAGCGGCCAGTTGGCGGCGGCGCTGGCGAGGCAGGAAGCGAAACAGAGAGGGAGAAAGCTCACCCAGGTCGCGAGGATGAGTTGATGCTGGTCGTGTGGTCGTCGTGGAAAGGGGCGCACGGGAACAGGCAGAATTCTTCGTCGGAGTTGGTTCTGGCGACGGAAGCGTGCGCTCGAGATCGAGGACGACGCTAGGAATCACCCGGAGACAAACGAAACACACAGTCAGGAGCGCAAGGACACGACGAAGGCGTGTGCATGAACGAGAGGGGTCGGGGTAGTCTGATTTACCAGAGAGGTTCCGCCGGAGTAGAGCCAGACGGTGGTGGTGCTGGGGTTGTCGTTGGCGAAGCTCAGGGGTGCCCGCGGGGAAGCTGAGGTTACGGAGCGGTGTTCCTGAGTCTGGCGAACCTGCCTGCTTGCTCGGAAAGTCAAGGGCGATGTGATGCCGCCGGAATTTGGCCGAGAACTCGTCGGAGACGGCGACGGTGCAGAAAAGATTGGCGACAGCCTGGTGGCTCTCGATGCGTGGGGTTTGGGGGGAATGAAAGAGGAGGAAGAGGGGATTTAACACGCGTGATCACTGCGAGTTAAGGTGGCTACGTTAAGGCGTATTGATGCCGCGATTCAAAGCTTGCAACGGCGACGAGAGGAGGAAGAACCAGTCGCGGGGTGGGGAAGGAGAACAGTGGAAAGGGGGCCTACCGGTCAGTGGGAAAAGAAACGAGGGGGAGGTCCACCGGTCATTGTCTATGTGGGTTAGTTTTTGAGTGAGAAAAGAATGCTTCGGGGGAAAAGAGAGGTGGGCTGCTGGGCTGTTGGGCCGAGTTGGGCTGGTCCAATTTCATTTTTTTTTCTGTCTGTTTGTTTTATTCTTTTCTATTTCTATTTTTCTGATTTGATTAATCAAACAAATGACCCAAACAACAATTCAAACAATTCAAAAAAAACAAACTTGTAATGAGTTTTTGGTTCTGTTAATCAGCATAAACCAATTCTCAAAATAAAATATTATTTTATTCTTTTTAGGATTTTACTTAATAATTAAATAAAATAGACCAAAGTTATTTAATCTAATTGGGTTTGATTTACTTAATAAAATCACCATTTGAAATCCAAATACTTTCAAAATAAAATCAGTAGGTTTTATTTTGAAATAAAGAATATTTGGAAAACTTGTTTAAAACAAAATAACCTTTTATTTTAGAGTCCATTAATAATTAAATAAAATGGGCCTTAGTTATTAAATCAAATAGAGTTTGATTTTATTAATAAAATCTTTATTTGAAACCTAATTATTTTCAAAACCAAATCAGTAGGTTTTATTTGGGGAAATATAGAATACTTGGAAATTTGTTTAAAACAAAATAACCTTTTATTTTAGAGTCCATTATCAATTAAATATAATAGACTTTCATTATTAAATCAATTAAGATTTGTTTTATTGAGATATTTATTTTGAATCCTAAATAAAACCAAAACACTTCAGTAGGTTTTAATTAAGAAAATAAAATACTTAGAGAACTTATTTAAAATAATTTAATAAGTTTTGATATTTTAATTAAAATGGTAAAACCTTTTATTTAAATAAAGTTGGATATTAATTCCTTATTATTTTATTTAAATAAACCCTTGCTAATTTTATTTAAAATAAAATGTTTTAATTCAAAAGCTTGGCCAAGGTTTAATTTGGCTTTATAAAATTATTCTTTATTTATAAACTTCTATTTCATCTGAAAACCAATCTTTTCATTTAAGAGTTTCAAAATAGTATTTCCAAATGTTTTTATTTTTTTTCCTTTTATTAAATGTTTATCTTTTTAAATCCCTTTAGGTTTTATTTAATTCAAATGGGTTTGAAGTACCATTTAAATTCAAAAAGTTTCTTCTGGCCCTGAAAATCAACAAAGTTTTATTTTATTCATTTATTTTTCACATTACAAGATTTGGAAAATCTTGGGATGTGACAGGCTACCACCCTTAAAATAAATCTCGTCCCGAGATTTGGGAAGGCTGGGGTTACAAGCATGTTCAAAACAACTAGGGTACTACCACCCTTAAAAAAATTTAAACAAAAATTACACATTGTCTTTCTTGGGATCATGAGAAATACTTTCTTAAGCAAACAGTTGCATTTATGTCCTTAATTTCCATGCTTGACTCATGGGCCGAGGTTGAGATCCTTCATAGACTTGTTTAACTTGTTCTCCATCCTTTCTGGACAATTGTTTGCATAGTGGCCTAGTTCCTTGCATTTGAAACATGTGACAAGGCTGAGATCTCTCATAGGCTGGTTTATCTTATGCTTCATCTTTTCTGGACAGTTGCTTGCATAATGTCCTAACTCTTTGCAGTGTTTGCACATCACTTGGCTAATATCTTTCTTTTCCTTGGGTTTCACTAGCCTTTTTTTGTTTTCTTGGCTCTTCTCCCTTTCTGGGCATTCATTGGCATAGTGTCCCATCTCTTTGCATTTGAAACATTTCACTTGTGTAATATCCTTCTTGCTAGTGTTGGGGAATTTCTTCTTCTTCTTGGGTCTCTCCAAAGCTAGGAGTTCTTCTAGTTCATGTTCTTCATGAGTGGGAGATCTTTCTCTCTTCTTGGGGCATTGATCTTCATGCTCCTTGGATGCATGATCCTTCTATCCATGAGTATTGCTAGCTTGGATTCCTTCTAGATTAACATCCTTGTCATCCTTGTTGTCATTGGCTCTTGGGAGAAAGTTTTCTCTCATGTTGATCATTTGAGTAATGAGTCCTTGCAACAATTGGGATTGAAGTTTCAAAATCCTTTGTATGGCTGGGTCTAGTCCATTGTTGTTGGCTAAAAGCTGAGTTGTCTCTTGGCTCAACTGGTTTTGGGTTGCTATAAGTTCTTTCATGTTGTCCTCTTGGTTGTTGTTGTTATGAACCTTGATGTTGGAGTCTCTTGGAGTAGTCATCTGTTTGGGTTGGGTAGGGATTAGAATAGGCAAAATATTTCTAAGGAGTCAATCCTAATCACACACATCACAATTCACACAAGCAATGTGCAAGCAATATCAAACAAACATTTCACTCAAACAACAAATTTCAAGCACATTTTTAGGCAACAAAATATTTTTGTTACACCACTTAGGTTGGGGTGTTTGACTTAACTAAATTATGGTGGTCCATCTATATGGTTCACTTGTGATCCTTCCATCCTTCTTGGTTGATCCTTCTTGCATGAGATCATGGTTTCCTTGAGAAAAGCTCTTGGTTGCAATAATTCAAAGTTGTTGATGGCTCCTTCTTATTTTGCATTCCCTTAGTCTCTAAATCTTGAGCAATAATTCCTTGTTTCACTTGTAGTCCTTAGTGGTATCCAAGTTGGAGGTCCTTGATGAATATGCTGAAGATGTTGAAGTCATTAGAGTTGAAGAAGTTGAAGTAGTCCTTTGCACATGGTGTAGTCTTTGGCCATGGGTAGGTTTTTCCATCAAGTTGAAATAGAAGAGAAGTAGAGTTGAAACCAAAATGGTTGAGGAAAGAGTTTACAAGTGTTTTTGTAAATAAGTTTTGGAACAAGTTCAACTCCTATTTTTCTAAGGGTTTTTGTCCAAATCCTAGGTTTACAAATCCTACAGGCAACACAATGCTCTGATACCATCTGTAGAGGTCTCAACCTGATAAGGTAGATTCCTCCTATGTTTTACAATGCTAGTCCCTTGATCAATAGCTAGCATCCACAGTGTAGATGTAATTTCAAGAAACAAAGGTCATAATATAACTTTATAACCAGGAATAACATAATTTTATTACATCAAACATAGCTCATTAGGCTATTACATTACATTGCAGCGGAATATTTATGGTCAAGTGGTCCTTCATCTTCAAAGTGCCACAGGCAGATGTTGGTTGTAGACTTTGTAATCCTAAACA
Source organism: Avena atlantica (assembly GCA_910589765.1). Classification (NCBI taxonomy): domain Eukaryota; kingdom Viridiplantae; phylum Streptophyta; class Magnoliopsida; order Poales; family Poaceae; genus Avena; species Avena atlantica. The sequence goes on from OU342739.1 coordinate 434,260,281, forward strand.
ATCAATCTTCACTAAAATCAATCAAACCTGCAACACACAAGTTACAGCCACAAAGGGTCAATACATTTGAATTGTATTGGCAAGTGATACTATGGTAGTAATGTGGAGTCTATCAACTATATGCATTTGGCTAAGTGGAGTTGAGGCTTGCATTGCTCAAAATAGATTTTTCTTATCATTTTGAAAATACTAAGTTTTTGCTTGACAAAATCATTTTTTTTTCTCAATCAAAGATTGGAGATCCTTTCCAAGGCATCTACCAACCAGAGATTTAAGATTTCAAACAACCCATGTTCAAACCACAAGATTTTAACTTAGAAATTTGAATGATGAGATTCTTGATTGCTTCCATGTCTTGATGCTCAATTTGTCCTTTACATGGGACATGGCTAAGTACTTAGGTTTTACACTCTGCAGAGGTGGTGCACTTTCCCCACAAGACTTGGTTTCCCAAGACAAGATCTTTCAGAAGCTTTCCCTTAGACCAAAATGGACGCGTTCCAACCTATCAAACACTACCACCCACTGTCCATATGGCTAAGTTCTTGCAACCTATATGATCATGGCAGAGCCCATATTGCCAAGTGGTTGCACTTGAAGCTTCTCAACATTTGACATCTCAAATCCCTTTGTTCCTGGGTGGCCATCCACAAGTGAGATACTTAAGGTTCACCAGTCCCCTGACCTTGTGTAACCACTCAACATATCCCAATCCTTCCATTCCACCCAGGTGATTCATTAACTTAGTTGTTTTATTAAACAGAACATAAGTCCTCAGACATTGAATATTTTTCCATAGTGTGAATATACTTTTCCACCCATGTTTTCTATTAGCTAGGCTAAGCTTGGTAGTAATATGAAACTTAACTTAGGAAATCCTACTAAGGATTCATCTACTAGGTTTTCCTATAGTAAGGTCCATACTTAGCAAAATCCATGCAAGCTTACTTAGCAAAATCACTAATGCATAGAGAAAGTAATGGGACAAAAAGTATGAAGCATCACTTGCCTTTTTGGTAGAGAATGGTGGTTCACTCCTTGATCTTTCTAGTCTCACACTTCACTACAAATCAATCAAGCAAACACAAATTCAATTCACATTCCAAACCAAAGTCAAACAAACAATTCTTCACACACACAAAGTAATGGAATCTAAGTCATGCATGGGAGCATGCACAAGATAGTTTTACTTTGCAAAGCGGGCCTCTATTGGGTTTCTAAACTTTGTAAGTTCCAAATTGGTCATTTACCAAAGTGGCAAAGTCATTAGTTAGAGGGTTTTGCCCAAAACCATTTTTAATTCCATTCATCATTTCATGTGGTGAAAAATGTTTTTATCAAGGCAAAACTATTAAGTTGTTCACCAAATTAGTTGCTAATTTGCAAAACTTGGTGTTTTGGGTCAGTGGGTTTGATCAAACCATTTTCTTAAGGTTTTCTTTCCATAAGCATTTTTATAACAAATACCATTCTTTTTATTTGGCTAAAAAATGGCCAAGTCAAGTAATCCAATCTAAATTTTACCAAAATCATTTTTAACACCAAGGGCTGGTTCCTAGGGTCAGTAAGGTCACAACAAACCATTTTGCAAAAGTTTTAACCTTAAAACCAAATTTAAACAATTTTTATACTCTAATCAAGCTCACCAAAGAATCTTCAAATCAAGCAAACTAACGTATACTATTTTCTAAACTAAGGCCACAGTTGGCTAGGGCTTGTTCTCCTGAATCCATTGATATAAAATTTGTAATTTTTGGACGTGTGGTTTGAAAGTTATAAGGGTTTGAAAATGGCTTTTAATTCTGGTTTCTAATTCTGTTTTAATCAAAACCGGGGAAACGCGGCACACTCTGGTTGGATGGTACCGGTTCGGCCGGATCGGCAACATGGACCGCAGGATCTAACTGGAAACGTGCGGCGCAGATCGTTCGATACCCCTTTGCTCACTTTCTTTCCTCGTCGCTGGAACAAGATCGGATGGCCCTCAGTGCCTGACCATAAGTTGGCGGCGATATGTTAACGGCGAGCGGCGGAGCGGCCAGTTGGCGGCGGCGCTGGCGAGGAAGGAAGCGAAACAGGGAGGGAGAAAGCTCACCAAGGTCGCGAGGATGAGGTGATGCTGGTCGTGTGGTCGTCGTGGAAAGGGGCGCACGGGAACGGGCAGAATTCTTCGCCGGAGTTGGTTCTGGCGAAGGACGCGTGCGGTCGAGATCGAGGACGACGCTAGGAATCACCCGGAGACAAATGAAACACACAGTCAGGAGCGCAAGGACACGACTAAGGCATGTGCGTGAACGAGAGGGGTCGGGGTAGTCTGATTTACCAGAGAGGTTCCGCCGGAGTAGAGCCAGACGGTGGCGGTGCTGGGGTTGTCGTTGGCGAAGCTCAGGGGTGCCCGCGGGGAAGCTGAGGTTACGGAGCGGTGTTCTTGAGTCTGGCGAACCTGCCTGCTTGCTCGGAAAGTCAAGGGCGATGTGATGCCGCCGGAATTTGGCCGAGAACTCATCGGAGACGGCGACGATGCATAAAAGATTGGCGACAGCCTGGTGGCTCTCGATGCGTGGGGTTTGGGGGGAATGAAAGAGGAGGAAGAGGGGATTTAACACGCGTGATCACTGCGAGTTAAGGTGGCTGCGTTAAGGCGTATTGATGCCGCGATTCAAAGCTTGCAACGGCGACGAGAGGAGGAAGAACCAGTCGCGGGGTGGGGAAGGAGAACAGTGGAAAGGGGGCCTACCGGTCAGTGGGAAAAGAAACGAGGGGGAGGTCCACTGGTCATTGTCTGTGTGGGTTAGTTTTTGAGTGAGAAAAGAATGCTTCGGGGGAAAAGAGAGGTGGGCTGCTGGGCTGTTGGGCCGAGTTGGGCTGGTCCAATTTCATTTTTTTTCTGTCTGTTTGTTTTATTCTTTTCTATTTCTATTTTTCTGATTTGATTAATCAAACAAATGACCCAAACAACAATTCAAACAATTCAAACAAAACAAATTTGTAATGAGTTTTTGGTTCTGTTAATCAGCATAAACCAATTCTCAAAATAAAATAATATTTTATTCTTTTTAGGATTTTATTTAATAATTAAATAAAATAGACCAAAGTTATTTAATCTAATTGGGTTTGATTTACTTAATAAAATCACCATTTGAAATCCAAATACTTTCAAAGTAAAATCAGTAGGTTTTATTTGGAAATAAAGAATATTTGGAAAACTTGTTTAAAACAAAATAACCTTTTATTTTAGAGTCCATTAATAATTAAATAAAATGGGCCTTAGTTATTAAATCAAATAGAGTTTGATTTTATTAATAAAATATTTATTTGAAACCTAATTATTTTCAAAACCAAATCAGTAGGTTTTATTTGGGGAAATATAGAATACTTGGAAATTTGTTTAAAATAAAATAACCTTTTATTTTAGAGTCCATTATCAATTAAATATAATAGACTTTCATTATTAAATCAATTAAGATTTGTTTTATTGAGATATTTATATTGAATCCTAAATAAAACCAAAAAACTTCATTAGGCTTTAATTAAGAAAATAAAATACTTAGAGAACTTATTTAAAATAATTTAATAAGTTTTGATATTTTAATTAAAATGGTAAAACCTTTTATTTAAATAAAGTTGGATATTAAATCCTTATTATTTTATTTAAATAAACCCTTGCTAATTTTATTTAAAATAAAATGTTTTAATTCAAAAGCTTGGCCAAGGTTTAATTTGGCTTTATAAAATTATTCTTTATTTATAAACTTCTATTTCATGTGAAAACCAATCTTTTCATTTAAGAGTTTCAAAATAGTATTTCCAAATGTTTTTATTTTTTTTCCTTTTATTAAATGTTTATATTTTTAAATCCTTTTAGGTTTTATTTAATTCAAATGGGTTTGAAGTACCATTTAAATTCAAAAAGTTTCTTCTGGCCCTGAAAATCAACAAAGTTTTATTTTATTCATTTATTTTTCACATTACAAGATTTGGAAAATCATGGGATGTGACACATTGCAATGGAATGTTTTTTGTTGTTTGCCTACCTCGTACCTGAGTTGGAAAGATGCAATTTGGGCGGTCGTGTGCCGACTTAGGAAAACCACTAATTTTATTCCTATCCACACATCAGACTTTGCTAATGACTTGGCATCGTTATATGAGAATGATGTAGTATGTTTGCCTAGGGTTTCTAAACTATTTATTTCCCTTGATGATGCTAAGTTTGTATCAAGGTTTTGGGAGGGCTTGTAGGAATGCCTTAGCTATATTACAGAGTTTCACCCTTAGATAAATGGCCAGTCAAAGCGCATATAAACTATACAAGATATGTCAAGGTGGTATGTGCAATCTTGGCAAGAGAGTTAGGAAGATCATTTGCTACTGGTGTAGATTGCTTCCGTAAGGAAGTCTTTGTTGCAATGTCGTGGGGTCAGAAAGCAGTGCTCGGACAAGATTGTTTTCAACAAACTAGTAGAGAGATCAACTGATATTAGGCATCAGATGTTAGTAGTACATAGCAAGCAAAAGAGTTTTGATGATTTAAAGGTGTCGAATGTGTTCTTCAAGGTGGCCACAATGCACTCTTAAAGGAGTTAACCACCAATTTTTTTTGTAAGAGTTAATATAAAAGGGAAGTTCAGTACGTGGTACTTTGAACCTTTCATGATAGTGATGCTCGAGTAGGGAAGTTAACCTACCGACTTGAGTTGTGTGAGTTGATCAAAGGTGTAGATCATTTGTTCCATGTACCCATGCTGTGGAAGAAGTTTTATCATAGAGAGTGACACATTGCCATGGTACTAATCATGATTTATGAAGATTTAATATTTATGGTTTATCCTGTGAGGATGGAGATGCTAGACGAGTGTGAGACACTGTTAAGCCATAGGACGCTAAAGTATAAGAGTCGTTGAGTGAGGATTTCTGAGCGTGCTTTCGCTTCTCGTGTAAGAGTGTTCTATGAATTATTCGCTCTATTATTGTCTTAGGATGTGATTAGAATTAACCCATGTGTCGACACCACAGTGTAACTTAGGTGTTTTACTCTTGCATGCCCGAGAAGTATCCAGAAGTATTTATGGATTGCATGTGATGCATTATTTTTTCTATACCTATTATGTCTTATAAAGAGAAAGAATTCGAGGTCGAATTCTGTTTAAGGGGGTAAGAATGTAATACCCTGTATTTTGATGTTGATAATTTGTGTGTGTTTACTTGCTTTTCTAAAAATTTAATATAACAATGTTGATAGCTAACAATAATCTGGGATAGTAATTTTAGAGGCATGGAAGAGAAAAGAAATTAAAAAAAATGGAAGCGACTAGTACTTGAACCATTGATCATTTCTTAAACACACATGGACAAGTACCACTTGCACTATACAGTATTGTTAGTTCAAAAGGAGATAGCCGTCTTTTATGCACTCATGTGAGAAAGGGAGGAGAAACTCACGGGCTGGGCTTATAGCCCAATCAAACTCAGACCTTGCGCCTGGCTGCACCGCCACTTAAGGTGCCCTAGGTCGGTGGCGAAGTTTTTGGATCTCCCCTTGTTGATGAATCCTGCCGGCTGCTCTCCCAATCAAGGTTGTCGTCGTCGGGTTGCTGTTGTCGCTGTGAGGTTGCAAGGTCGTGACGAAGCTCTTTGCGACCATCTTCGTCAAGTCATAGTCTGCGGCTGTTCCTTTGTTGCCACCGCTGACCAGACGCCCAATTCCCAATTGGTTAGTTCCCTTTTGATTCTACACTTTTTCCTTCTTATAAAATTTTGGATTAGTACTCATGTCTAGAGTTGCAAAGGAAAATACTGCTCCAACGTTTATTAATCTGCCATCCGTTTGGTCTAATCTGTCGGCATCACGACCTTGTCTGACTAGTGGGGTACAAAAGTATGTACTGATAGAAGGGATTCAAAGTGTTAGTAATTTTGAAATGATTTAAAGGTGTGGTTGATTTCTCAAGTGGCTGTACTGTTACATCTTGTTAGTTTTATCAGGAAAAGTACCGAAGTAGACCATCGATCGATATGCTGAAAATATTCTTTCCGTTGGCCATTACAAGAATTAGAACAATACTAATATTGTTAATGTCCTCTAATTGATTTGTTTCTATACAGTGTGTATGTGCAGTCTGTAGCATCTTGTTCAGAACCGAACGATGCTCCAGGTTTGCACTATTAGACTTAATTTTCAATATGTACGAAGACTAGTATTTTCAGATTTAAGTCTCCTGCTGATCCGACAATTTTGTGGTTCAGATTGTTTGTACTGTTTAGACTACATACCATGTTTATCCTTGTGAAGGTTTGTGACAGAGTCTTTGCGCATAGGAGTGGCGACATATTCTGCTTGTATCATTTTGAAGTGATGATATATATTGAGTGATATATGTTTCAATAACAGGCGGTAGTTCTTCTGGTTCGGAATCATACAGTTCATGCGGTTGAGGCAAGTTCATGACGGATAGTGAATTTTTCATATCTCTCTTCACTTGATTTTATTTAAAGAGAATTTTATGTCTATGATAAATACATGATGATAATGGTAATGATGTTGATGGTTACATGTGCATATTATGCGCCTTTTGCATACCATGATGATAAGGATGATAATGTGATCTGCTTGGCGGGCACAATGCAACTTTCATTGATGGGTTGCGACCCACTTTGGAGGCACCCTCCACGATTTGGAGCGAGTGGATGCCGACGGGTGTCCACTCGAGCGATACCGGTATTCGTGATGAGATGAGATGAGCATATAGGCATGTAGGGCATGCTATGGTGTTCTAATGGATGAATGATGTTTAATGTCCTCATAGTGTTTTGATTTATGTAAAGTTACTATTTGTTTCTGAACTTGTTGAGTCTTTGTACTCACCCTTGTTGCTTTCATGTTTTTTTAGGTAAACCTTGAGGACGTCATGCATGGGAAGTTCTGGAGTAGCATTTTCAATTATCACGTCACGTACACACAAGCCTCGCCTATATTTTGGAACTTTGATTCTTAATCGATAGGAGTCACTCTTGTGTCATAAATGGTCTAGAAGTATGCGGAAGTTCATCACTATGTTTGTTTTACCTGCTAGACGTTATTACCAGTATTGTGTCTGGATGGTAGTTTTTAGAGTTGTGGTATTGGAGATTTATACGGTTTGCGACTACCTTTCTTTGAGTTTCATCCTTGTACTCATGTTTTTATTTTATTGCATGTCGTGGTTGTTTCAAATAACAAAGGAGACTCTGCCAATTTTAAGTAAAAAGTCTTAGTTATGTTTCCATGTAATGTATGTGGTAACATCTCAAGTGCTTGATCGGCTTGGGGTGTTACAATTTTGGCACACAAAGGTTCACACTATATGATATAGCATCATCACAAACATCACATGAAATAAAGACCTAGTCCTTTTTATTTTATTTTTTTAAATTAATTTCTAATCATTCAAAACTACTTAAGATTTAATATTCTCCAATTAAAATATGGGATCATGTTGACACATGTCATCACCACATATTCTAATAATTGGGAATGTGATTTAAAGTGGTGGTCATATTTTATAAAGATTATGTCACATCCCAAGATTTTCCAAATCTTGTAATGTGAAAAACAAATAAACAAAATAAATAATTGTTGAAATTTAAGGTGAAAAGACACTTTTTGTTTCTAAATGGAGACTTAAAATCCCATCTTGAACAAACTTGAGTAATATTTAAATCCAACTAAAGTCAAATCAAGTGGAGTGCTTTCTTCATAAATGCATCTAGAAATTAAACCAAAACCATAAAACCCTAATGGAAGAAAAACATTTCCAAGTTATCTCTAAGACCATGGATTTGATCTATATAAAAATTGTCAACAAACATTTATAAATGATCAAGAATGACAAATGGAAATATTATAAAACCATGGGAATTGGTTTCACTTAAATTGGAGCCATAAATAAAATCTTATGAGTTTAATAGGATAAGGAAATTTAATTTCCAAAGCTAATAAAGCACCTATCTAGAAATCCATACCAAATGGTGAGCAAATAATCCTAAAGACATTTAAAAGGATAAAAAAATATTAAATAAGATTATACAAATTGGAATCACCAAGTTTGGACCTCTAAATAAAAAGATATGGATTCCATAAGATAAAGAAAGAAATAATAATAAGGAGTATTTTAAAATCCAAATTTGGCCAAGACCATAAACAAATGGAATAAACATAATCCAAGTTCAAATAAATTAAATGGATGAATAGTATTGAAATAAAATAATATGGCCTTAACCAAATTCTAAATTCTATATGAATAAAAAACAATCCCTAATAAGAATGATTAATTAAATCATGGGAAAAATAGTATTTGGAATTTACCCAAGTGGATTAAAAGTCATTTAATTAACTTAAATGGAGTCAAGGAAATCTCCTAAATAAAAATTATGGAATTAAAACTATAATTGATTTCATTGGAATAAAAACAAATACCCAATTTAAATGATTTATAAATCATATTAAAAATATTCCAAATAATTCAAGGTGAATTATTTGACACCCTATTAAATAAATAAACCTACTGAATAGGTTTGGTAAAAATATGGATTTCAAATAAAGTTTTAAAACCCATTAAAACCTATTTGAAATAAAGACAAATGTCTATTTATAAAATAAATAAAAGACCCCAAAAAAATAAAAGAATTATTCTAAATTTGACTTCAGAATATATAAATAAACAGTATTTGAAAATACACAAAGTTTGGAAGAAGTTTGAATTCAAATGAATGTTTGAAATGGCTAAACAAAATCAAAAAAGAATAATAGAAATGGAAAAATAAAAAGAATTAGTACAAAAAAAATGGAACCAACCAGCCCAACCCAACCTGGCCCACTAAGCCCAGCATCAGCCCACTCCCTCTCTTCCCGCAGAAAACGCTTCGCACTAGAGAAACGACCCGCATCCTCGCTGACATCTGGACCCCACTCTTTTTCTCTCTCTCTCGCTGACGCCCTGGCCCCTCCGCCAGCTCACTGTCTTTCCAACTCGCGCTAACCTCGCCTGCAGTTTCTGCCCGTATAAGCTCTCTTCAATCCTCGTTATTGCCGCGTTGAAATGGACAGCAATCACGCGTGTTAAATTGCCTCGCCCTCCTCCTTCTTTCCCCTCAGATCTCACTCGATCGGAGCCACTAGGCTGCCCGAATTTCAGCCTCGACTTCCCCTGTCTCCGACGAGCTTTGTGAGAAATTCCGGCCAACCCCCATCTCCCCTCGCCTCCTCGACCACACGAGCATGTTCCCCATCAACCACTGCATCTCCCAGTAGCCTTGGCTTGCTCGCGCTTGACCCACAGCCTTGGCAACCTCAACATCTGAGCGTCGCTGTCGTCTGCCACTCCTCTGGCGAACTCCCGAGGTATCCTCCGTCCGCCCCTGTTTTCCGTGTCGATGCTCCTGTGATCTACGCTCTCGCCCGCGTCTAACGACACCTCTCTCTTGCCTTAGGGTGTCATGTAGCCTTGCCAACAATGAAGACTGACCACACCCGACGCCAGGCACCTCTCCGGCGAGAATTTACGGTCAACCCCGAGCGCCCCTTGATCTCCCACGACCACCTCGAGCTTCAGCACATCGTGGTGAACCCAGTAAGCCTCACCATCCTCTCCCTCGCTTACTACATTGCCGGTGACTCCACTGACAGATCGCTCCGCCGCCAGCCACCGTCGCTCGCGCCGCCAGTTCCTGACCAGTTGTTGTGCACCGTTAGATTTTGATCCAGCTGCTTAGATAGATTGACTTAAACGAACAGGTATGCTAGATCTTAGCCGTGCGATCCCACTTAAATCCAACGGCATGTATCTGTCGATCCACGCGAACCGGTATGGCCCAATGAGAAATAGACACGTGGCATGGAATTTGTTTTTAAAACAGAAACTTGTCTATTAGTTGTTTGGTTTTGTAAAATTCATAACTTTTGATACACACGTCCAAAATTTGCAAATTTTATATAAATGGAATCAGCAAAACAAGTACTTTCCAACCATGCACTTTTTTTAGTAAATTGCTTCTGTTAAATTGGTTGTTTTTGCAGAAACTTATGTAGGCATAATTTGAATATAAAATTCTTTCTAAAATTATTTTTTGTGATAAAGTCTTTGGCAAATGGTTGGTTTTGAACCTACTGACCATAGAAACCAACTTATAGATTCAAAAACATATTTTGTGAGGCAAAAGAATAAATCTTTGATTTAGAACATTTCTAGTCAAAAAAATAATGGTTATATGTTAAAAATACTTTTTGGAGAAAACCCTTTGGGAAATGTTTTGATTTAAACTCTTTGACCCTAAACACAAGGTTTTCTGATTTAAAATGTATTTGGTGAACCCTATAAAGATTATTACTTTGCTAAAGGCATTTTCAACCACATAAAATATTGATTTGGTTTAAAAATGATTTATAAGTAAAATCTTTTGCAAATGATTTTGCCACTTTTATAAAATGACCAATAGGTGTTTTAGAAGGTTTATAACCTATTAGAAACCACTTTTCCAAATAAAACAATCTTTAACATCGCTTTGTTTTAGAAGTTTTATAACTTAGTCGTGTTCCGACCTTCACTCTATGACATGTGGGATCCTACATTTGGCAGTCACATACCAGCATAGTTTTAAAAACTGGACCAGTCAGTGAACTGGTGAGGCGACTCATAGGTGCCATGTATGATGTATGAATGTAGGCATTGGCCATTTGTAATGAAAATATTTATTCAAGCCTTAAAACATCGAGGTCCTCCATGCATGATCCAAGTCAAATGTACTCACGTTTGCGCGTGCATTCACTCGCTCACAGGTGGGTCACCACGTTCCCCTCAAGATTAACTTTTTCACTTGCTTGCATGAAATTGGTTTTGCGCCACTTTCATGCAGTCAAAGGTACTCATGTTAGGCGGTCACCGTGCCCACCCTCACTAATTACGGCCCCCTTCCTTGCCTTCCACGCGAATGAGACCTATGTATGCGCAATTAAATTACATGCTAGGGTTTGACACATGATAAGTAGTGATGCAGAGCACATGAGCTATAGGTGACGCAATGGGCAGGACTAAACGACCGATAGCTTGAATTGACGTGACACCACAGGACGCATATATCCTCGTTATTATTCTTTTTAATGAGGGCTCCTTTTAAATATTTGTTTACTCAGAAGATGGAATGGCCGCCGCCACGCGTCTCCACAAGTTCATCTGAATCTCAGCGATGATTCTAGCATATCCCATGTTTAGAAGAAAGCCCTCTTCTTCTTCCTCATGTCCTCTGTCTTATCCTTCACATCTGTTGTTTTTTCTGTCTTCTCTTTGCCGCCGCCTCGCTTCTCCACAAGGACGTCTGAGTCGCAGTGACGGTTCCAGCCTTCCCTTTGTTTTGCTGAAAGCCTTCTTCTTACTCATGTCCTCTATCTTTTGCATCCCATCTGTTGTTCTTTCTGTCTACTCCTTGCCGCCATGGAAAGTTAGACTCGAGAGACAAACTTCACTGCCCATGGAAATACAGAGATACATGTCGTCTACCCCAACAATGAGGATACAGTTGTGCGAGTCCCGAGGATGTACGAGGAATGGCTTGATAAGGATGAGGACAAGTTTGTCGGATTGGACCTCGAGTATACCAAGGAGGAGGAATATGACGAAAAACAGGCTGCCATCGTTCAACTAGCAATGAGGCAACACGTCCTCGTCTACCACTACTCCTGGTTTGTAGATCTGATCTCTTTAGTTTACCACTTTCAGGGTTTTCTTACTTTTAATGGTCACTTGTCTGATTTTAATCAGTTGATCTTGCCTTTACTAAACAGTCTTAGTCCTAAATTTTCTCAAATGTTGTTCTTGCAAATACTACAATCTTTCCATATGCTCATACTGCATTTACTGAATTCTGTTAGTACCAAATGAATTGTGACTATATAACTTTTGGAGTGTTCACCTTGGATTTACTAAATTTTTGTAGTTTCAATTTTTATTTAGGATGTGGTATTGGATTGTCTAAATAGTCATAGTCCCAAATTTTATTATAGTGGGAATCTTGCAAGTACTGCATTTTTGCAACTAGTGAATTATATTGCATATGGAATCTATCCACTTGGTCATGTTGCAACTACTGAATTTTATTAGGACCAAAAAAAATATGAGAAGCCATACTTGAGAGTCTTGATTTTGCCTTTACTAATCTTTTGTACCTTTAAAATATATCCAGAGATGATGATCTTGCATGGACAACATTTTTAGTTACTCATTTTGTCATTGTTTTGGCCATGCATTTTATGATGACAAACTACATACTTCCAGGAATGATAAGCAGTGTCCGGCGCTGTGCCAATTCCTTGTGCATAAAGGAATTTTTTTCTGCACCGCCGATAAAAGATCTGATTATGTCAAGTTTTCTCATGCGGGAATCAAAATTCCTGAGCACAAGTGAATCGATATTCAAGATCTTGTCAAGATCAAAGGGGACTGGAAGAGGGATGGAATGGCTAGTCTCGCGGCTAGAATCATCGATCCATCGTACACCAAAATAAAGGAAGATTTCCTCAAAGATAGGCACATTTTTTTGGGAGGAGACGCCATTCTCTGCTATAAACATGAAGTATGCAGCCATAGATTCTTACGTGACCTACTGGTTGTATGCTCAGATCCATTTCTTTCAAACTTTCCTCTTGTTTTTCCCTAGTTGAAAGAGGGAAGACAAGCAAAGGGGAGGACTCTGTCGAAAATGCAGAATAGCTGAGCGTGACGCTGAAACTTCAAAGAGAGAGGCTGCACCTGAAGACGTAAACAGAGAGGCTGGAGCTGAAGCCGCAAATAGAGAGGTTGCAGCTGATGCCGCAAACAAAGAGGCTGCATCTAAAGAAAGGGAAGCCAAGGCCCCTTCCAGGTGGGATGAAATTTTATGCCGTCAGCAGTGGGAAGCCAATAACACAAGAGACAGATGGAATGATGGCCATGGGTCTCCTGGGAAAGATAGCAAGCTCATAAAGTGGTCTGACGAGGAGTGAATTAAATTTTACTACTTTCAATTATGTTTCTATATATGTCTGGTAGCTTGTCAAGAACTTCTGTTGGTCATGTGTAATTATTAGTGTACGAACCATGTTTAATATGTATTGGAATCATCGTGACTTATTGTGTAATTATATACCTGTTTATTTGCGCCACGGTATGTAATGATGATAGCATGCATTCTATATTGCCATGTTATTTTGAAATTTTTAAAAATTTCAACCTCAAACTCAAGAACAAGATTTAGTTTGTGAAGCAAGTACACACACTATAATTTGAAACCTTCTAGATGCATGCTTGTGTGGTCGTACATCACATTTGGACCCTGTTTTGACCAAACCTTGTAAATTACATAATAAAATTAGAAATTCTCAAATTCATGTGAAACCATGAAATTTGGTCATTGTGTGGCAAATACTTTGCAAGAAAAATGTCAAACATGAAAAAAAATGCCTCCTAGCGGTCCGCTATCAAATGTGGGCTAGTTAGCTCAACGAGCATGTCCAACTACTCGATACAACCACTTGTGTACCATTTTTTCATCTACCTTTCTTAAAAGGGACCCAAATTTGGCACAAGGGTATATCACCATGTCCCTAATGATGCTAGCATTCTATCTAGCTATTATGGTTTCAAAATTTAAAAAGATCACCCTGAAACTCATAAACATGGTTTCATTTGTCAAGCAAGTACCAAAACTAAAATTTGTAACCTTCAGATGCTTGTGTGGTTGTACATCACATTGGGACGACATAACATCACTTGTACTTTTCAGATGCTTTCACAATCTCTCGAAGGACTCTGGTCAACCCTAGGTTGACCAAGCCTTGTAAATTTCATAATAAATTGAGAAATTCTCCTGGAAACCTTCAAATTTGTTCATTGTGTGGCAAATACATTGAATAAAAATGAATTTTTTTTGAAAAATGTCCCCCTAGCAGTCCAATCTATAATGTGGGGGTATTTAAGTCAACGATCATGTCCGACTACTCGAAAGAACAACTTGTGTACCATGTTTTCATCTACCATTCTTCAAAATGACTCAAATTTGGAACAAGGGGGTATCAACACATTCCTAATGATAGTAGCATTGTATCTAGCCATTTGGGTATGAAAATTTCACCCTCAAACTCAAAAAGGGCTTTCATTTGCGAATCAGGTACCAAAACTACAATTTGAAACCTTCTAGTTTCACTCTTGTGTGGTTTTACATCACTTTGGTATCACAGAAGATCAAATGTACTTTTCAGATGCTTTTACTAAACCACAATGATCCACATGACCACACACACTCAAGTGGATGTTCTGATGCATCTTATGTCCCACTAGTGCATCATTACATATGTGGTAGCTGCATCATAGTGGCTTTGTGGCGATTTATGACCATGGTTTAACACATGGAGTCCCCAGAGTTATTTGCATCTATTCTTTTCAAACCACGATGATCCAGACGACCACACACACTACAATGGATGCGGTGATGCAACTTCTCGGGATTTATGACCATGGTTTGACACATGGACTCCATGGATTCATTGCATGTGTTTTTACCAAACCACAATGATCCACATGACCACACAAACTCAAGTGGATGTGGTGATGCAACTTCTATCACACTGGTGCATCATTCCATATTTCATGTGGCAGCTACATTGCTAGTGATGCTCTTTACATGGCGACCCAAGCGCTGGATGAAATTGGTTTTGCACCACTTGCATGCAGTGGAATCAAGGTCCTCCATGCATGATCCAAGTAAAAGCGTACTCACGTTTGCGCGTGCTGACCTTTCCTCGCTGACAGGTGGGACCATACATTCCCCTCACGATTTATTTTTGCTCCCCCTTTAGACGGTCCCCATGCCCACTCTCACTTATTACACCCACCATAACCCCATCCTTGTATTCCATGCGGACGAGACCGGAGGTGGCGGTTCCTCACTCCCTACTCAAACAACTGATTCCCTCCCTGATTCCATCCCCTCACGAATCCATCCGCCTCCGGATCACACCGCATCCATTAATATGCCTAATTCCAGCCTCCATTTGCCGCCATGGGTAAACAGTGGGGCTGGCACCGCCGCACGGTGAAGCATAAGGCAGACGACGATGGCG
This sequence comes from Avena atlantica, assembly GCA_910589765.1. Classification (NCBI taxonomy): domain Eukaryota; kingdom Viridiplantae; phylum Streptophyta; class Magnoliopsida; order Poales; family Poaceae; genus Avena; species Avena atlantica. The sequence continues at coordinate 434,275,408 of OU342739.1, forward strand.
ACACAGCTGGCCATGGTGACCCCACCGCAAGGATTTGGGATGGCCGAACCTTAGCCCTGCGAACTTGTACAGGTTCCCCAAGGAGTTGGACATCGTCACCGCCGGTCACCTCGGTCGCTGCATCCCTGGCTTCCGCCCGCCGATCCAGGAAATGAAAGAACAACCGTTCGGCACGCCAGGCCTTCTTTACCTCGATACCAGCATATGGCCAAATGACTGCGACAGCCACGTAAGTTCCAGTATCTTGCTTGTTGACTCAGTCATACCGTTGATTCATATGTGCTGAACTTTCATCAGAATCCTATGTTCCTTCCGTTGAATGTGTTGTGTGCACGCGTAGTGTGAACAAATTGAACCATTTAAGACTATTATGCAGAGAGGAATCTCTGCCTACCCTTCATATTCTGGTATTTTCGTAGTGATATAGTCTTAATTTAGGTGATAGCTGAGGTGTCAATTTGGATTTGCAATGGAATGCCTACTAGGTGATATTCTATTTTCTAAAAACGGTTATGTCCCTAGTTGTTTATGATCACCGTCAGGTGTTTGTATGCGTACTTGATAAATTGGGTATTTTCGTAGTGACACAGGCACAATTTAGGAGAGAGCGGAGAAGACAGTCGTATATAATACTTTAAACTGAGCGCAGTGGTGTCAAATTTTATTTGTAATGGAATCCATGCTAGGTGATTCTACCAACTGACAACAAACTTTTACAGAATGTTCATGCAAAACTGATGCTGCTAGATAAGTGGTCGCAATCAGTAGTGGTGAATATCAAGGAGATAGAGGAGGCGGAAATGGATTATGAGAAGAACTCTGTGGGTGGCAACGGCGAGTGGCTGGTACTTTCATCCCAGGACAGGAGTACTTGGACTCTAAAAAATGTCTATAGATTGTTGAGACTTACACCGCCATCTGTAGTTGGTGTTGGCATTACTGCATTCAACCAAGGGTGGATGCCGCCAAAATCTGAATTCGCTTACAGGTTCAACATGGCAGAACTTGAGCTCCTAAAGGTTCAGCTCCCACAGAAGCCTCTCCTGATGTGGAAGACTTGGCACTACAACCTCTTAGCAGTGTTCGACAAGGCAATCACATTCATTAGATGCCCAGATGACAATGAATGGACAGTCTTAGGCGATGGCCATCTACGGCCAGAGAAGTATGTCGACGTCGTCTTCACCTCTAGTGTGTATGACGACACACCGCAACGCATTTACGCGGTCACTGAACCTAGCGGCGGCGTGCGTGTTTGGGAGCCGTTCACCAAGGGTGAGTCATGGTGTCGTATAGCATGTAAATTCCCAGTCAAAATTCTTCTTACTAACCAAAGGTAACACACAGTTACACACGCAGCCCCACGTGTCATTCCAGCTCCGGTGATCAAAGATGCAGTAATAGATGCTGATCCTCTATCATGAAGCTGGTTCCTTTCACCTCTCAGAGATGATGTCAACCAGGGTGCTGAACTCATGTGGATTCATATCAGCGGAGCACTAAACAGCGTTGGTGATACAATAGAGCATATGGGGACACAACTTTCTTCATACCCATCACTGCGGTGTCACGTTTTCTCGAGGTCTGCGTGTCCATCAAAATACCCAGTAGACCAGGTCTGGAGCAGAGTCAAAAATCTGAAGGAACAATCTCTGTTTCTTGGGATCAACCACCCTTTCTTCCTCGGAGCCCCTGAAGCTGTTGAACCTATAATTGCTCAGACAGCCCCGACTCGTGATGATGTTGCTGCTGCCGGTGGTGGAGCTGACAAAGAACTAGTTGCTGCTGCTCCTGGGGAAGCTGACGAAATACTCGCTAATGCTGTTGCTGGTGAAGCTGGCGAAATACTTGCTGATGCTGCTGCTGGTGAAGCTAACGAGATACCGGCTGAGGATGCTGCTAGAGTCCAAGGAGAACATGGTGATGTTGTTGCTGAGGTGCCAGCACATCCAGTGTTGATAGCAGAATGTGTGTTTGCTGCGCAGATGTTGACACTCCAGATCCGACCTGGAGCCGAATCCACGTCGAGGGGAGGGGGCCTGCCATTGGCTCATCAGTGGGGTTGTACAATTTGATAGAGAATGAGAGATGGCCAAACGCAGCACTCTGGTTCATTCCGAAGATGCCACCAGCTCTAGAGGGTGGTTCGCCGGTTGTTTCGCTGGAAGTTCCGGTGGCGTAAGATTGCTTTGCTTATTTTTGTAAGAACAAGTTAAGACTATGTGTGTAAGACTAAGGTATGCCTAACTGCATAATATTCAGTGAAGCCCAGCTTTTCTTTCCCAGCCCACAATAGCCGAATTGCAGCATAGAACATACAACGGTCATGTGTATACCAGACATTTTGCTCGGGATAACAACCACTTCAAGTTAATTGCAGTTTCAAGTTAGCAATACTGCCGACATTGTTATTGTTATGAATGTGTACGTACTTGAACGTATCACTAGAATGTGCCACCTATTGATGATTGATGACATCGATCTAGCTTCTCTTTGCGTATTTGCATTCAATTGCTCATAGAAAAATAGTGAAATTGAAAGAGGTATAATACATGATCTTTTGGAAACAAGTTCATCTGTTGTATTACAGGCAAACCATACAACTTGCACTTGCATATAATTCAGACATAGAATATAACAGGACCAGACCCACATGATCCATCAATCTAATATGATGGGTAGCCATCGTAGTAATCGTAGTGGGTGGTGCTATATTCATCATAAGGCGACACCATCTGCAGCTCATAAAGCTCGACGTGACTGCAATACAATGCCAGCAATCGATCAAGTTCGATAGGATGGTCATTTTTCCACAATCCTCATGTTCCATACCCATGGACAACCCTTGGCTCCTCTTCCCACGCAAGAACCTCAAAGTTGTAAGATCTAATCTGGTATAGGTTTGGATAGTAGATGCTGTCGGCCTGCATCGTGGGTACCCTGGCGCTGTCGATGAAGATGCACCGATTGTCAGCAACGAAGAGAGCACGGCTGCCGATGCCTCTGACCGGCTGAAGGACACAGTTCTGTGTATCAACCCGGTAAACAACGGGCCAGCCACCGTAAACCGGTCCACTCACAACAAACAACAAATCCCCGTCGGACTCGACGAGGTAAAAATGATTCTTCGGGTACAGTCAGCCCGGAATAGAGCCTTCGACGGTGGCATGCATCTTCACGGTCCATGCGGAGCGCTGCATTTGGATATCTCCATGAGTAGCACCAGGCATAGTCGAGAGGATAAACCCGTATCTATCTGCGACGAAAACATCACTGGCGTAAGAAGTCATGCTCCGGAGTTCCGCAAAGTCATTCGTAGTGTACCGCCCTTCACCAAATACTGGGCGACTGCCTTCCTCCGTGCCTTCATCCGCCCACCGAATGATGATGTTATGAAGATTTGATGTAAACACCATCAACGACGGGAACATCGTCACAGCGACAGAAGCCACCTGCTCGGTCAGTATCTCCACCCTCAGGCGCTTGATAGCACCCGATAAGGGGTTGTACAACCGTGTATTGTATGGCTGCACCCTCTATCCAAGCACATGGAGGCCACCGGTTGTGTTACCGACATAAAAGTACCTTCCAGAGACACAGAGAGGGAGAGATAGATATGAGAAGAACATATTCAGTCAAGGTAAAAAGACAGAGATTCAATAAAGGTAAAACAAGTAGATGGAGAAACAAAACTTGAAAAAAATATTGTACAGGAGGGGAAAGCAAAAAAAGGATCGCACATATACATATGAATATCAAGAAAGCACGTGCGAATAACCCGACTAATCAAGGTAGCGGCCGGTTCTCACGTTCAGCAACGTGATGGCGGTATCGTCTACCCCATACTCTGGTGACAACTAGTATTCTAGAACAATCTAGTTGGCTGGTATAAACCGCTCCTCCGTGAAGCCGCGCCAGGCGCTGAAGACTGCCCGGAAGGCGGCGTAGTAGTCGAAGTCGTCCATCAACAGGAAGATGTCACCTATCTTCTGCACGCCTCCCTCAGGGAGATCAGCCCACAGCGAATCCTGCTGATTGTTGCCGGCCATGGATGATGGTGTTCGTGTGGTCTTAGTCCCATCGAATGGCAGAGGAAGAGGTTCCAGAGACAGAAATTTATTAAAGAAGGCCTGGGAAAGCCAAGGGAAGCGTGTGGAAATGAGACGCCGCATGCACACAGCAACCGCAAGCCCAACCGCCAACTATCCCACATGTAATCTCTCTTGTCGGTTCAGTTCCTGTCAAGTAAATGCGGGGGGTTGCTACACGGGCAAAGGTAATGCGGGGGGTTGCAGTTTCAAGTTTACCAGTATCCAGGAAAGTAAGGTGCCACGATCATATAAAATGAATAGATCCTACAAACAGTTAGCAACACTGCCGCCATAAGTTATTGTTATGAATGTGTACATATTTGAACATATCACTATCATGTGCCACCTATTGATGATTGATGACATAGATCTAGCTTCTCTTCGCGTATTTGCATTCAATCGCTCATGGATTTGTTCCCATATTTTTTGGCAATGGCTCATGAAATCCAATCTCTTGGTAACATGCTTCGTCAATGATCCCTTGTTGATGCAATGCGAAGTACATAATATGGTCTTCATTGTTATCCCATTTAGGTTCTCTATTTTTCTTCATGAGCTACTAATTTCAAATGAAAATCTAGTAAACAACATATCGGTACATGGTTTTCTACTACGACAATCACAAGAAGAAAACTGGATGGAATTTCACCTTGTTGGCATTGTGCGAACAGATTGGATGTGGCCTTGGGATTTGGAGAGTAAGGCGCCCTGGCTGGTACGGGTGCGACAAACGTTGACAGCGAGCTCGGATTTTGGAGAAGGACAAGGGGACCGAAATCTCGTCCTGGTGCCGTGCCATGGGTGCTTCCATGCCATGGGTAAAGCTCCGGTTTGGGAGGAGGAGGGCGAGACCGATCAGGTTCAGCCGGGTGCCGGATCTCGCCGCTGAAGGAATTCCCTCCCAGCTCCGTGCCATGGCGGTGACCACAGACTGCCCCTTTGGGGAAGAAGAATATCGGGTCCAAAAAGACTGTTTGAACACGAGGGCGCTAGCGTGCAAGTCTACATGGCAGCCAGGATGGCAGCGACTTGACGGTCAAAAGTGATAGGCGGGGTCCAATTTTACCGGCGTAAGCGAGTTTTCCCATGTTCATGCGGGTTGTTGAATTCGTGCCGAAAAATACCCTCTGAGCATTTGTCATGCCAACTCGGGATATCGCGATCCAATACCGACGAAGTCAGACCCCGCGTTGACTTGGCGCTTCAACTTTCTGGCCGCAAGTAAAAAATCTCATGGGTATGAGACCCACAAAATTTTCCATGGTAGTAACCCAACCTATCTGATCGAAGATCCCATGAAGTAGGACCTGGGAAAACAAGCTATTGGTTAACAAAGGAGAGTAGTTTTACTAACCCATTCCGTTGGAGATGCAATACTCTCGGAAACTGTATGGTTGGTTGACTTTTGTATTAATTTGTTCCAAAGCTTTTATAAGCAAGATGCTATACTACAAAGCAATCTTTGGATGAACAAACCTATATGAGCCCAACAGCTGGTCATAGTCTATGAGATTGGGTCGATCTCTAGTAAGTTCTTGAAAAGGCCAGGAGTGTGACTAATATGCTCCACCCGAGGAGTCATCTTTCGGCAGCCTAGTACTAGTAAGATATTTGGTGAAACCTCTTTACGCCAAACTGACAATCCAAGGCATAGTCCATTGATCAGTTGTAAAGGAGTGTAGGCATCTGTTCTAGGTGGATGTTCAACCTTAACAGGTCTCCACTGGAAATACCAGTATATCAAAACAGTGTTGGAAACACCATGGGCCTTTGTGATCAGGTGGGGGATTGCTAAAATATAGGGTGGGCTTTAGGCCCATCTAACAATTTCAGGAAAATCCCTAAGGGCACATTCATGGTAAGAGGAGTGGTGGGAGTTTAGTCCCACATGGCTAGTTGGGAGAGATTTTCACCAACATATAAGATGAGCTCTTCTTCCACTAGTATGATTTGGTGTGAATAGAAGAGAGGCGTTCTACACGCGCGCTCCTCCTCCACCGCCTCGCCTCGCCACGACACGCACGTGCGTGCGCGCGACCCGCGGGAATCTCGCCGAGCTGATTCTTTTTGTTGCGTAGGAATGGGAACATTAATGAAAATGAATACGAGATGAAAAGTTTTTTGTTAAGTACGTACGTTTTCAGTAATTCAGTATGGGTGATTTCAATAATTATTTACGGTTAAACCATCTCGTATCCTCCTGTGCCTATATATTAGATAGATCTCTCCTCTCCAGATATAGAACAAAACCATTGCGTCCACACGCGATAGGCATTGCCGTTTCCTCTACTATTGCTGCTGCGGGTGATCCCATTCCGTCCACCGCATACACGGCTAACGAAAGAGCAGGCCTCCAAAATCCCACCTCTCCAGATCCTGTATGGGAGAGGGGCGATTTGGTTTTTGGGGACCGTCTTCGACGTGACTGCTCGCCTTCGATCCACTACTTCACGCCTTCATCATCACCATGGCTACTGAAGCCGGATATGCCGCTACTATGTCCAAGAGGGCGGACGACGAGGCTGCCGCCACCACTACTGCTCCGGCCAATTAGCCTACTGGATAGTACCATATGCTAATCCCTCTCTTACTTATTTTTATGAGCATAGTACTAGTAATGTCCGTAGATGATTCTACGATTAGTCTAGTTCTTCACGGTTTTATTACAAAAGATCAGTATGTGCATGTCTATCTCATGATTAATTTCTGAATTAATATAATTGAAATATTTCCTAGATTCTCAACAGTTAAGGCTATCAAGTGCAAACATCATTTATTGAGCTTTCAGAACGTTTATCTCTTAGTAACGAGATTTATGCCAAAAGGAAATGCGAGAAAATGTCAAAAGAAGCATAGCATTAGAGTGTCTCATTTGGTCATCCACATCAATGAATCATGGCTATCAAACACTCATTTTAATTATTTGTCTTTCTTAAAATTCAATTCATTAGTAATGATATCATGCCAAAACTTAGTGTGTTTACTCAGACTATATAGACTAAGAATGGATACTCGTGACCATTATCAAGGTTTCTCTTTTTGGTATAATGATTTCTCATAATAGTTAGAGGAGTATTCCCTCTTTTCCTTTGAACGAAGGCCCATGAGAATACCAATGCATACCCAAATATAGCATTTCTACAACATATGTTGGGCAACTCATAGCCAAACTCCAAGAGTTTCCTCTTTTTGGATTGTTCAAAGGCCAGCGGAGTTGTTAGCATGCCATGTTGTGCGACAGTGGTGCAGACACGCATAAAGCAATATCATACTTTTATCAACAGGTGAAGATTTGGCATGCATCTCAATTACCTCTAAACATTATATTCTTCAAACAAATCCTTTCAAATAGTACTATCAAGTCGATCATCACATCTATGGTGTTGAGTTTCTTTAAGGCTAAACTCTTAAGACAGTTAAACAACACCTTATTTAGCATATAACTCAAAACTTTGAAATATTTTTTCCAGTTGACAACTCCTTTCGTAAGCAAACTACCAAGTCTATTGGTTTTACTCTATGGGGTCGAGCATAAATTATTTATTTAAGACAAAGCTATTAGGTGACATCCAACAAATTTCAAAAGATCTTGATCAAGTATTCATTTTTTCTAAGTGTAGAGATTGTGGCAATGTTTTCTAGAGGATCACAAATATTGTCACAAGCTTGATAAACAAAGATGCATACAAGCTCTAAGTCAACTCCTATGGTGCCTATCATGAGCAACTGTATCCCCATATAAATATAAAACTAGACTAACTTAAGCAAGCATTCAAAACTAGGGGATACATTGATTGCATTAATCCTTCATCGAATATGAACATTGCACAAGACTCTAGACATGCAGAAGTAACCTCCCCAACCTTAGAACTTTGTAAGAAGAAAAATTGAGTATATCACCAAAAGAAAAGAGAAAATACAGTTTTGAAAAGAAAGTGTGATAAGTGGTTACCTCCCCAAGCTTAGTTGAAAACAAGGGTGATAAACTTTGATGTTGAGGTACAAATGACCTCTCTTTTGATGGACAAAGAACCTTTGCTTTAACGTATATTTCTTGATATAGCCTGGTGGTTGCCTTCCTTGAGAACCTGCTTGGAAACAGACATTAATATATAGGCATCTTGAATTGAAGCAACCAAGTGGCTCATGCGAGTGTTTGCATGGTTGGCACTACCATAAACGTTGTCAGCAAGGTTCCAGTCCTTGCGAAAATAACACACAAAATAAAATGCATCAGTCTGGTATACAAACATAGTTCATATACCCCACCGATAAAATGAAAGTAAAAAGAAAACATAAACTTCTATAGAGAATTACAGTCTAGGATGTTTCTGAGGTAAAAGTTTTATTGCTTACAGATATTCGGCTTCCCCTCAATAAAGGGAGAAAATACCATGTGGATTTTTGAGGTTTTTTGAGGAAGTAGGGAGAAAATATATCGAAATTTTGAAAAGCCAGTACCGGCTATCCTTATGAACTGTGATAATCAGACCGTAATTGTCAAGGTGAAGAGTTCAAAGGACAACAAGAAGTCCAACAAACAGATAAAAAATGAGATTAAGAGTTGTTAGACATATAGGGAACTCCGGAGTGATAGAGTTGGATTATATCCAGTCGGCTAAGAATCTGGCAGATCCCTTTAGTAAAGGGATATCCCATGTTGTGATAGAAAATGAATCGAGGGATATGGGTATGAGACCCACATAAGTTGCCATGGTAGTAACCCAACCTATGTGATCGGACGTCCCGTGAAGTAAGACCTGGGAAATCAAGCTAGTGGTTAACAAAGGAGAGTAATTTTACTAACCCACTCCATTGGAGATGCAATACTCTCGGAAACTGTATGGTAGGTTGACTTTTCTCTTAATGTGTTCCAAAGCTTTTATAAGCAAGATTCTATCCTACATAGCAATCTTTGGAGGAACACACCTATATCAGTTTAACTGTTGTTCATAGTCTATGAGATTGGGTCGATCTCTAGTAAGTTCATGGAAACGCCAGGAGTGTGACTAATATGCTCCACCCGAGGTGTCATCTTTTGGCAGCCTAGTACTAGTAAGATATTTGGTGAAACATCTTTATGCCAAACTGACAATTCAAGGCATAGTCCATTAATAAGTTGTAAAGGATTGTAGGCATCTGTTCTAGGTGGATGATAAACCTTAACAGGTCTCCACTGAAAATACCAGTATATCAAAACAGTGTTGGAAACACCATGGGCCTTTGGGATCAGTTGGGGGATTGTTTAAATATAGGGTGGTCTTTAGACCCATCTAACAATTTCAGGAAAATCCCTAAGGGAATATTCATTGCAAGAGGAGTGGTAGAAGTTTAGTCCCACATGGCTAGTTGGGAGAGATTTCCACCAACATATAAGGTGAGCTCTTCTCCCACTAGTAGGACATTGTGTGAATAGAAGAGAGGCGTTCTACACACGTGCTCCTCGTCCACCGCCGCCCGCCTCGCCTCATCACGACGCGCACACGCACGACCGGCGGGAATCTCGTCGAGCCGATTCTTTTTATCGCGCAGGAACATTTTTTGTTAACTATGTATGTTTTCAGTAATTCATTATGGGCGTTTCCAGTAATTAATTATGGTTGTTTCTTTCTGTTGAACCATCGCATATCTGCCTATTCCTATATATTGGAGAGATCTCTCCTCTCCAGATACAGAACATAACCATTGCCTCCCCACGATATAGCCACTGTCGTTTCCTCTACTGTTGCTGTTGCGGGTGATCCCATTCCGTCCAATCCATACACGACTGATGGAAGAGCAGGTCTCCAAAACCCCGCCTCTCCAGATCCTAAACGGGAGAGGGGCGATTAGGTTTTTGGGGAGCGTCTTCGATGGGACTACTCGCCTTCGATCCACTACTTCCACGCCTTCGTCATCACGATGGCTACTAAAGCCAAACAGGTCGCTGCTGCGTCCAGGAGGGCGGACGACGAGGCTGCCGCCACCACTGCTCCTACGGCCAATTGGCCTACTGGATGGTACCATATGCTAATTTGTCTCTTAGTTATTTCTATGTGCATAGTACTAGTAATGTCCGTAGATGATTCTACAATTAGTCTAGTTCTTCACTGTTTCATTACGAAATATCAGTACGTGCATGTTTGTCTCATAATTTATTTCTGAATTAATATAAATTAAATATTTCCTAGATTCTCAACAATTAAGGCTCTCAAGTGCAAACATCATTTATTGAGCTTTTAGAAAGTTTATCTCTTAGTAACGAGATTTCTGCCTAAAGGAAATGCGAGAACATGTCAAAAGAAGCATAACATTAGAGTGTCTCATTTGGTCATCCACATCAATGAATCATGGCTCTCAAACACTCATTTTATATTATTTGTCTTTCTAAAAATTCAATTCATCAATAATGAGATCATGCCAAAACTTAGTGTGTTTAATCAGACTATATAGACTAAGAATGGATACTCGTGACCATTATCAAGGTTTCTCTTTTTGGTATAATGATTTCTCATAATAGTCAAAGGAGTATTCCCTCTTTTGCTTTGAACGCAAGCCATAAGAATACCAATGCATACCCAAATATAGCATTTATGCTATATAAGTTGGGCAAATCATAGCCAAACTCCAAGATTTTCCTCTTTTTGGATTGTTCAAAGGCCAGGGGAGTTGTTAGCATCCCATGTTATGCGACAGTGGTGCAGACACACATAAAGCAGTATCATACTTTAATCAACAGGTCAAGATTTGGCATGCATCTCAATTACCTCTAAACATTATATTCTTCAAACAAATCCTTTCAAAGAGTATTATCAAGTCGATCATCACATCTATGGTGTTGAGTTTCTTTAAGGCTAAACTCTTAAGACAATTAAACAACACCTTATTTAGCATATAACTCAAAACTTGGGAATATCATTTCCAATTGACAACTCCTTCCGTAATCAAACTATCAAGTCTATTGTTTTGACACTATGGGGTCGAGCATAAATTATTTATTTAATACAAAGCTATTAGGTGACATCCAACAAATTTCAAAACATCTTGATCAAGTATTCATTCTTTCCAAGTGTAGAGACTATGGCAATGTTTTCTAGATGATCAGAAATAGTGTCACAAGCTTGATAAACAATTTGGCAAGATGCATATAATCTCTAAGTCAACTCCTATGGTGCCTATCATGAGCAAGTGTATCTCCATATAAATACAAAACTAGACTCACTTAATCAAGAATTAAAATATAGCGGGATACATGATTTCATTAATCCTTCATCGAATATGAACATTTCACAAGACTCTACACATGCAGTATTAACCACCCCAACCTTAGAACTTTGCAAGAACCAAAAATTGAGTATATCACCAAAAGAAAAGAGAAAAGACAGTTTTGAAAAGAGAGTGTGATAAGTTGTTACCTCCCCAAGCTTAGTTGCAAACAAGGGTGATACACTTTGCCGTTGAGGTACAAGTATCCTCTCTTTTGATGGACAAAGAACCTTTGCTTTAACGTATATTTCTTGATATAGCCCGGTGGATTCCTTCCTTGAGAACCTTCTTCGAAACAGACATTAATAGATAGGCATGTTGAATTGAAGCAACCAAGTGGTTTATGCGAGTGTTTGCATGGTTAGCACTACCGTACACATCATCACACAAGGTTCCATTCCCTGCGAAAATAACACACACAGTAAAATGCATCGGTTTGGTATACAAACATAGTTCGTTTACCCCACCGATAAAAGGAAAGTAAAAAAGAAAACATGAACTTCTATAGCGAATTACAGTCTAGGATGTTTCTGAGGTACAACTTGTATTGCTTACAGATATTCGGCTTCCCCTCGATCAAGGGAGAAAATCCCATGTGGAGTTCCGAGGTTTTAGAGGAAGTAGGGAGAAAGTATATCGAAATTTTGATACCTAGGTTACCTTACCATAGTGATTTTGTGGTCACACCAACTATACTACCAGAACTCTACGAGCGGAAAAATATTTCCTGCAGGTTGGTCGTCAAACATGCAATAACCTGAAATAAAAATTCAAAGCATGTGTCGATATCTATACGGATGCAACTATACGGCCAGACCAAAATGGTCCCACCGTATAGTTGGTTGTTAAAACTTCTGTAACTTTCGAAAACCGAAGGATATATGTTGGAACATCAATACAACCGCAACTATATGGCCAGAAAATTTATTCCTGTCGTATAGTTGGTCGTTAAACGTTCTAGATTTGCCAAACTTCACTTGTTTCTTCGAGAATTATTTATTACGTTGAAATTTAATCAAACACCATGTTTTGGCAGAAAAATGACATCTTAATTTTTTTACCAACATTAACATGTATAAAATGGGATTTAAGTATAACCGAGTTAAGCAACACATAGTAACAATAAATTCTTCCTTTTGAAAACTTACAACAAGATAACTCTAATAGAAAATCATGCAAAGAATTAAAAAAATTCCAGTGCAACATGAATGTATCAAGACTCAAGACACAAAACTAAGAAAGACACCTAATGACTTCCGGTTTTCCTCCCGGGAAGCGCTTTCTTATAACCAAGTAGCACGGATTTTCTACATTATTATTTCAATAGATAGGAGCCAGATAATTATTTATTCTTATCTCGAAAAGAGGTTTGGAGGACTTACTATTATAGCCTGGTCAAAGTCTCATCCGCTTGCGGTGCTTTGGAATCATGTAGATAAATGTGTTATTGCTCACAAGTGATTATTGATGCGCCATGTGTGGTGAGCATACCTCCCTAGATAGCTTCCATAGAAGGATTAGATATTTACATGTAAATTCAAACCTTTTACCTTTAATACCATCATTAGGATACAATTCATGGTACTCTTCTTGGGCTACACTATCACGAGGGATACAATTCATGATACAATTCATGGTACCTTTAAGAAGCATCGTCAACAAATATTTCATCAAAGATGTGCTCTCCTTAGACCTTCTCATTAATACTACAAGGATTTATCTCCAGTTCATCATTATTAATGTTCTCCAAATGAGTATCTAGGCATAAAGCTTCCACAGATAAATTATCTTCAGTTTCAGCACAATAAGAATCATTACTAGAGACCGAGGCATCATAAACAAAATTATTATTAGTAGAATGATGTTTTGTCTTCAACCTCACCTTTTTGGTGTTCCACCTTGTTATCCAGTGGTTCCTGCAAAATGTTAGTTTTAGGAACTATTGTTTTACATAGCTCCTTACTCTTTATCACAACTGCATTCCCACTAAAATGTTCTGGACAATAATTGACAATATAATCCATAATATTATGATACCTTGCTAAATCCTCACTATGAGCTACTCTTCATAATAATACCATTTTTTCTAAGAAGCTCATGAGACCCTTTATCAACTATGTATTCCAAGAGTTTTACATTATTATCGTTTATGTGAGTATTGGTTGATAAAAATTCTTTAAAGAGAGGAATGCATTCATAATCATAAAGCTTGTCAGGTTTACCATTATATTGCCTCATCCACTTGAATAAACTTGAAAAAAATACCATAACAGTAATCCACCTGCTCCCACATGTCCAGTAGTTGCATATCCTCAAGGATTAGCAATTATTCTTCGTGTTCATCCTTCTCTAATGGGATTTCCTGCAAACGATTAACATAGGGAACTATGTCTATATTATGTTCCTTACTCCTCATAATAAGTGCATTGTCCCTAAAATTTTCATAACAATACCAAGAAATATGTTGCAGGGTTTTATAAGCCATTTTATGAGAATACTATCTTCACTATTAATACGTGATATGACATGTATTATCAGCTCATGGGAACCTTCAAAGCTAACATACTCTAATACTTCACTAGTGGTATAACCATTATTATAAGACACTGAAGAATGATTAAAGGTATTAGAGCATTGAAGACAAAAGTAAAATGCCCAAATTTCAGACATTGAGGGCATATTATTGGATCGTCTATCGTATCCGAAAAAATTAACTTTGGAGCATATTCGACTATTTGGGAGTACATTTATCTTACCATCATATTGCTTATTTGTTCTTCAAAATCCTCATCCTCTGAACATCCCTAAATTCATGATTTCAAAGATTGCATATCATTCATGCATGCATATAGATTTGAGATCAATTTCAAACCAATCTCAAGAAAATAGAAGCACATAGTGCTATCATTTTATGTGAGCAAACTTAAATCAAATGACCATCCTCATTTGAGAGCTTAGTGTTTTAAACCAAGTTTGTTTGCTTCCTTGTTGATTGGTTTGAGTGTGGAGTCTGAACAAAATTATACAAAATAAAAATGGTTTCAAAACCATTTTCAAACATTTGCAAACCAAGTGCTATGGCACTGTTTATTTTGTTTATTCAAAAGAACCAAGCTTGAACAGAGAGACCACTTGATTTTATGCCCTGAATTGTGAATGTTGCACCCTAAAAAATCCTGGAAAAAGTTTGAATTCAAAAGCTTTTGAAATCATTTGAAAATCAATCCAGAAAATCAAAACAGAAAAAGAAAAAGAGAAAGGAAATAGAAAAGGGCCGGCGCCAGACTTTGAGCCCATCAGCAGATCCAGCCTAGCGAGCCCACCTGGGTCCCCTCTATCACTCACGCGCAGAAGCACCCCCAGAGTCGCTGACACTCGGACCCCACTCCCTCTTTGTTCTATTTGCTGACAAGCGGGCCCTGTCCACGTCATCGTTGTCTTCCCCCAAATTTCGCGAGGAGCACGTCGCCGCTGGCCTTTGCTGCGTTGATTACGCGGCGTAATTGCCATTGATTCGCCGAGTGTTTCTTCTCGAGCCTATGCCTACTTAAGCCCCTCCCTCTCGCGGCTATTTCCCCTCACCCAATTTCCTCTCCACGCCACCAGGCTACTCGCAACTCGTCCGACACTGCCGCTGTTCCGACGACCTCGCCGACGAATTCCGGTGAGCACCGTGCCCCCCCTCTGTCCATGGTTCATACTAGCATGCTCTGCAGCTCCGTGCGCATCTACTAACACCTCCCTTTTTCTCATGCATGGTCTGTAGCCTCGGCAACAACAACAACTGAGTGCCTCCACTCTCTGCTCGAACTCCGGCGACCTCTCCCCGTAAGTACCAGCCGCCCCTTGCCCTCTGTTTGATACGCCTAAGATCCCCAACGTCTTGCGCGTCTAACGGTGCCCTCCTCTTGTCTTAGCGCGACGCAGAACCTTGCCAACATCGACCAGCAACCGTACCCGATGTGTTCGCGAACTCCGGCGAGGAATCCCCGACGACTACGAGCGCCCCTTCGCCAACCGGAGACACGTTGAGCTTCACCTCGACATGGCGGTTCTGGTGAGCATCCTCTTCCCTCCCCAGGCGACCTAGAACGCCGGCACCTCCGCTGACAGACACGCCGCCGCCAGTCGCCGCCACTAGCGCCGCTAGGCTATGGTCAAAGCAACAACAACCGTTAGATGTAGATCTTGCGGTTTAGATTAGATCTGAGCGAAGCGTTTTCTTTGAATCTGGCGCGTTGGATCTGACTTGATCTGACGGCGCGGAAGGGTGATCCTGAGTGAAACGGTATCGGCCAATAGGAAACAGACGCGTGTCTAGGGTTTGATTTTAAAACAGATTTTGAATCTGATTTATATCCAATTTTGAATTAGCTATAACTTTTGATCCCCACGTAAGAATTTGACAAATTATATACCGTTGGAATTAGGAGAGCAAGCCCTTTCCATTTATGCAATGTGTTTAAAGTTTTGCTTCTGTTAAAATAGTTTATTTGCAGAAACATGTGTAGGGCTTATTTGAGTATATGAATTGTTTAGGAATTGTTTTTAGTGTTAAATAAAATTTGGTTTGGCAAAAGTTTTGACTTGTTTACAATCCAGTACTATGCACTTTCTTGGTTGAGTTTTAAAAAAATCATCACTTAGCATCTTGCATGCATGCATATATATTTTTGATTGTATATGTCTTGTATTTGATTATGGCTATATTCTATGTATAGATTTTGGTGCTAGTGATTGTGATTGTGAAGAGTGATACTCTCCCAACTACCAAGGCAAGTGGTACTTTATGAACGTTTCTATCCCTATATTTTATACTAAGCATTAGAAATATTTTGCAAAGTCTTGCATGTTATTATTTTTCCCATATGCCATGTTGGGAAATCCTAAGTAGTTGTAGAATTGCTAGGAAATTTCTAAGTTAAGTTACTATCTATGCCATGCTTAGCCTAGCTAGTAGCAAACAAGGGTTGGTAAAATATACATGCTATGATGAAAATATTTCTAAGTCTTTGGACTTGTTTTACCTAATAAAACAACTAAGTCAATGAATCACTTGGGTGGAAAGGGAATTGATTGGTGGTTTTTGGTTGAGTGGTTACACAAGGCCCATGGCTATGGTTTACCTTGTGTATCTCACTTGTGGTAAGCCACCCAGGGACAAAGAGATTTTAGAGGCCAAGTGTTAAGAAGCTTCTAGTGCAGTGTCACATCCCAAGATTTTCCAAATCTTGTAATGTGAAAATAAATTAATAAAATAAAACTTTGTTTGATTTTCAGAGCCAGAAGAAACTTTTTGAATTCAATTGGAACTTCAAACCCATTTGAATTAAGTAAAACCTAAAGGGATTTAAAAAGATAAACATTTAATAAAAGGAAAAATAAAACATTTAGAAATACTATTTTGAAACAATTAAATGAAAAGATTTGTTTTCAAATGAAATAGAAGTTTTACAAATAAGGATTATTTTATAAAGCCAAATTAAACCTTGGCAATAAAACATTTTATTTTAAATAAAATTAGCAAAGGTTTATTTAAATAAAATAATAAGGATTTAAAATCCAACTTTATTTAAATAAAAGGTTTTACCATTTTAATTAAAATATCAAAACTTATTAAATTATTTTAAATAAGTTTTCTAAGTATTTTATTTTCTTAATTAAAACCTACTGAAGTGTTTTGGTTTTATCTTAGATTTCAAAATAAATATCTCAATAAAACAAATCCTATTTGATTTAATAATGAAAGTCTATTATATTTAATTAATAATGGACTCTAAAAATAAAAGGTTATTTTGTTTTAAACAAATTTCCAAGTATTCTATATTTCCCAAATAAAACCTACTGATTTGGTTTTGAAAATATTTAGGTTTCAAATAAAGATTTTATTAATAAAATCAAACTCTATTTGATTTAATAACTAAGGCCCATTTTAATTTAATTATTAATGGACCCTAAAATAAAAGGTTATTTTGTTTTAAACAAGATTTCTAAATATTCTTTATTTCCAAATATAACCTACTGATTGGGTTTTGAAAGCATTTGGATTTCAAATAAAGATTTTATTAAATAAACCAAACCTTGTTTTATTAATAAACCTTGGACCATTTTACTTAATTAATGAATGGAACCTAAAAAGATTTAAAAATATTATTTTATTTTATTTCTAGAATTGGGTTTTGATACTAAACAGAACAAACTTCAAACTTTCAAAGTCTGGTGATTGTTTGTCTTGATTTGATAGTTGAAACATATGTTTGAAATTCAAATCAGAAATTGGATTCAGAAAAAGAAAAAGATTCAGAAACAGAAAAAAAATAAGAAAAACGTCGACCCAACCCAGCAGCCCAACAGGCCCAGGAACTAGCCCAGTATCTCACCCCTAAAGAAAACGATTCGCACCAATAAGTTAACCCGCAGTAACACTGACCGATGGACCTCCCCCTCTTCCCTTTTCTCACTGACGCAACGGCCCCACTTGCCACTGTTCTTCCTCCCCACCCGCACGACCCCTTCTCCCCCTCGCCGGTCGTTGCAAGCCTTGAATCGCGGCATCAATACACCTTAACGCGGCCACCTTAACTCGCAGCGATCACGCACCTTAAAGCGCTCGCCCCTCCTCTCCGTTTACCCCCTGTCACCCCGCAGTATCACGCCCCCAGGCCGCCCCAATTCCTCCCCGAACACCACTGCCTCCGACGAGCTTTCTCGACCAATTATGGCCACACCTCGCCGCCCCTCAACTGCCTCTGCACGCAAGCTTGGTCTACATCGTCTGGGGAACCTCCCAGCGTCAACCGCTTGGCCGCGGCCACACCAGACGCTCGGCTTCGTCAACTTCTGAGCATCACCGACATCGCGGCTACTCCGGCGAAACCTCTCGGGTAAACCAGACTACCCCGACCCCTCTCGTTCACGCAAACACATTCGCCGTATCCTTGCGCATCTGACCGTGCATCTTGTTTGTCTCCGAGTGATCCCCAGCGCTGTCCTCGACGACGACTGAGCAAGGACGAGGCGCAGCTCCACTCCGGCGAGCAATCAAGCCCGCTCCAGTGCGCCCCTCGACTAGACTGCACCACCTCGATCTTCCCCACGTCCTCACGATCACGGTGAGCATTCGCATCTTGATCTTCGCTTCCTAGAACCAACGCAGAGCCACCGCCTGGCCGTGCGCCGCCGCTAGCCACCGTCAGCGCCGCCCCCTTTTGGTCAAACTCGCCAACACCGTTGGATCTGGATCGGACGCAATAGATAGATCATTTAACGCCGAAGGGGTACGCTTCCAGAACCATACGATCTAACTTGATCCAACGCTCTACAAAGCGCGATCCGCACGAAGCGGTACCGTCCAGTTAAAACGCGCCGCGTGTTACCTAATCTGTTTAAAAACTGATTTGAAAACAGAATATTTTGTGAATTTCAAACCCTTATAACTTTGGATCCACATGTCCAAAAATTACAAATTTTATGTCGTTGGATTCAGGAGAGCAAGCCCTAGCCAACTGTGGCCTTAGTTTAGAAAATAGTATATGTTAGTTTGCTTGATTTTGCAGATTCTTTTCTGAGCTTGTTTAGAGTATAAAAATTGTTTAAAATTTATTTTAAGGTTAAAACTTTTGCAAAATGGTTTGTTCTGACCTTACTGACCCTAGGAACCAACCCTTGGTGTTAAAAATGATTTTGGTAAAATTTAGGTTGAATTATTTGACTTAGCCAATTTCTAGCCAAATAAAATTATTGATTTTATTATGAAAATGTTTATAGAAAGGAAACTTTGAGAAAATGTTTTGGACCAAACCTACTGACCCAAAACACCAAGCTTTGCAAATGGCAACTCACTTGGTGAAAAACATAAAGTTTTTATTTGATAAAAATATTTTTCACCACAGGAAATGATGATGGATTTTAAAAAAAATGTTTATGGATAAAACCTATTTGCAAATGACTTTGCCATTTTGGTAAATGACCAATTTGGAACTTACAAAGATTAGAAGCCTAGTGGAGACCATCCTTGCAATGGAATCAACCTCTGCATGCTTATGCATGACTTAGATTCCATTACTCTGTGTGTGTGAAAAATTGTTTGTTTGAATTTAGGTTTGGAATGAGAATTGAATGTGTGTTTTCTTGATTGACTTGTAGTGAAGTGTGATACTAGCAAGATCAAGGAGTGAACCACCATTCCCTACCAAAAATGCAAGTGATGCTTCATACTTTTTGTCCTATTACTTTCTCTATGCATTAGTGATTTTGCTAAATAAAACTTGCATGGAAATTTTGCTAAGTGTAAACCTTACTATAGGAAATCCTAGTAGATGAATCCTTAGTAGGATTTTCCTAAGTTAAGATTCCTATTACTATCAAGCTTAGCCTAGCTAATAGAAAACATGGGTGGAATATATATTCACACTATGGAAAAAATTTCTAAGTCTGAGGACTTATGTTTTTGTGTAATAAAACAACTAAGTTAATGAATCACCTGGGTGGAATGGGCTTGCTTGGTAGTGTTTGGTTGAGTGGTTCACAAGACCATGGACTTGGCTTATGTATCTCACTTGTGGTATGCCATTCAGGAACAAAGGGATTTGAGATGTCAAATGTTGAGAAGCTTCAAGTGCAACCACTTGGCAATATGGGCTCTCCCATGATCATATAGGTTGCAAGAACTTAGCCATATGGACAGTGGGTGGTAGTGTTTGATAGGTTGGAACGCGTCCATTTTGGTCTAAGGGAAGGCTTCTGAAAGATCTTGTCTTGGGAAACCAAGTCTTGTGGGGAAAGTGCACCACCTCTGCAGAGTGTAAAATCTAAGTACTTAGCCATGTCCCTGGTAAAGGACAATTTGAGCATCAAGACATGGAAGCAATCAAGAATCTCATCATTCAAATTTCTAAAGTTAAAACTTGTGGATTGAACAAGGGTTGTTTGAAATCTTCAATCTTTGGTTGATAGATGCCTTGGAAAGGATCTTCAATCTTTGATTGAGAAAAATGATTTTGTCAAGAAAAAACTTAGTATTTTCAAAATGTTAAGGAAAATCTATTTTGAGCAATGCAAGCCTCAAATCCACTTAGCCAAATGCATATAGTTGATAGACTCCACCATACTATCATAGTATCACTTGCCAATACAATTCAAATGTATTGACCCTTGTGGCTGTAACTTGTATGTTGCAGGTTTGATTGATTTTAGTGAAGATTGATTGTTTAGGATTACAAAGTCTACAACCAACATCTGCCTGTGGAACTTTGAAGAAGAAGGACCCATGACTATAGCTATTCCGCTGCAATGTAATGTAATAGCCAAATGAGCTATGTTTGATGTAATAAACTTATGTTATTCCTGGTTATAAAGTTATATTATGACCTTTGTTTCTTGATATTACATCTTAACTGTGGATGCTAGCTATTGATCCAGGGACTAGCATTGTAAACATAGGAGGAATCTACCTTATTAGGTTGAGACCTCTACAGATGGTATGAGAGCATTGTGTTGCCTGTAGGATTTGTAAACCTAGGATTGGACAAAAACCCTTAGAAAAATAGGAGTTGTTTTGTTCCAAAAACTTATTTACAAAAACTTGTAAGCTCTTTCCTCAACCATTTTGGTTTCAACTCTACTTCTCTTCTACTTCAACTTGATGGAAAACCTACCCATGACCAAGGACTACACTATGTGCAAAAGACTTCTTCAACATCTTCAGCTCTAATGACTTCAACATCTTCAGCATATTCACCAAGGACTTCCAACTTGGATACCACTAAGGACTACAAGTAAGACAAGGATACCACTAAGGATCCTACATCATTTGAAGTATTGTGACCAAAAGTTTTTCCAAGGAATCCATAATCTCATGCAAGAAGGATCAACCAAGAAGGATGGAAGGATCACAAGTGAACCATATAGATGGACCACCATATTTTAGTTAAGTCAAATACACCAACTTATGTGGTGTAACAAAAATATTTTGTTGCCTAAAAATGTGCTTGAAACTTGTTGTTTGAGTGAAGTGTTTGCTTGTGATTGCATGCACATTGTTTGTGTGAATTGTGATGTGTGTGATTAGAAATAATTCCTTAAAAATATTTTGCCTATTCTAATCCCAATCCAACCCAAACAGATGACTACTCCAAGAGACACCAACACCAACCCAGAGGACAGCATGAGAGAACTTATAGTAACTCAAAACCAGTTGAGCCAAGAGACAACTCAGCTTTTAGCCAACAACAATGTACTAGACCGAGCCATACAAAGGATTTTGAAACTTCAATCCCAAATGCTGCAAGGATTAGTTACTCAAATGATCAACATGAGAGAAAACTTTTCCCAAGGAGCTACTGACAACAAGGATGACAAAGAAGCTAATCTAGAAGGAACCCAAGCTAGCAATATTTTTAGATACAAGGATCATGCATCCAAGGAACATGAAGATCACTGCTCCAAGAAGAGAGAAAGATCTCCCACCTATGAAGAATATGAACTGTAAGAACTCCTAGCTTTGGAGAAACCCAAGAAGAAGAAGAAATGCCCCAACCCTAACAAGAAGGATATTACTCAAGAGCAATGTTACAATTGCAAACAGATGGGACACTATGCCAATGAATGCCCAGAAAAGAAGAAGAACCAAAGAAACAAACAAAAGGCAATGATACCAAAGGAAAAGAAAGATATCAGCCAGGTGATGTGTTTCAAATGCAAGGAACTAGGCCACTATGCAAGCAATTGTCCAGAAAAGATGAAAGACAAATTAAATAAGTCTATGAAGGACCTCAACCTTGGCCCATGAGTCAAGTATGGAAACCAAGGACACATGTAGAGTATGCTTAGAGAAGTTTCCCCAGGATCCCAAGAAGGCAATATGTAATTTTTGTTTGAGAATTTTAAGGGTGGTAGTACCCTAGTTGTTTTGAATTTGCTTGTAACCCCAACCTTCCCAAATCTCGGGACGAGATTTATTTTAAGGGTGGTAGCCTGTCACATCCCACGATTTTCCAAATCTTGTAATGTGAAAATAAATTAATAAAATAAAACTTGGTTTGATTTTCAGAGCCAGAAGAAACTTTTTGAATTCAATTGGAACTTCAAACCCATTTGAATTAAGTAAAACCTAAAGGGATTTAAAAAGATAAACATTTAATAAAAGGAAAAATAAAACATTTGGAAATACTATTTGAAACAATTAAATGAAAAGATTTGTTTTCAAATGAAATAGAAGTTTTACAAATAAGGATTATTTTATAAAGCCAAATTAAACCTTGGCCAAGCTTTGGAATTAAAACATTTTATTTTAAATAAAATTAGCAAAGGTTTATTTAAATAAAATAATAAGGATTTAAAATCCAACTTTATTTAAATAAAAGGTTTTACCATTTTAATTAAAATATCAAAACTTATTAAATTATTTTAAATAAGTTTTCTAAGTATTTTATTTTCTTAATTAAAACCTACTGAAGTGTTTTGGTTTTATTTTAGATTTCAAAATAAATATCTCAATAAAACAAATCCTATTTGATTTAATAATGAAAGTCTATTATATTTAATTAATAATGGACTCTAAAAATGTCACATCCCAAGATTTTCCAAATCTTGTAATGTGAAAATAAATGAATAAAATAAAACTTTGCTTAATTTTTAGGGCCAGAAGAAACTTTTTAAATTCAATTGGAACTTCAAACCCATTTGAATTAAATAAAATCCTAAAAGGATTTATAAACATAAACATTTATTAAAGGAAATTAAAATGTTTTAAAATTACTATTTTGAATCTTTAAATAAAAAGATTTGGTTTTCAAAAGAAAAGGTGGATTCATAAATAAGGATTATTTCATAAAGCCAAATTAATCCTTGACCAAACTTTGGAATTAAAACATTTTGTTTTGAATAAAAATAGAAAAGGTTTATTTAAATAAATTAATAAGGATTTAATATCCAACTTTATTTAAATAAAAGGTTTTACCAATTTAATTGAAACATGAAAACTTACTAAATTATTTAAAATAAGTTTTCCAAATATTTGATATTCACAAATAAAACCTACTAAAGTGTTTTGGCTTTATTTTAGATTTCAAAATAAATATCTCAATAAAACAAATCCTATTGGATTTAATAATGAAAGTCTATTAAATTTAATTAATAATGGACTCTAAAATAAAAGGTTATTTTGTTTAAACAAATTTCCAAGTATTCTATATTTCCCAAATAAAACCTACTAATTTGGTTTTGAAAATATTTAGGTTTCAAATAAAGATTTTATTAATAAAATCAAACTCTATTTGATTTAATAACTAAGGCCCATTTTATTTAATTATTAATGGACCCTATATAAAAAAATGTTATTTTTATTTTAAAACAAGCTTTCCAAATAATCATTAATTTCAAATACAACCTATTGAATGGTTTAAAATTATTTAGTTCTCAAGTGGAGCTTTGAATTAAATCAAAACCTATGGATTTAATAATTGGTACATCCATTTAATTAAATAGTAATAGCCCCTATTATTAAAATTATTAATTTGAATTTGGATTTTGTCTCATGTTACTGAACAGAACTAATTTCAATATTACAAAGTTTGGGTGTTGTTTGATTTGATTTGGACATTGTTTGTTTGTTTGAAAATTCAAAACAAAAAATAAATTCAGAAAAAGAAAAGGGTTCAGATTAAGAAAAAAATAGAGTTTTGTCGACCCAACCCAGCAAGCCCAATAAGCCCAGCAAAGAAGCCCAGCTCCCCTCCAGAAAGAAAACGTTTCACACTCCTTTTTGAACCCACGGAGCAACTGACATGTGGACCTTCTTCCCCCTCTCCTTCCCACTGACGCAACGGCCCCACTTGCCACTGTTCTTCCTCCCCACCCGCACGACCCCTTCTCCCCCTCGCCGACCGTTGCAAGCTTTGATTCTGCGCGTTCAATTCGCCATAACGCCGCGCCTTTACCTCGCTTTAACCATGCTCGATAAAATGCCTGCATCTTCTCCTCCATTTCCCCCAGACCACTCCCTCTCTCTGCCCCGAGGCTGCCCCAATTTGACTCGACACACTCCCAGCTCTGACCATCGTCTCCGACCGATTCCGGCCAAACCACATCACCCCGATCCTCCCTGAGCACGCTGACAATTTCCCCACTACCAGACGCACCTCCCAGCACTTTTAGTTCGACCTCGGGCGCCCCGGAGCGTCGACTTTGACAAGCTCCGACAGCGCCGCCGACTGTTCCTCCTCCGACGATGATTACTAGGTGAACCAGACCGCCCCATCACTTCTCGATCACGCACATAGCATTGTCTTTATCCTGCGCATCTGACCGCGCCTTCGTTTTGCCTTAGGGTGATCTCCAGTGACGTCTTCGACCTCGACCAGAGCCGCCCGTCGTCAGAACCAACTCCGGCGAGGAATTCTGCCCGTCCCCGTGCGCCCCTCCACCAACCAAGAGCACGTTGAGTATCAGCGCTGCATTGCGAACCTGGTGAGCATCCTCCCCCTCCTCTTCGCTTCCTGTACCACCGGCACCGTCATCGACTGGCCGTACGCCGCCGCTAGCCGCCGTCGGCGCCACTCACTTTTGGTCCAGAGAACTAGTACCGTAGGATTTAGTTTGAACGGGCAGGATTAGATCATTTAGTCGCGAAGAGGTATGCGCTCAGTACCGCACGATCTAACTAGATCCAAGGGCTACCGCGCATGATCCAACCGAACCGGTATCGCCCAGTTAGAAAACGCCGCGTGTCACTAATCTGTTTAAAAACTGATTTGAAAACAGAATATTTTGTGAATTTCAAACCCTTATAACTTTGGATCCACAGGTCCAAAAATTACAAATTTTATGTCGTTGGATTCAGGAGAACAAGCCCTAGCCAACCATGCCCTTAGTTTAGAAAATAGTATATGTTAGTTTGCCTGAATTTGCAGATTCATTTATGAGCTTGTTTAGAGTATAAAAATTGTTTAAAATTGTTTTTAAGGTTAAAAACTTTTGAAAAATAGTTTGTTGTGACCTTACTGACCCTAGGAACCAACCCTTGGTGTTAAAAATGATTTTGGAAAGATTTAGGTTGGATTACTTGACTTAGCCATTTTTCTAGCCAAATAAAAGAATGGTTTTTGTTATAAAAATATTTATGGAAAGAAAACTTTAAGAAAATGGTTTGATCAAACCCACTGACCCAAAACACCAAGTTTTGCTAATTAGCAACTCATTTGGTGAACAACTTAAGAGTTTTGCCTTAATAAAAACATTTTTCACCACATGAAATGATGAATGGATTTAAATATAGTTTTTGGACAAAACCCTCTTGCTAATGACTTTGCCACTTTGGACAAAACCCCATAGAGACCCCTTTGCAAAATAAAACTATCTTGTGCATGCTCCCATGCATGAATTGGTTTCCTTTGTCTTGTGTGTGTGAATTTGTTTGAGTGATTATTGGTTGGAATGTAAATTGAATTGGTGTTTGCTTGATTGACTTGTAGTGAAGTGTGAGACTATCAAGATCAAGGAGTGAACTACCATTCCCTTCCAAAAGGCAAGTGATGCTTCATATTTTTTGTCCCATTACTTTCACTATGCATTAGTGATTTTGCTAAGTAAAACTTGCATGGGTTTTGCTAAGTATAGACCTTGCTATAGTAAAACCTAGTAGATAAATCCTTAGTAGGTTTTCCTAAGTTAAGTTTCCTATTACTACCAAGCTTAGCCTAGCTAATAGAAAACATGGGTGGAAAATATATTCACACTATGGAAAAATATTCTAAGTCTCAGGACTTATGTTTTGTTTAATAAAACAACTAAGTTAATGAATCACCTGGGTGGAATGGAAGGATTGGGATATGTTGAGTGGTTACACAAGGCCAGGGGACTGGTGAACCTTGTGTATCACACTTGTGGATGGCCACCCAGGAAACAAAGGGATTTGAGATGTCAAATGTTGAGAAGCTTCAAGTGCAACCACTTGGCAATATGGGCTCTGCCATGATCATATAGGTTGCAAGAACTTGGCCATATGGACAGTGGGTGGTAGTGTTTGATAGGTTGGAACGCGTCCATTTTGGTCTAAGGGAAAGCTTCTGAAAGATCTTGTCTTGGGAAACCAAGTCTTGTGGGGAAAGTGCACCACCTCTGCAAAGTGTAAAATCTAAGTACTTAGACATGTCCCTGGTAAAGGACAATTTGAGCATCAAGACATGGAAGCAATCAAGAATCTCATCATTCAAATTTCTAAAGTTAAAACTTGTGGTTTGAACAAGGGTTGTTTGAAATCTTAAGTCTTTGATTGATAGATGCCTTGGAAAGGATCTTCAATCTTTGATTGAGAAAAATGATTTTGTCAAGCAAAAACTTAGTATTTTCAAATTGTTAAGGAAAAATCTATTTTGAGCAATGCAAGCCTCAACTCCACTTAGAAAAATGCATATAAATGTTAGACTCCACTATACTACCATAGTATCACTTGCCAATACAATTCAAATGTATTGACCCTTTGTGGCTGTAACTTGTATGTTGCAGGTTTGATTGATTTTAGTGAAGATTGATTGTTTAGGATTACAAAGTCTACAACCAACATCTACCTGTGGCGCTTTGAAGATGAAGGACCACTTGACCATAGTTATTCTGCTGCAATGTAATGTAATAGCCAAATGAGCTATGTTTGATGTAATAAACTTATGTTATTCCTGGTTATAAAGTTATGTTATGACCTTTGTTTCTTGATATTACATCTTAACTGTGGATTCTAGCTATTGATCCAGGGACTAGCATTGTAAACACAGGAGGCTCTATCTTATCTAAGATTGGGACCTCTACAAAAAATAAAAGGTTATTTTGTTTTAAACAAATTTCCAAGTATTCTATATTTCCCAAATAAAACCTACTGATTTGGTTTTGAAAATATTTAGGTTTCAAATAAAGATTTTATTAATAAAATCAAACTCTATTTGATTTAATAACTAAGGCCCATTTTAATTTAATTATTAATGGACCCTAAAATAAAAGGTTATTTTGTTTTAAACAAGATTTCTAAATATTCTTTATTTCCAAATATAACCTACTGATTGGGTTTTGAAAGAATTTGGATTTCAAATAAAGATTTTATTAAATAAACCAAACCTTGTTTTATTAATAAACCTTGGACCATTTTACTTAATTAATGAATGGAACCTAAAAAGATTTAAAAATATTATTTTATTTTATTTCTGGAATTGGGTTTTGATACTAAACAGAACAAAGTTCAAACTTTCAAAGTCTGGTGATTGTTTGTCTTGATTTGATAGTTGAAACATATGTTTGAAATTCAAATCAGAAATTGGATTCAGAAAAAGAAAAAGATTCAGAAACAGAAAAAAAATAAGAAAAACGTCGACCCAACCCAGCAGCCCAACAGGCCCAGGAACTAGCCCAGTATCTCACCCCGAAAGAAAACGATTCGCACCAATTAGTTAACCCGCAGTGACACTGACCGGTGGACCTCCCCCTCTTCCATTTTCCCACTGACGCAACGGCCCCACTTGCCACTGTTCTTCCTCCCCACCCGCATGACCCCTTCTCCCACTCGCCGGCCGTTGCAAGCCTTGAATCGCGACATCAATACGCCTTAACGCGGCCACCTTAACTCGCAGCGATCACGCACCTTAAAGCGCTCGCCCCTCCTCTCCGTTTTCCCCCTGTAACCCTGCAGTATCACGCCCCCAGGCCGCCCCAATTCCTCCCCGAACACCACTGCCTCCGACGAGCTTTCTCGACCAATTCTGGCCACACCTCGCCGCCCCTCAACTGCCTCTGCATGCAAGCTTGGTCTA
This sequence comes from Avena atlantica, assembly GCA_910589765.1. NCBI lineage: Eukaryota > Viridiplantae > Streptophyta > Magnoliopsida > Poales > Poaceae > Avena > Avena atlantica. The sequence goes on from OU342739.1 coordinate 434,303,537, forward strand.
CATCGTTTGGCGAACCTCCCAGCATCAACCGCTTAGCCGCGGCCACACCAGACGCTCAGCTTCGTCAACTTCTGAGCATCACCGACGTCGCTGCTACTCCGGGGAAACCTCTCGGGTAAACCAGACTACCCCGACCCCTCTCGTTCACGCAAACACATTCGCCGTATCCTTGCGCATATGACCGTGCATCTTGTTTGTCTCCGAGTGATCCCCAGCGCTGTCCTCGACGACGACAGAGCAAGGCCGAGGCGCAGCTCCACTCCGGCGAGCAATCAAACCCGCTCTAGTGCGCCCCTCGACTAGACTGCACCACCTCGAGCTTCCCCACGTCCTCACGATCACGGTGAGCATTCCCATCTTGATCTTCGCTTCCTAGAACCACCGCAGAGCCACCGCCTGGCCGTGCGCCGTCGCTAGCCACCGTCAGCGCCGCCCCCTTTTGGTCAAACTCGCCAGCACCGTTGGATCTGGATCGGACGCACTAGGTAGATCATTTAACGCCGAAGGGGTACGCTTCCAGAACCATACGATCTAACTTGATCCAACGCTCTACAGAGCGCGATCCGCGCGAAGCGGTACCGTCCAGTTAAAACGCGCCGCGTGTCACCTAATCTGTTTAAAAACTGATTTGAAAACAGAATATTTTGTGAATTTCAAACCCTTATAACTTTGGATCCACACGTCCAAAAATTACAAATTTTATGTCGTTGGATTCAGGAGAGCAAGCCCTAGACAAATGTGGCCTTAGTTTAGAAAATAGTATATGTTAGTTTGCTTGATTTTGCAGATTCTTTTGTGAGCTAGTTTAGAGTATAAAAATTGTTTAAAATTTATTTTAAGGTTAAAACTTTTGCAAAATGGTTTGTTGTGACCTTACTGACCCTAGGAACCAAACCTTGGTGTTAAAAATGATTTGGGTAAAATTTAGGTTGAATTATTTGACTTAGCCAATTTCTAGCCAAATAAAATTATTGATTTTATTATGAAAATGTTTATGGAAAGGAAACTTTGAGAAAATGTTTTGGACCAAACCTACTGACCCAAAACACCAAGCTTTGCAAATGGCAACTCACTTGGTGAAAAACATAAAGGTTTTCTTTGATAAAAATATTTTTCACCACAGGAAATGATGATGGATTTTAAAAAAATGGTTTATGGATAAAACCTATTTGCAAATGACTTTGCCATTTTGGTAAATGACCAATTTGGAACTTACAAAGTTTAGAAGCCTAGTGGAGACCATCCTTGCAATGGAATCAACCTCTGCATGCTTATGCATGACTTAGATTCCATTACTTTGTGTGTGTGAAAAATTGTTTGTTTGACTTTAGGTTTGGAATGAGAATTGAATGTGTGTTTTCTTGATTGACTTGTAGTGAAGTGTGAGACTAGCAAGATCAAGGAGTGAACCACCATTCCCTACCAAAAAGGCAAGTGATGCTTCATACTTTTTGTCCTATTACTTTCTCTATGCATTAGTGATTTTTCTAAATAAAACTTGCATGGAAATTTTGCTAAGTGTAAACCTTACTATAGGAAATCCTAGTAGATGAATCCTTAGTAGGATTTTCCTAAGTTAAGATTCCTATTACTATCAAGCTTAGCCTAGCTAATAGAAAACATGTGTGGAATATATATTCACACTATGGAAAAAATTTCTAAGTCTGAGGACTTATGTTTTTGTGTAATAAAACAACTAAGTTAATAAATCACCTGGGTGGAATGGGCTTGCTTGGTGGTGTTTGGTTGAGTGGTTCACAAGACCATGGACTTGGCTTGTGTATCTCACTTGTGGTATGCCACCCAGGAACAAAGGGATTTGAGATGTCAAATGTTGAGAAGCTTCAAGTGCAACCACTTGGCAATATGGGATCTGCCATGATCATATAGGTTGCAAGAACTTAGCCATATGGACAGTGGGTGGTAGTGTTTGATAGGTTGGAACGCGTCCATTTTGGTCTAAGGGAAGGCTTCTGAAAGATCTTGTCTTGGGAAACCAAGTCTTGTGGGGAAAGTGCACCACCTCTGCAGAGTGTAAAATCTAAGTACTTAGCCATGTCCCTGGTAAAGGACAATTTGAGCACCAAGACATGGAAGCAATCAAGAATCTCATCATTCAAATTTCTAAAGTTAAAACTTGTGGATTGTACAAGGGTTGTTTGAAATCTTCAATCTTTGGTTGATAGATGCCTTGGAAAGGATGTTCAATCTTTGATTGAGAAAAATGATTTTGTCAAGCAAAAACTTAGTATTTTCAAAATGTTAAGGAAAATCTATTTTGAGCAATTCAAGCCTCAACTCCACTTAGCCAAATGCATATAGTTGATAGACTCCACCATACTATCATAGTATCACTTGCCAATACAATTCAAATGTATTGACCCTTGTGGCTGTAACTTGTATGTTGCAGGTTTAATTGATTTTAGTGAAGATTGATTGTTTAGGATTACAAAGTCTACAACCAACATCTGCCTGTGGCACTTTGAAGAAGAAGGACCCATGACTATAGTTATTCCGCTGCAATGTAATGTAATAGCCAAATGAGCTATGTTTGATGTAATAAACTTATGTTATTCCTGGTTATAAAGTTATATTATGACCTTTGTTTCTTGATATTACATCTTAACTGTGGATGCTAGCTATTGATCCAGGGACTAGCATTGTAAACACAGGAGGAATCTACCTTATTAGGTTAAGACCTCTACATGCAGCCACTTGGCAATATGGGCTCTGCCTGGATCACATAAGTTGCTAGAACATAGCCATTTGGACAGTTGGTGGTAGTGGGAATGATAGGTTGGAGCGCGTCCATTTGGTCTAAGGGAAGGCTTCTGAAAGGTCCTGTCTTGGTGAAACCAAGTCTGGTGGGGAAAGTGTACAACCTCTGCAGATGGAAAAATCTAAGTACTTAGCCAAGTCCATGGCAATGGACAACTTGAGTATCAAGGCATGGAAGCTATCAAGAATCTCATCATTCCAACTTCTAAGTAAAAACTTGTGGGTGAACAAGGGTGAAGGACCTCAATGTTTGTAGGGTTCCCAATCTTAGATAAGATAGAGCCCCCTGTGTTTACAATGCTAGTCTCAGGATCAATAGCTAGCATCCACAGTTAAGATGTAATATCAAGAAACAAAGGTCATAATATAACTTTATAACCAGAAATAACAAAATTTTATTACATCATACATAGCTCATTTGACTATTACATTACATTGCAGCGGAATAACTATAGTCATGGGGTCCTTCATCTTCAAAGTGCCACAGGCAGATGTTGGTTGTAGACTTTGTAATCCTAATCAAACAATCTTCACTAAAATCAATCAAACCTGCAACATGCAAGTTACAGCCACAAAGGGATCAATACATTTGAATTGTATTGGCAAGTGATACTATGGTAGTATAGTGGAGTCTATCTTCTTTATGCATTTGTCTAAGTGGAGTTGAGGCTTGCATTGCTCAAAATAGATTTTTCTTAACATTTGAAAATACTAAGTTTAGCTTGGCAAAATCATTTTTCTCAATCAAAGATTTGAAGATCCTTTCAAGGCATCTCTCCATCAAAGATTGAATATTTCAAACAACCCTTGTTCAAACCACAAGATTTTAACTTAGAAATTTGAATGATGAGATTCTTGATTTCTTCCATGTCTTGATGCTCAAATTGTCCTTTACCAGGGACATGGCTAAGTACTTAGGTTTTACACTCTGCAGAGGTGGTGCACTTTCCCAACAAGATTTGGTTTCCCAAGACAAGATCTTTCAGAAGCTTTCCCTTAGACCAAAATGGACGCGTTCCAACCTATCAAACACTACCACCCACTGTCCATATGGCTAAGTCCTTGCAACCTATATGATCATGGCAAAGCCCATATTGCCAAGTGGTTGCACTTGAAGCTTCTCAACATTTGACATCTCAAATCCCTTTGTTTCCTGGGTGGCCATCCACAAGTGAGATACACAAGGTCAACCATAAACATGGGCCTTGTGAACCACTCAACATACCCAATCCTTCCATTCCACCCAGGTGATTCATTAACTTAGTTGTTTTATTAAACAAAACATAAGTCCTCAGACTTAGAGATTTTTCCATAGTGTGAATATATATTCCACCCATGTTTTCTATTAGCTAGGCTAAGCTTGATAGTAGTAGGAATCTTTAACTTAGGGAAAATCCTACTAAGGATTCATCTACTAGGTTTTCCTATTGTAAGGTTTATACTTAGAAAAATCCATGCAAGTTTTTACTTAGCAAAATTACTAATGCATAGAGAAAGTAATGGGACAAAAAGTATGAAGCATCACTTGCCTTTTTGGTAGGGAATGGTGGTTCACTTCTTGATCTTGCTAGTCTCACACTTTCTAACTTCACTACAAGTCAATCAAGTAGGCACAAAATCAACTAGCATTCCAAACCAATAAATCAATCAAACAATTTAACACACACAAAACAATGGGATCTAAGTCATGCATGAAAGCATGCAAAGGATGGTTTTATTTGTAAGGATGGTCTCAACTAGGCTTCTAAACTTTGTAAGGTCCAATTTGGTCATTTACCAAGATGGCAAAGTCATTTGCAAATGGGTTTTATCCAAAACCATTTCTAAATCCATTCATCATTTCATGTGATGAAAAATGTTTTTATCAAGGCAAAAATCTTAAGTTGTTCACCAAATGAGTTGCTAATTTTCAAAACTTGGTGTTGTGGTTCAGTGGGTTTGATCAAACCATTTTCTTAAAGTTTTCTTTCCATAACATTTTCATAACAAAAACCATTCTTTTTATTTGGGTAAAAAATGACTAAGTCAAGTAATCCAACCTAAATCTTACCAAAATCATTTTTAACACCAAGGATTGGTTCCTAGGGTCAGTAAGGTCACAACAAACCATTTTGCAAAAGTTTTAACCCTAAATTAAATTTTAAACAATTTTTCTACTCTAAATAAGCATACAAAAGAATCTACAAAAATAAGCAAACAAACAGATACTATTTGCTAAACCAAGGGCATGGTTGTCTAGGGCTTGTTCTCCTAAATCCATTGATATAAAATTTATAATTTTTGGACGTGTGGTTTGAAAGTTACAAAGGTTTGAAGTTTGCAAATAAATCTGATTCAAAAATCTGTTTTTAGATTTAATACTGGCCGCGTGTCTCACTCTGATTTGACGAAAACGGTTCGCACGGATCACGAGCTGCAGGCCGTTAGATCTAACTGATATAGTACGGCTCAGTTTCTCTCTTACCCCTTCGTTCTACTTTCTATCCTATCCATCGGATCAAGATCGGATGGCTCTCAGTGCCCCGACCATAAGCTGGCGGCGCTGGACTCTGACGTGCGGCGGCGGCTCTGCTTCGCGGTGGCGCCAGCGATACAGGAAGCGAGGAAGAGGGGGAGGATGCTCACCGGGTTTAGGAGGTCACGGCGATCCTCAACGTGCCGATGGTTCGACGAGGGGCGCTTGTGGGTGAGGACAATGGCTCGCCGGAGTTGCTTCGGGCGGCGGTGCTCTCGGGTTGTTGTTGCCGGCGTCGTTTAGGACCGCGCTAGGACAAAATAGAGGCATGGTTAGGTGCGCACGAGGGTCGCGAGTAAGGGAGCATCATCGGGATTGAGAGGGGAGGTCGGGATTTACCTCGGGAGGTCGTCGGAGTAGCAAACAGACGATGGCGACGGCGGTAGTTGTCGTTGCCGAGCCTGCAGGGCACTCGCGGGCGAGCTGAAACTACGAGGGGGTTTGCCAGGATATGGGGAACTTGTCTGCGTGCTTGGGGAGGCAAGGAGAGGCAGGGTATGGCCGGAATTGAGAGTTTAGCTCGTCGGAGACGGCGGCGGTGCAGAAGAAAATTGCAACAGCCTGGTGGCTCTCGAGGCGTGGGGTTTGGGGGCAATGAAAGAGGAGAGGGAGGTGGTTATCACGCGTGATCACTGCGAGTAAAAATGGTCGCGTTAAGGCGAATTCAAGCCGCGAAATTAAGGCCTGCAACGGCCGGCGAGGGGGAAGAAGAGGTCGTGCGGGTGGGAAACAAGAACAGGAGGAGTGGGGTCCGCTGGTCAGTGGGGGAGAGGTCCACCAGTCTGTGACTTAGAGGGTAGTTTCTGCGTGAAGAAACGTTTCGGGGGCGTGGGAACAGGTGGGCTAGGTGGGCTGTTGGGCTGGGGCAGTTGGCCCAGTCTGTTCCATTTTTTTTTCTGAAATCTTTTTCCTTTTCTAATTCTATTTTTCTGTTTTGAATTTCCAAACAATCAAACAAGGTTCAAATCAATTCAAACAACACCCAAACTTTGTAATATTGAAATTAGTTCTGTTCAGTAACATGAACCAAAATCCAAATTCAAATTAATAATTTTAATAGTAGGGTCCATTATTAATTAACTAAATAGATGTATCAATTATTAAATCAAATAGGATTTGTTTTATTGAGATATTTATTTTGAAATCTAAAATAAAGCCAAAACACTTTAGTAGGTTTTATTTGTGAATATCAAATATTTGGAATACTTATTTAAAAAAAATTAATAAGTTTTGATGCTTCAATTAAATTGGTAAAACCTTTTATTTAAATAAAGTTTGGATATTAATTCCTTATTATTTTATTTAAATAAACCTTTGCTAATTTTTATTAAAAATAAAATGTTTTAATTCCCAAAGCTTGGCCAAGGTTTAATTTGGCTTTATAAAATATTCTTTATTTATAAACTTCTATTTCATTTGAAAACAATCTTTTCATTTAATTGTTTCAAAATAGTATTTCCAATTGTTTTTATTTTTCCTTTTATTAAATGTTTATCTTTTTAAATCCCTTTAGGTTTTATTTAATTCAAATGGGTTTGAAGTTCCAATTGAATTCAAAAAGTTTCTTCTGGCTCTGAAAATCAAACAAAGTTTTATTTTATTCATTTATTTTCACATTACAAGATTTGGGAATCTTGGGATGTGACAATGTCTATTGATGGTTCCTTGGGAAAAGTTTTGACAAAGAAAAACTTAGTGATTTCAACTAATAGGAAAAACCTATTTTTGAGCAAAGCAAGCCAAGCTACACTTAACCAAATTGCATATAGTAATATAGTCCACCTAAATTTTACTAAGGTATCACTTGCCAATACTATTCCAAAGTATTGACCCACTCTGGCTGTAACTTGTGATGTTGAAGGTTACTCTGATGAGGATTAGGTGTCATGAGTCTACACTCAACATGTTTGCATGTGGCACATGAAGATGAAGACTTACATTTATTTACTTATTCAAACTCTTGTATTAGGCATGTGGCCTTGAGTTGTAAAGACTATGTTTATCTCTGGAATGGATGTAATAAATGACCTTTGTATCTGTGTCCTTCATCTTAAATTGTGGATGCTAGCAATGATCCAGGGACTAGCATTGCAATCACAGGGATCCTTTTCCTTTACAAAGGAGGGATCTTACAGATGGTATCAGAGCACTGTGTTGCCTGTAGGATTATGACCCTAGGATTGGAAACCACTAAGGAAAAAATTTCAACTTCTACACTTGTCTATTTTTCTCGTAAACTTTTCTAATCTTCTCTCTCATATCTATTTGTAGATGAACTCCATCAAAGAAGCCGTGAGGAAAGGACCACTCATGACAATGACTTTGGTGTGTGAGACAGAATTCCCCAAGGCTCTCAAGGACTTCATGGTTGCATTAGAGATACAAGGTGCAGTTGTGTACAAAGGTTTTCCTGTGATGGATGAAGGAGAGGAATACTGGTGGGTGCAACTTCACTTGTATAAAAACAAGGAAGACAACCATCAGGAAAAAGGATTCTGCATGTTCACCAATTCAGTGGTGCACACTACATTCTTTGAATCAGCAAAGGATGCAGCTTGGAAGACCATCAAAGAACTTTGTGATAGAGTCAAGTGCAGAATGCTCAACCTCCAAAATGATCTAAGGAAAGAGAAGGAACATACCCAAGAGTTGGAAGCTACCAACCAAACCTTAAGAGGAGACATTATAGACTTAGTGATGGAGTCATGTGAGCAAGATAGGCTGATTGTTCTAGAAACATTGTGTTAGCCAACAGATCCAGTGAGATAGGATTGTAAACGTACTTCGTTAGTTGGACCACCACCTATCACCTTATTTTCCAAAATGTTGTTTTAAAATAAGATTGAACCTTGGTTTTTGTAATGGTTTCATGTATGCATGACTTGTGTGTTTTTCTTCCCAAGGATATGTATGTGATGTTTTGTATTTTGTTTTATCTTGATTATGTTGTTCTAACTTTTCTATCTTATAAATAGATTCCTATTACCATCAGCACTATTGAGGAGTTCCAGGTTACCCGCTTTGGTCCTCGTATCGTTGAGCTTACTACTTTGCTCAATCTCCCTCTTCCCACCATAATGGTGCATCCCCTCACCAAGTTTGAGAGGAACGACCTCTGGGGCTTCAAGGTCAACCAGCCCGAACGCCAGACAGAGCCTACCACGGAGGCCATTGTCTTCAAGCTCATGCACGATGACAGGGAGAGAGGCCTCGAGGTAGTTATGCAGGATCTGATAGGACGTCTGCTAGGGCGACACTCCCGACAGGTTAGAGGTACCCACTTCCACGTCTTCGGAAGACGTGATGAGGATGGAGAGTCCATCGACTTCGAGGACGATTCGAGGGACGCAGCAGAGCCGATACGCCTGTACCTCCAGGACTTAGAGTCTCTCATTAGGCACGTGGACACTGACAAGACCAATGTCATGCTCAGCAATGACGAGCTCCAGGTGCAGCTTCGCGAGAAGGACAAGCTCTTCGCGCAGCAAGACGAGATAGTCAAGGAAATGGAGGCGAAGTTCGAGACCCAGGACAGGAAGTTCAAGAGTTAGGAGAAGCATGTCCAGGATAGGAACAAGAAGATCCGGGACATGACTGAAGAACTGCAGTCCAAGGATTTCGAGATCGAGAAGCAGAAGACAATGATAGAGAGGCTTCGTTCCCAGAAGAGGGCTCTCAAGGCCAAGATAGAGACTTTGACCACTAGCATCGAGGAAAACAAGACCGCAATGGAGAACGCAGGTCTTACCTTTGTCGAGGAGGAGATTGATGCCGATGAGTAGATTTGACTACTCATTTATCTTGTATTATAGTACTTGTTATTTGAGAACTTGTTATTTGACCATCCGACATGTGGATGGCTTGCCACTTATGAGTTTTACTTTATGAACTTGTTATCTTGTTGAACCTTTATCTTTGTGTTGCATTCTATGTGTTTGCTTATGTGATGTAATGTGCATGAAAGCATCTATGGGTATCTCATCTTATCTCTATTTGAACAAACCACAGATGCCTCCCCGTCGTGCAAACCCCAACCCCAACAACAACAACAACATCATCACTCCAGAAATGCAGCAAATGATGACTGCTCAAACACAGCTGATGCAGATGATGACAACGTTCATCCAGAACCAAAACAATAACAACAATAACAATAGCAACAACAACAACCCTCCGAGTTTTGATATGCTTATCAGGTTCATGAGATTGAGGCCAGCTAAGTTCTCAGGGACGACTGATCCCATGGTAGCCAATGATTGGCTACGTTCGGTAAACAAGGACTTGGTAACCGTGGGCTGTACGGATGCTGAAAAGGTCAGATTTGCAGCACATCTGCTGGAAGGACCAGCCGCCACTTGGTGGGACAATTTCCAGATTACCACTCCCATAGATGAAGTGACATGGGCTATCTTTGAAGATGGCTTTCGCACTGCTCATATCTCATCCGGAGTGATGAGTCTGAAAAAGAAAGAGTTCCATAATCTAAAGCAGCGCCACCGCAGCGTGGCTGAATATATTGAGGAGTTCAACAATCTGGCGCGTTATGCACCGGATGAAGTTGACACTGATGCCAAGAGAAAGGAAAAATTTCTTGAAGGCTTGAATGATGAGCTGAATCTGCAATTGGCTGTGGCATATGTTCCCACTTATCAGTCGCTCTGTGACAAGGATGCTATTTTGGAGAACAAAATGAAGCAAGTTGAGAGTAGAAAGAGAAAGCACTCTGACAAGCATAGCTCGGGATCGTCTTACAAACGATCTCATTATGATGTCAGTGGAAGCTCAGGATCCCACAAACATGGGAAATTCAACAAGCACCATAACCACAACGGTCATGACAACAAGCATCACCGTAGTCATGACAATGACAAATACAAGAACCACAAGAGTGGACATAAGAGCCACCACAGTGGTAATGGAAGTGGAAGTGCAAGTCAGCCTGTTAAGAGAGACATTAGTCAGGTTGAATGCTTCAAATGCAAGAAGATGGGGCATTACGCAAATGACTGCCCAGAAAAGAAAGTTGAAGGACCCAACAAGCCCAATCCTTTTCAGAAAGGACAAGTAAACCACATCAGTGTGGAGGAGGTCTATGAGGAGCCTGATGCTGTTGCTAGTAAGTTCAGACTCAATTCTATTCCAGCATTTGTTCTTTTTGATACTGGAGCATCGCATTCATTCATATCAAAAGCATTTGTTGATAGAAATGGATTTCCAACTGAAAACATTGGGTGTCCCATAAAAGTTAGTTCTCCGGGTGGAGATATGATAGTAAGTCTTGGATGCCGGGATCTAGTAATAGAGTTTGGAAAGCATAAATTTCCATTGAGTCTGATAATCCTAGATTCCCAAGGACTGGACGTAATACTGGGAATGGATTGGATGGCTAAGTATGAAGGAGTACTAGATTGTGCTAATCGTACTATTGCACTCACAACCCCAGAAAGAAAGCGGATTAAATTCAAGTCCAACTTTGAATCTAAAGGAAGTAAGCTAAATTCTCTTAAGTGGGTTAGCATGGACAGTGTGCCAATTGTGAGTGAGTATCCAGATGTGTTTCCGGAAGAATTGCCGGGAATGCCACCAGATAGAGATGTGGAATTTCCTATAGATTTGGTACCAGGGTCTGGACCAATAGCAAAGAGACCTTATAAAATGTCAGTTGATGAACTGAAGGAACTCAAGAAACAACTAGGAGAACAGTTGCAGAAAGGATTTATTCAACCAAGTTCTTCATCTTGGGGAGCCCCAGTTTTGTTTGTGGAGAAGAAACATAGAAGCCAAAGGTTATGCATAGATTACCATTCACTCAACGAGGTAACTATCAAGAACAAATACCCTTTGCCTAGAATCAATGACTTGTTTGATCAGCTAGAAGGAGCATGTGTGTTCTCAAAGATTGATCTCCGGTCAGGCTATTTTCAACTCAAGATAAGAGAACAAGACATACCTAAGACAGCATTCACTACAAGGTATGGATTGTATGAATATACCGTAATGCCCTTCGGATTGACCAATGCTCCAGCATACTTCATGAATATGATGAACAAGGTGTTCATGGAATTCCTTGACAAGTTTGTTGTCATCTTCATTGATGACATTCTAGTCTACTCCAAGAGCAAAGAAGATCATGAAGGACATTTGCGGTTGATACTTGAGAAGTTAAGAGAGCATAAACTTTATGCCAAATTCAGCAAGTGTGAATTCTGGTTGGATGAAGTGGGATTTATTGGTCATGTTATGACAAAGGATGGTGTAGCAGTTGACCCTGCTAAAGTTTCAGCTGTGACTGAATGGGAATCTCCCAAGTCCGTGAAAGAAGTTCGTAGTTTCCTTGGCTTAGCAGGTTACTACAGAAGGTTCATTGAGAATTTCTCAAAAGTTTCTAAGCCTATGATTGAATTGCTAAAGAAAGACAAGAAGTTTTCTTGGTCTGAAGGTTGTGAACTCAGCTTTCAGGAATTGAAGAAGAGACTTGTGACAGCACCAGTCTTGTGTCTTCCTGATTTGGAAAAAGATTTCCAAGTATATTTTGATGCATCTCATCAGGGTTTGGGTGTAGTACTTATGCAAGACGCTAAAGTTGTGGCATATGCCTCGAGACAACTCGAAACTCATGAAGTGAACTATCCGACTCATGATTTAGAGTTAGCCTCTGTTGTCCATGCACTCAAAACATGGAGACACTATCTTTTGGGAAAGCGTTGTGAAGTGTTCACAGATCACAAAAGTTTGAAGTATATCTTCACCCAGAAGGAAATTAATATGAGACAAAGAATATGGCTTAAACTTATCAAGGACTATGACTTAAGTTTGCAATACCACCCCGGTAAAGCAAATGTTGTAGCGGATGCTCTAAGTCGTAAGGTATTTGTGAATGGCCTTACCAAAGGAGAATTGCCAGATGATCTGTGTCCCCAATTTAGGAAACTCAGATTGGAGATTGTGCCTGAAGGACATCTCATGTCCTTGGATGTTCAACCTACTTTGTTGGACAAGATCAAAGAAGCCCAGAAGACTAATAAGGAAATTGAAGAGATTAAGGAAAAGATTGGCAAAGGAAAAGCCAAATAATTCCATGAAGACAAACAGGGTACTTTATGGCATGGGAAACGTATCTGTGTTCCATAAGATCCGGAACTGCGGAAACTGATTTTGCAAGAAGCACACAACTCTCCGTATTATATTCATCCGGGTAACACCAAAATGTACATGGACATGAAAGAAAGATTTTGGTGGAATAATCTCAAGAAGGACATCGCCGAACATATTGCTTTGTGTGATGTGTGTAGTAGAGTGAAAGCAGAACATCAGAAACCAGCAGGTTTGCTTCAACCACTACCTATTCCTGATTGGAAGTGGGACAAGATTGGTATGGATTTCATTACCACATTACCAAGGACCCGGTCAGGATACGATTCTATTTGGGTCGTAGTGGATCGCCTAACTAAAGTGGCTCATTTCATACCCGTGAAGACAACCTACACAAGTGCTAAATTAGCCAGAATCTACATGGAGTGCCCAAGAGTATTGTGTCTGATAGGGGAACTCAATTCACTTCCCATTTTTGGACACAATTACATCAGTCATTGGGAACGAGGTTGGAATTCAGTACTGCTTTTCATCCTCAAACCGATGGACAAACAAAAAGGACTAATCAGATTCTTGAAGACATGTTGAGGGCATGTGCCCTAGACTATGGAGCCAGTTGGGATGAAAGTCTGCCTTACGCAGAATTTTCTTATAACAACAGCTACCAAGCCAGTATTGAGATGGCACCATTTGAGTTTCTCTATGGAAGAAAGTGTACCACCCCATTTTTATGGAATGGTGTGGGAGAAAGAAGTTTATTCGGGCCATATCTTATCAAAGAAGCCGAAGAGAAGGTCAAGTTGGTTAAGGACAGGTTGAAGATAGCACAGTCCCGACATAAAAGCTACGCAGATCCTAAGCGTAGAGAAGTCACCTACGAAGACGGTGATAGAGCTTATCTTAGAGTGTAACCACTTCGTGGAGTGAAAAGGTTCGGAGTCAAAGGAAAATTGGCACCAAGATATGTTGGGCCATTCAAGATTCTGAGTCGCAAAGGAGAAGTTGCCTATGAAATTGAACTGCCAGAATCTCTGTCAGCTGTCCATAATGTGTTTCATGTGAGTCAACTTAAGAAATGCCATCCAGAAATGGAAGAAACTTCTTTGAAGGATACTATACCTTTGGAGGAGGTTCAATTGGAAAGTGATCTCACTTATGAAGAGAAGCCTATCAAGATTCTTGAGACTGCAGAAAGAGTCACACGGACTAAGACTATCAAGTTCTGCAAAGTGCAGTGGTATCATCATTCCGAAGAGGAAGCAACATGGGAAAGAGAAGATGATCTTCGGAAAGACCACCCTCACCTATTTGCTAGCCAATCCGAATCTCGAGGGCGAGATTCACCTTAAGGGGGTTAGATTTGTAACATCCCTAAATTCATGATTTCAAAGATTGCATATCATTCATGCATGCATATAGATTTGAGATCAATTTCAAACCAATCTCAAGAAAACAGAAGCACATAGTGCTATCATTTTATGTGAGCAAACTTAAATCAAATGACCATACTCATTTGAGAGCTTAGTGTTTTAAAACAAGTTTGTTTGCTTCCTTGTTGATTGGTTTGAGTGTGGAGTTTGAACAAAATTATACAAAATAAAAATGGTTTCAAAACCATTTTAAAACATTTGCAAACCAAGTGCTATGGCACTGTTTATTTTGTTTATTCAAAAGAACCAAGCTTGAATAGAGAGACCACTTGATTTTATGCCCTGAATTTAGAATGTTGCACCCTACAAAATCCTGGAAAAAGTTTGAATTCAAAAGCTTTTGAAATCATTTGAAAATCAATCCAGAAAATCAAAACAGAAAAAGAAAAAGAGAAAGGAAATAGAAAAGGGCCGGCGCCAGACTTTGAGCCCATCAGCAGATCCAGCCCAGCTAGCCCACCCAGGTCCCCTCTCTCTCACGCGCAGAAGCACCCCCAGAGTCGCTGACACTCGGACCCCACTCCCTCTCTGTTCTATTCGCTGACAAGCGGGCCCTGTCCACGTCATCGCCGTCTTCCCCCAAATTTTGCGAGGAGCACGTCGCCGCTGGCCCTTGCTGCGTTGATTCCGCGGCGTAATTGCCATTGATTCGCCAAGCGTTTCTTGTCGAGCCTCTGCCTACTTAAGCCCCTCCCTCTCGCGGCCATTTCCCCTCACCCAATTTCCTCTCCACGCCACCAGGATGCTCGCAACTCGCCCGACACTGCCGCTCTTCCGACGACCTCGCCGACGAATTACGGTGAGCACCGTGCCCCCCTCTGTCCATGGTTCATACTAGCATGCTCTCCAGCTCCGTGCGCATCTACTGACAACTCCCTTTTGCTCGCGCATGGTTTGTAGCCTCGGCAACAACAACGACTGAGCGCCGCCACTCTCTGCTCGAACTCCGGCGACCTCTCCCCGTAAGTACCAGCCGCCCCTTGCCCTCTGTTTGATACGCCTAAGATCCCCAGTGTCTTGCGCGTCTAACGGTGCCCTCCTCTTGTCTTAGCGCGACGCAGAACCTCGCCAACGTCGACCAGCAGCCGTACCCGATGCGTTCGCGAACTCCGGCGAGGAATCCCCGACGACCCTGAGCGCCCCTTCGCCAATCGGAGACACGTTGAGCTTCACCTCGACATGGCGGTTCTGGTGAGCATCCTCTTCCCTCCCCGGGCGACCTAGAACGCCGGCACCGTCGCTGACAGACACGCCGCCGCTAGTCGCCGCCGCTAGCGCCGCTAGGCTATGGTCAAAGCAACAGCAACCGTTAGATGTAGATCTTGCGGTTTAGATTAGATCTGAGCGAAGCGTTTTCTTTGAATCTGGCGCGTTGGATCTGACTTGATCTGACGGCGCGGAAGGGTGATCCTGAGTGAAACGGTATCGGCCAATAGGAAACAGACGCGTGGCTAGGGTTTGATTTTAAAACAGATTTTGAATCTGATTTATATCCAATTTTGAATTATCTATAACTTTTGATCCCCACATTAGAATTTGACAAATTATATACCGTTGGAATCAGGAGAGCAAGCCCTTTCCATTTATGCAATGTGTTTAAAGTTTTGCTTCTGTTAAAATAGATTTATTTGCAGAAACATGTGTAGGGCTTATTTGAGTATATGAATTGTTTAGGAATTGTTTTTAGTGTTAAATAAAATTTGGTTTGGCAAAAGTTTTGACTTGTTTAGAATCCAGTACTATGCACTTGCTTGGTTGAGTTTTAAGAAAATGATCACTTAGCATCTTGCATGCATGCATATATATTTTTGATTGTATATGTCTTGTATTTGATTATGGCTATATTCTTTGTGTAGATTTTGGTGCTAGTGATTGTGATTGTGAAGAGTGCTACTCTCCCAAGTACCAAGGCAAGTGGTACTTTATGAACATTTCTATCCCTATATTTTATACTAAGCATTAGAAATATTTTGCTAAGTCTTGCATGTTATTATTTTGCCTATATGCCATGTTGGGAAATCCTAAGTAGTTGTAGAATTGCTAGGAAATTTCTAAGTTAAGTTACTATCTATGCCATGCTTAGCCTAGCTAGTAGCAAACAAGGGTTGGTGAAATATACATGCTATGATGAAAATATTTCTAAGTCTTTGGACTTGTTTTACCTAATAAAACAACTAAGTCAATGAATTACCTAATAAAGCTATGATTGGTGGTTTTTGGTTGAGTGGTTACACAAGGCCCATGGCTATGGTTTACCTTGTGTATCTCACTTGTGGTAAGCCACCCAGGGACAAAGAGATTTTAGAGGCCAAGTGTTAAGAAGCTTCTAGTGCAGCCACTTGGCAATATGGGATCTGCCTGGATCACATAAGTTGCTAGAACTTAGCCATTTGGACAGTTGGTGGTAGTGGGAATGAAAGGTTGGAGCGCTTCCATTTGGTCTAAGGGAAGGCTTCTGAAAGGTCCTGTCTTGGTGAAACCAAGTCTGGTGGGGAAAGTGCACAACCTCTGCAGATGGAAAAATCTAAGTACTTAGCCAAGTCCATGGCAATGGACAACTTGAGCATCAAGGCATGGAAGCTATCAAGAATCTCATCATTCCAACTTCTAAGTAAAAACTTGTGGGTGAACAAGGGTGAAGGACCTCAATGTCTATTGATAGTTCCTTGGGAAAAGTTTTGACAAAGAAAAACTTAGTGATTTCAACTAATAGGAAAAACCTATTTTTGAGCAAAGCAAGCCAAGATACACTTAGCCAAATTGCATATAGTAATATAGTCCACCTAAATTTTACTAAGGTATCACTTGCCAATACTATTCCAAAGTATTGACCCACTGTGGCTGTAACTTAATTGTGATGTTACAGGTTACTCTGATGAGGATTAGGTGTCATGAGTCTACACTCAACATGTTTGCCTGTGGCACATGAAGATGAAGACTTACATTTATTTACTTATTCAAACTCTTGTATTAGGCCTGTGGCTTTGAGTTGTAAATACTATGTTTATCTCTGGAATGGATGTAATAAATGACCTTTGTATCTGTGTACTTCATCTTAAACTTTGGATGCTAGCAATGATCCAGGGACTAGCATTGCAATCACAGGGATCCTTTTCCTTTACAAAGGAGGGATCTTACATCCTCCTCTTCCAATGAGGATTCCTGTACCATGTTAATAGCATCACAATATTCATAGAAAGATTCATTTTCTAGTTCCTCACCAAAGTCCCCCAAATCACTGTCTAGGCAAGAATCCCCCTCAGAACAATCATCATAAGTTTGGGACTTATAGAAATCATTATTAGAGACTGAGATATCATTGGCATGCATACTATTTTTGTGTGGAAAGTTATTTTCAGAAGTAGGAGAATCAAGTGATTGATCAAGTTGCTCCTCTTCATTCTTCATAAGATAATTCGTGAGTAGCTCAGCGATAGTCTTACCTTCCGGATTATCTTCCTCTAGTTGAGAGTGTGCAACATCAAGTTCCACCTCTTTATTAACAACATGTTCCAATGGTTTAGGTGGAGCCTCTTTCAGTGGAGTTCCCTCCACATTATCCTTTGGATCACCCTGCAAAAGGTTAGATTCTTCCATGGTAGCTTTAATCCTCTCAACAATAAATGCATTATCAAGAAAGTTATCTTGGAAATAGCAGAATATAGGGTGAACTTCTTTATAGATCATATCAAGTGATTTACTTTCTACCTGTATATCTCTTAAATGAAATAACAACTCTTGGTAACTAGTAAAAAGAACAAATTTTAATGTGTCCTCCCTAGCAAGGCATTTGTAACATCCCAACATTAGAGCTTAGAAATAAGATGAACTCAGATGTGTGCATTGCATTCATGCATAGAAAATCCGAATAATTTTTGTAAGATCCCTCCTTTATAAAGGAAAAGGATCCCTGTGATTGCAATGCTAGTCCCTGGATCAATGCTAGCATCCACAGTTTAAGATGAAGTACACAGAAACAAAGGTCATTATTACATCATTCCAGAGACAACATAGTCTTTACAACTCCATGGCCACAGGCCTAGTACAAGAGTTTAAACAAGTAATAAGATAAATAAGTCTTCATCTTGATGTGCCACAGGCAAGCATGTTGAGTATAGACTCATGACTCCTAATCATCATCAGCGTAACCTGCAACATCACAAGTTACAGCCACAGTGGGTCAATACATTGGAATAGTATTGGCAAGTGGTACCTTAGTAGAATATTGGTGGACCAAAAACTATATGCATTTTGGCTAAGTGTAGCTTAGGCTTGCTTTGCTCAAAATAGGTTTTTCCTAATAGTTGAAAACACTAAGTTTTTCTTTGTCAAAAACTTTACCCAAGTATCCACCAATAGACATTGGGGTCCTTCACCCTTTTTCAACCACAAGATTTTACTTAGAAATTGGGATGAGGAGATTCTTGATAGCTTCCATGTCTTGATGCTCAAGTTGTCCTTTTCCAGGGACATGGCTAAGTACTTAGATTCTTCCATCTGCATAGGTTGTGCACTTTCCCCACAAGACATGATTTTCACCAAGATAGGACCTTTCAGAAGCCATTCCTTAGACCAAATGGACGCGTTCCAACCTATCATCCCACTACCACCAACTGTCCAAATGGCTAAGTTATTGCAACCTATATGATTCAGGCAGAGCCCATATTGCCAAGTGACTGCACTAGAAGCTTCTTAACATTTGGCCTCTCAAATCCCTTTGTTCCTGGGTGGCTTTCCACAAGTGAGATACACAAGGTAAACCATAGAAATGGGCCTTGTGTAACCACTCAACATAACCCATTCACAACCATTCCACCCAGGTGATTCATTCACTTAGTTGTTTTATTAAGTAAAAACATAGTCCAAAGACTATTTTATCTTTGCATGAATATTTCACCACCCTTGGTTTCTACTAGCTAGGCTAAGCATGGCATAGATAAGCATCTTCACTTAGAAATTTCTAGCAATTCTACAACTACTAGGATTTCCCAAGCATAGCATATAAGCAAAATATAACCATGCAAGACTAGCAAAATATTTCTAATGCATAGTAGAAAAACATAGGGATAAAATCATGAAGCACCACTTTCCTTGGTAGTTGGGGGAGCAACAATCCTCACAATCACAATCACTATTTGCACCAAAATCTACACATAAAATGATAGCACCAAATCACATACAAAATAAAAACAAGCAAAAATATATGGATGCATGCAATATGATATGTGATGATTTTCTAAACTCAACAAGACAAGTGCACAGTACTGGTGCATAAACAAGTTCAAAACTTTCCAAACAAACTTTATTTGAACATTAATACATTTCTCAAATAATTTGTATACACAAAATAGGCCTACACATGTTTTTTGTAAACAAAACCATTTTAACAGAAGCAAAACATTAAACACATTGCATATATGGAAAGGGCTTTCTCTCCTAATTCCATTGATATAAAATTCATCAAATTTGGACGTGGGAATCAAAAGTTATGATTAAAACAAAATCAAACATCTAATAGATTCAAATTCTGATTTTAAATCTAAATCCTAGCCACGCGTCATGTTCTGATTGGTGCGTACCGGTTCGCTCTGGATCGCGTCTGTGAGCCGTCAGATCTAACTTAAACATGCGGCCCAGATCTAATCTTACCGTTTTGCCTAGGATCTATCATATCCACAGGATCTAGATCTAATGATCCTAAGCAACCTGACCATCTAGTGGCGGCGCTAGCGGCGGTGACAGGCGGCGATGGCTCTGTCCACGGCGGCACGGTGGCTACAGGGGGTTCTGGGGTCATCGAAGATGCTTACCAGACTCGCGGCGATGTACTAAAGCTCAACGTGGCGATGGCTTGACAAGGGGCACACGGACACAGCAACACGAGCTCGTCGGAGTTGCTGGCGGCGTCGGATGCTCTCTGTCAGAGTCGAAGGCGACGTTCTGGGGAACGAGGATTCAAACTAAAGGCGTTAGAAGATGCGCTAGATGCAGGCGAACGCGTTCGTGTGATTCAGAGACGGAGGGGAACACGAGGCTCACCGAATTTTGTCGCCGGAGTTGGAGACGTCGTCGGGAACTTGCGGTGCCTGATGGAGTCGATGACCTGGGGCAGTACAGGATGAACTAAGGGCGTCAGTAGGAGCGCAAGGATGTTGCGAAGCTGTCTGCATGAATCAGAGAGGAAGGCGTGCAAGGAGCTCACCGGGATTGTTGCCGGAGTGGGCTCTGTCTGCGGCGGTGCAAGGGCGATTATGGGCAGCCTGGGGGCGCTCTGTGCTCGGGGTCTGGGGGAAAATAGAGAGGGGGCAGAGGGGGTTTAAGTAGGTGACACGGGGGCGCTCTATGCTCGGGGTCTAGGGGAAAATGGAGAGGGGGCAGAGGGGGTTTAAGTAGGTGACACGGGGGCGTGAATCACTCCAGCATTCAATGGGAATTGACGACGCGAATTAACCAGGAAACGCTCGGCGTGATTTGGGGAAGAACACGTCGCCGGGGTGGAGAAGAAGACCGTTGCGCGGGCCGCGTTGTCAGTGAGAGAAACATAGGGGAGGTGGGGTCCTTGCGTCAGCGACTCTGGGGGTGTGTCTGCGGGTAGAGGAAAACGATTCGCGGGAGGGGTAGTTGGGCTAGGTTGGGTCAAACTGGGATGGTTGGGCCAGTTTAGCTGTTTGGCTTATTTTTTTCTCCTTATTTCCTTTTCTTTTTCTGTTTGAATTTCAAAAACTGATTTCATACTCCAATTTCAAATGTGTATGATTTCAAATCTTCTCTGGTCTTTTGTACAGTGAATCTTGCATTCAAATAAGTGTCAAACCTATCTGTTTATAAAAACCAACTTGGGTCATTTGAGAAATAGAATAAAACCAAGCCATTATGTGATATAATAATTGGCATAATCTTGGTTTTATTTCACACTTGTTTGGAAACTTTATTCAAGCTTTTGAAATCACTTATGTTTGAATACAAAACACTACTGAATAAATAATTGCACCTTACTCATTAGCAAGTAGCCCATGGATAGAGTATTCATACATAAAATAATGAGCAATATATGCTCTTGTTTTTGAAATGATTTTGAAATGAAACCCTAAATAATCATGGATGCATGGATGATATGAATGAGTTTGAAACATGATTTTAGGTATGTTACAAATCTAACCCCCTTAAGGTGAATCTTGCCCTCGAGATTCGGATTGGCTAGCAAATAGGTGAGGGTGGTCTTTCCGAAGATCATCTTCTCTTTCCCATGTTGCTTCTTCCTTGGAATGATGGTTCCATTGAACTTTGCAGAACTTGATAGTCTTAGTCCGAGTAACTCTTGCTGCAGTCTCAAGAATCTTGATAGGTTTCTCTTCATATGTGAGATCACTTTCCAATTGAACCTCTTCCAAAGTTATATTATGCTTCAAAGAAGCTTCTTCCATTTCTGGATGGCATTTCTTAAGCTGACTCACATGAAACACATTATGAACAGCTGACAAAGACTCTGGCAATTCAATCTCATAAGAAACTTCTCCTTTACGACTCAGAATATTAAATGGTCCAACATATCTTGGGGCCAATTTTCCTTTGACACCAAACCTCTTCACTCCATGAAGTGGTGATACTCTAAGATAGGCTCTATCACCAACTTCATAGGTGACTTCTCTATGCTTAGGATCTGCATAGCTTTTCTGTCGGGACTGTGCTATCTTCAATCTGTCCTTAACTAGGTTGACTTTCTCTTCAACCTCTTTGATAAGTTCTGGTCCGAACAAGCTTCTTTCTCCCACACCATTCCATAGCAATGGGGTGGTACACTTTCTTCCATAGAGAAACTCGAATGGTGCCATCTCAATACTCGCCTGATAGCTGTTATTATAAGAAAATTCTGCGTAAGGCAGACTTTCATCCCAACTGGCTCCATAGTCTAGAGCACATGCTCTCAACATATCTTCAAGAATCTGATTAGTCCTTTCTGTTTGTCCATCAGTTTGAGGATGAAAAGGAGTGCTGAATTCCAACCTCGTTCCCAATGACTCATGTAATTTCCTCCAAAAATGAGAAGTGAATTGAGTTCCCCTATCAGACACAATACTCTAAAACTTAGCACTTGTATAAGTTGTCTTCACGGGTATGAAATGATCCACTTTAGTTAGGCAATCCATTAGTACCCAAATAGAATCATACCCTGACCGGGTCCTTGGTAATCCGGTAATGAAATCCATACCAATCTTGTCCCACTTCCAATCAGGAATAGGTAGTGGTTGAAGCAATCCTGGTGGTTTCTGGTGTTCCGCTTTCACTCTACTACATACATCACACAAAGCAATATGTTCGGCGATGTCCTTCTTGAGATTATTCCACCAAAATCTTTCCTTCATATCCATGTACATTTTGGTGTTACCCGGATGAATGGAATACAGCGAGTTGTGTGCTTCTTGTAAAATCAGTTTCCGAAGCTCCGGATCTTGTGGAACACAGATACGTTTTCCATGCCATAAAGTACCATGTTCGTCTTCATGGAACCCTTTGGCTTTTCCTTTGCCAATCTTTTCCTTAATCTCTTCAATTTCCGTGTCAGCCTTCTGGGCTTCTTTGATCTTGTCCAACAAAGTAGGTTCAACATCCAAACACATGAGATGTCCTTCAGGCACAATCTCCAATATGAGATCTCTAAATTGGGGACACAGATCATCTGGCAATTCTCCTTTTGTAAGGTCATTCACAAAAACCTTACGGCTTAGAGCATCCGCTACAACATTTGCTTTACCGGGGTGGTATTGCAAACTCAAGTCATAGTCCTTGATGAGTTCTAGCCATCTTCTTTGTCTCATGTTAATTTCTTTCTGGGTGAAGATATACTTCAAACTTTTGTGATCTGTGAATCCTTCTCCAAATCAGGCAAACACAAGACTGGTGCTGTCACAAGTCTCTTCTTCAATTCTTGAAAGCTGAGTTCACAACCTTCAGACCAAGAAAATTTCTTGTCTTTCTTTAGTAATTCTATCATAGGTTTTGCCACCTTGGAGAAATTCTCAATGAACCTTCTATAGTATCCTGCCAAGCCAAGGAAACTACAAACTTATTTTACTGACTTAGGAGATTCCCATTCATTTACAGCTGAAACTTTAGCAGGATCAACTGCCACACCATCTCCTGACACAACGTGTCCAAGAAATCCAACTTCATTTAACCAAAATTCACACTTGATGAATTTGGCATATAGCTTATTCTCTCTAAGATTCTCTAGTATCAATCGTAAATGTCCCTCATGCTCTTCCTTGCTCTTGGAGTAGATCAAAATTTCATCGATGAAAACGACAAAAAACTTATCAAGGAACTCCATGAACACCTTGTTCATCATATTCATGAAGTATGCTGGTGCATTGGTCAAACCAAATGGCATCACAGTATACTCATACAATCCATACCTTGTGGTGAAAGCCATCTTAGGTATATCTTGTTCCCTTATCTTGAGCTAGAAATAACCTGACTGGAGATCAATCTTTGAGAACACACAAGCTCCTTCTAACTGATCAAACAAATCATTTATTCTAGGCAAAGGATACTTGTTCTTGATAGTCACCTCATTGAGTGAACGGTAATCTATGCATAACCTTTGACTTCTATCTTTCTTTTCCACAAACAAAACTGGTGCTCCCCAAGATGAAGAACTTGGTTGGATAAAACCTTTCTGCAACTGTTCCGCAAGATGCTTCTTGAGTTCTTTCAAGTCATCAACTGACATCTTGTACGGTCTCTTTGCTATTGGTCCAGATCCTGGTAGCAAATCAATAAGAAATTCCACATCTCTATCTGGTGGCATTCCTGGCAGTTCTTCCGGAAACACATCCGGATATTCACTCACAATTGGCACACTGTCTATGCTAACGCCCTTAAGAGAATTTAGCTTACTCCTTTTTGATTCAAAGTTGGTCTTGAATCTGATCCTTTTATTTTCTGGAGTTATGAGTGAGACAGTATGGTTGGCACAATCTATCACTCCCTTGTGCTTAGTCATCCAGTCCATTCCCAAAATGACATCCAAACCTTGGGAGTTTAGGATTATCAAGTTAACGGGAAACTTATACTTCCCAAACTCTATGACTAGATCATGACATCCTTAATTCACTATCATTTCTCCGCCAGGAGAACTTACTTTTATAGGACACCCAATAGTTTCTATCGGTAGTTCATTTCTTTCAACAAATGCTCTTGATATGAATGAATGAGATGCACCAGTATCAAAGAGAACAAATGTTGGAATAGAATTGAGTTTGAACTTACCAGCAACAGCATCAGGTTCCTCATAAATTTCCTCCACATTGATGTGGTTCACTTGTCCCTTTTGAAAAGGGTTGGGCTTGTTGGGTCCTTCAACTTTCTTTTCTGGGCATTCATTTGCATAATGCCCCATCTTCTTGCACTTGAAACACTCAACCTGACTAAGATCCTTCTTGACAGGCTGGCTTCCACTGCCACTTCCACTACCACTGTGGTGGCTCTTATATCCACCCTTGTGATTCTTGTACTTGTCATTGTCATGACTACGGTGGCTCTTGTTGTCATGATGAAGGTTGTGGTTGTGGTGCTTGTTGAATTTCCCATGCTTGTGGGATCCTGAACTCCCACTATCATCATAATGGGAACCTTTGTGAGACGATCCCGAGCTGTGCTTGTCAGAGTGCTTTCTCTTCCTACTTTCAACTTGCTTCATTTTGTTCTCCAAAATAGAAGCCTTGTCACAAAGAGACTGGTATGTGGGAACATATGCCACAGCTAACCGCGGGTTCAGTTCATCATTCAACCCTTCAAGGAATTTTTCCTTCCTCTTAGCATCAGTGTAAACTTCATCCGGTGCATAACGCGCTAGATTGTTGAACTCTTCAATATATTCAGCCACGCTGCGGTGGCGCTGTTTCAGGTTATGGAACTCTTTTTTCTTCAAACTCATCACTCCGGATGAGATGTGAGAAGTACGGAAACCATCTTCAAAGATAGCCCATGTCACATCCTCAATGGGAGTGGTGATTTGGAAGTTATCCCACCAAGTAGCTGCTGGTCCTTCCAACAAGTGAGCTGCAAATCTGACTTTCTCTTCATCAGTACAGCCAATAGTTACCAAGTCTTTGTTCACAGAGCGTAGACAATCATTGGCCACCATAGTATAAGTTGTTCCTGAGAACTTTGCTGGCCTCAATCTCAACAACCTGGTAAGCATGTCAAAACCCAGTGGGTTATTATTGTTGTTTTTGTTGTTGTTATTATTGTTGTTGTTGGTGTTGTTGTTCTGGTTCTAGATGAACGTAGTCATCATCTGCATCAGCTGAGTCTGAGCTGTCATCATTTGATGCATCTCAGGGGTGATGTTGTTGTTGTTGGGGTTGGGATTGGCACGACGGGGAGGCATCTGTGGTTTGTTCAATAGGGATAAGAATGAGATACCCATAGATGCTATCATGCACAATACATCACATAAACAATCACTAAACATGCATCACAATAATAAAAGTTCAACAACATAAACGAAAAGTTTGCAAAGTAAACACACCAATAGCAAGCCATCCACATGTTGGATGGTCATTGCGACTCAATGAAAAACATGATAAACAAATGATAAATGAGTAGTCATCACTACTCCTCGGCATCAACCTCCTCCTCAACAAAGGTAATACCTGCATTCTCCATAGCGGTCTTGTATTCCTCGACATTGGTGGCCAAGGTCTCTACTTTGGCTTTGAGAGCCCTCTTCTGAGAACGAAGCCTCTCAATCATAGTCTGCTAATGCTCGAGCTCGAAGTCCTTGGCCTCCAGTTCTGCAGTCATGTCTCGAATCCTCTTGTTCCTATCTTGGACTCGCTTCTCTTGACTCTTTAACTTTCTGTCCTGACTCTCGAACTTGGCCTCCATCTCCTTGACTATCTCATCTTGCTCCGCGAAGAGCTTGTCCTTCTCACGAAGCTGCACCTGGAGTTTGTCATTGCTGAGCATGACTTTGGTCCTATCAGTTTCCACGTGCCTAAGGATAACCTCTAAGTCCTGGAGGTATAGACGAATCGGCTGTGCTGTCTCCCTCGAAGTGTCCTCGAAGTCAATGGCCTCACCATCCTCATCACGTCTACCGAAGGCGTGGAAGTGAGTACCACTAACCTATCGAGAGTGTCTCCCTAACAGACGTCCAATCAAGTTCTGCATGACTACCTCTAGGCCTCTCTCCTTGTCATCGTGCATGAGCTTTAAGATGATAGCCTCCGTGGTAGGCTCAGTCTGGCGTCCGGGCTGATTGACCTTGAAGCCCCAAAGGTCTTTCCTCTCAAACTTGGTGAGGGGAAGCACCATGATGGTAGGAAGAGGGAGATTGAGCAAAGTAGTGAGCTCAATAATACGAGGACCAAAACGAGTTCCCTGGAACTCTTCAGCAGTGCTGATAGTAACATTAGTCATCTATTTAATAAGAGAAAAAAGTTAGAATCAACACAATTTTTAAGACAAATCACAAGACAAGGCATCACATGCATAACTTTGTAAATCAAACACACAAGTCATGGAATACATGGATCCATTACAAACAACCAAGGTTCAACTTATTTTAACCAACATTTTGGAAAATAAAATGATAAGTGTGGTGGCCCAACTAACGAAGTACGCTTACAATCCCATCTCACTTGCCAAGTTGGCTAACAGTGCATCCCTAGAGGCAATATGTTTGTCTAGATCACCCATTGCTAAGTCTATGATGTCCTTCCTTAGGCTTTGGTTGGTAGCCTCTAACTCTTGGGTATTCTTATTTTCTTCCCTAAGATCATTCTAAGTGTTAAGCATTCTGCACTTGATTCTATCACCAAGTTCTTTGATGGCCCTCCAAGCTGCATCCCTTGCTGAATCAAAGAATGTAGTGTGCATCATTGTGTTGGTGACCATGCAGAATCCTGAGTCCTTGTGGTTGTCCTCCTTGTTTTTATACAAGTGAAGCTGCACCCACTAGTACTCAACTCCTTCATCCATCACATGAAAACCTTTGTACATAGCTGCACCATGTATTCCCATGGCAACCATGTGGCCCTTGAGAGCCTTGGGGAACTCTGTCTCACATTCCAAAGTCATAGTCATGAGTGGTCCCTTCTT
The DNA here is from genome assembly GCA_910589765.1 of Avena atlantica. Lineage (NCBI taxonomy): Eukaryota > Viridiplantae > Streptophyta > Magnoliopsida > Poales > Poaceae > Avena > Avena atlantica. The sequence goes on from OU342739.1 coordinate 434,330,459, forward strand.
CACGACTTTGTTGATGGAGTTCATCTACAAATAGAGATGAGAGAGAAGATTAGAAAAGTTTACGAGAAGAAAAGACAAGTGTGGAAGTTGTTGAATTTTTTTCCTTAGTGGTTTTCCAATCTTAGGGTCATAATCCTACAGGCAACACTGTTCTATGATACCATCTGTAAGATCCCTCCTTGATAAAGGAAAAGGATCCCTGTGATTGCAATGCTAGTCCCTAGATCAATGCTAGCATCCACAGTTTAAGATGAAGTACACAGAAACAAAGGTCATTATTACAGTCATTCCAGAGACAACATAGTATTTACAACTCCATGGCCACATGCCTAGTACAAGAGTTTAAACAAGTAATGAGATAAATAAGTCTTCATCTTCATGTGCCACAGGCAAGCATTTTGAGTGTAGAGTCATGACTCCTAATCATCATCAGAGTAACCTGCAACGTCACAAGTTACAACCAAAGTGGGTCAATACATTGGAATAGTATTGGCAAAAGATACCTTAGTAGAATATTGGTGGACTAAAAACTATATGCATTTTGGCTAAGTGTAGCTTAGGCTTGCTTTGCTCAAAATAGGTTTTGCCTATTAGTTGAAAACACTAAGTTTTTCTTTGTCAAAAACTTTACCCAAGGAACCACCAATAGACATTGGGGTCCTTCACCCTTGTTCAACCACAAGATTTTACTTAGAAATTGGGATGAGGAGATTCTTGATAGCTTCCATATCTTGATGCTCAAGTTGTCCTTTTCCAGGGACATGGCTAAGTACTTAGATTCTTCCATCTGCGGAGGTTGTGCACTATCCCCACAAGACTTGATTTTCACCAAGACAAGACCTTTCAGAAGCCTTCCCTTAGACCAAATGGATGCGTTCCAACCTATCATCCCACTACCACCAACTGTCCAAATGGCTAAGTTATTGCAACCTATATGATCCAGGAAGATCCCATATTGCCAAGTGGCTGCACTAGAAGCTTCTTAACATTTGGCCTCTCAAATCCATTTGTTCCTGGGTGGCTTTCCACAAGTGATATACACAAGGTAAACCATAGAAATGGGCCTTGTGTAACCAATCAACATAACCCATTCACAACCATTCCACCCAGGTGATTCATTCACTTAGTTGTTTTATTAAGTAAAAACATAGTCCAAAATATAAACATGCATGAATATTTTATCTTTGCATGAATATTTCACCACCCTTGGTTGATACTAGCTAGGCTAAGCATGGCATAGATAAGCATCTTAACTTAGTAATTTCTAGCAATTCTACAACTACTAGGATTTCCCAAGCATAACATATAAGCAAAATATAAACATGCAAGACTAGCAAAATATTTCTAATGCATAGTAGAAAAACATAGGGATAAAATCATGAAGCACCACTTGCCTTGGTAGTTGGGGGAGCAACAATCCTCACAATCACAATCACTATTTGCACCAAAATATACACATAAAATGATAGCACCAAATCACATACAAAATAAATACAAGCAAAAATATATGGATGCATGCAATATGATATGTGATGATTTTCTAAACTCAACAAGACAAGTGCACAGTAGTGGTGCATAAACAATTTCAAAACTTGCCAAACAAACTTTATTTGAACATTAATACATTTCTCAAATAATTTGTATACACAAAATAGGCCTACACATGTTTCTGTAAATAAAACCATTTTAACAGAAGCAAAGCATTAAACACATTGCATATATGGAAAGGGCTTTCTCTCCTGATTCCATTGATATAATTCATAAAATTTGGACGTGGGAATCAAAAGTTATGATTAAAACAAAATCAAACATCTAATAGATTCAAATTCTGATTTTAAATCTAAATCCTAGCCATGCGTATTGTTCTGATTGGTGCGTACCGGTTCGCTCTGGATCGCGTCTGTGAGCCGTCAGATCTAACTTAAACACGCGGCCCAGATCTAACCTTACCGTTTCGCCTAGGATCTATATTATCCATAGGATCTAGATCTAACGATCCTAAGCAACCTGACCATCTAGTGGCGGGGCTAGCGGCGGTGACAGGCGGCGACGGCTCTGTCCACGACGGAGCGGTGGCTACAGGGGGTTCTGGGGTCGTCGAATATGCTTACCAGACTCGCGGCGATGTACTGAAGCTCAACGTGGCGATGGCTTGACAAGGGGCGCACGGACACAGCAGCACGAGCTCGTCGTAGTTGCTGGCGGCGTCGGATGCTCTCTGTCGCAGTCGAAGGCGACGCTTTGGGGCACAAGGATTCAAATTAAAGGCGTTGGAAGATGCGCTAGATGCAGGCGAATGCGTTCGTGTGATTCAGAGACTGAGGGGAACACGAGGCTCACCGAATTTTGTCGCCGGAGTTGGAGACATCATCGGGAACTTGCGGTGCTTGATGGAGTCGACGACCTGGGGCAGTACAGGATGAACTAAGGGCGTCAGTAGGAGCGCAAGGATGTTGCGAAGCTGTCTGCATGAATCAGAGAGGAAGGCGCGCACGGAGCTCACCGGAATTTGTCGCCGGAGTGGGCTCTGTCTACGGCGGTGCAAGGGCGATTATGGGCAGCCTGGGGGTGCTCTGTGCTCGGGGTCTGGGGGAAAATGGAGAGGGGGCAGAGGGGGTTTAAGTAGGCAAGACGGGGGCGTGAATCACTCCAGCATTCAACGGGAATTGACGACGCGAATTAACTAGGAAACGCTCGGCGTGATTTGGGGAAGAACATGTCGCCGGGGTGGAGAAGAAGACCGTTGCGCGGGCCGCGTTGTCAGTGAGAGAAATAGAGGGGAGGTGGGGTCCTTGCGTCAGTGACTCTGGGGTGTGTCTGCGGGTAGAGGAAAACGATTCGCGGGAGGGGTAGTTGGGCTAGGTTGGGTCGAACTGGGCTGGTTGGGCCTGTTTAGCTGTTTGGCTTATTTTTTCTCCTTATTCCCTTTTCTTTTTCTGTTTGAATTTCTAAAACTGATTTCAAACTCCAATTTCAAATCTGTTTGATTTCAAATCTTCTCTGGTCTTTTGTACAGTGAATCTTGCATTCAAATAAGTGTCAAACCTATCTGTTTATAAAAACCAACATGGGTCATTTGAGAAATAGAATAAAACCAAGCCATTATGTGATATAATAATTGGCATAATCTTCATTTTATTTCACACTTGTTTGGAAACTTTATTCAAGCTTTTGGAATCACTTATGTTTGAATACAAAACACTACTAAATAAATAATTGCACCTTACTCATTAGCAAGTAGCCCAAGGCTAAATTATTCATACATATAACAATGAGAAATATATGCTCTTGTTTTTGAAATGATTTTGAAATGAAACCCTAAATGATCATGGATGCATGGATGATATGAATGAGTTTGAAACATGATTTTAGGGATGTTACAATTTTCGCTCTTTTGAACAAAACTTGTCAAAGTGATTGAAGCTTCTCTCAACTTGATGGAATTGAAGTAGATCATCAAGTTGACTGCGAAAAGTTTCAATATGACCTTTGCTAAAACCTTATTTTGGGTAAAGATGTTTTGATCTGACGGTTGATCAAATGTAATAAAACTAAACCACCACACATTGCTTAATGATTAATCTTTGATTCTTAAGAGATCATATCATAGTATTCATTACAACAACTCATGAATACCAAGTTAAGTATCTAACCCATGTAACAAGAATACAATAACTAAATCTTGACCTATCTTATTGTTACATATTTCTACCATGAGTATCATGGTAATACCTAACCTTAACTCTATAGTTATATGGAGTAGGAAGGAAACCAAGTCAAGACCATTCACCACATATCTTTCTTTACATATCAATCCTTATCATATCTATTAAATCTTATTCTAATATATGTTGAATATCAATGTTGACTAATCAACTATTGATCTATCAATTCTTAATCTATCAATTCTTGATCTATCGACTCTTGTTCTTAAAATGGAATTCACTTTAAAACCTTTATAGAAAGAAGTAAGAAGAGGTAATTGGTAATGCTAGTTTTAGATATCATCTATAGGATGGGAGTGTTTGAAGATAATCAAATCAATATAATAATTTATGGAGTTAACTCACTCCTCAATGGATAGAAGAGTTATCTGAAATAAATATATTTGTGATAACAAAGAAGATTATAAGGATGAACTCTGAATATAAGTTACCAAGGAGTAATCTTATTGGATCAAGTAAGCATAGTCATTGAATAATATCTCCTAGTCAAATAGAGATACTAAGAAGATAATTATAATACAACTGTAATGTTTTATTGATGAAAACCTTGATTAGCCAACAGGAAACCTAAGCCATAAATGGCCAAAGGATTATAATGATCATGCTTAAGTCACTAAGAGTGATTTTGACTATATGATGTATAAGTGACATTGGTGGATAGAACATGACTAAACCCTAGTATAGATTTGTTATACTAGATGAATCATGGAAAGTCACATTAATATAATGTGAAGCTAGAGTATGAGTTATTGGGGTAAATGAAGTTAAGATAGTATGATTAAGCTGATGCTAGAGCAACATTGGATTATAGAAGTAGTATATTCCTCTTAAGAATACTAAACACTCGAAGGAAGAGTATAAATGAAGGAAAAAGTAAATACTTGTTGGATTGGAGGTTATCATTAGTAGAGTAACTTGATTTAACCAAGTATTTATATGAGAAGATTATGAAAAGCTTTAGTGACAAGCTTCTGAGATTTATTAGTGAGATTACAAAGTAATTTGTGAAGTAAGAGAGAGTAAAAATTCAATTGGACTAGGATTCATAAGATGTATTCTAGAGATGAGAGTTATCTCTATGAGGAGATCATATAGAGCTTTAGTGTCAAGCTCATTGGATTTACAAATGGATTTTGAAGGAGCAAGTATTGGTAAGAATATTCTTGTAAAGTAAAGCTCATCATGTTAACATATGATGATGGATATGAAGAAGTAGTATATCTAGGAAAGGAATTCCTTAATTAGAAGTAAATAATTATAAAGTATGGAAGATAGGAATTCTTGGTAAACATTCAACCTTAATTCTATAACTAATCTTAATATCTATCTCGTATTTTTGATCAATCAGCTTATTTCCACAATGGCTTATAGGAATATTTTCCTATAGCAAATCACCTAAGCACATTTTTGTCACTTCCAAAAATCATAATCATATGTTCTTACAAACAATCTTTATCAATCTATCTCATAAGTTATTCTAGAGGACATCCCTACTATTTTATCTTGGATGGTAATATCATTCATGAACACAAGCATGAAGGCAATATGTCTTTTTCCTTCAATTTTCATCCATGTCTATAAAAGAATATAGGTATATTAAATCCCATAACATTTGTGGTAAGCCTTTGTAGCTCAAAACCCTAGCTTAATACATGACATTAAATCATCTTGATCACTTATGTAATTCTTGCTACAAATCCTTATGTGATAAATTATATCAAGACAATAACCACACTCCAGATGGTAGTGCCATTCGTTAAGAAATTATCCTTGCTTACTTTGAAAGTAAGTAGGATAGTTATGAATAGCATTTTGAGGAAATTGATTAAAGGAGATTTCAAACTTTAAAAATCCTAGAATTTCAAACCACCATATAATATGGTTGGTAAATGGTGTCAAGTATGAATATATTCCATACTTATCAATCACTAACTTAAAATCATTATTATTACAATTATCATGGTGAAAACAAAACCATCTTTATAAGATTTTGATATAATAAATAAATTCCTAAAACCCTAATTTTTTTATTATACTTAATAAATAACTTCTAATATAATTATGAGTACTGAAAAATACCAACATGATTAGGGCAACCAACTAGTATAATAACCTTTGTAATATTTGAAATACTGTACTCAAGTTATGGTATTTCAAGCATGTGGAAATTCAAATTGAAAACAAATTATTAAAACAGAAAACAGAAAAGAATAAAGAAAAGGTAAATAACTTAGTCCAGAATCTGGCCCGTGGCCCATTCAACCTCTCCTTTATTTGTCTCCCACGAGCAGCCACAGCAGTCCACTTAGCAAACTTTGCAGCAGCCCACTTAGGCCCAACAACCAGCCCAACATGACTTGCTCTCTGGCTGACAGGTGGAACGCCGCCAGGGCCCGCATGTTCGTTCCGAAGAAACGCAGGGGGTTTTCTTTAAAACTGTCGTCGTCATCCTCACGCACACATGCACCTGCGTGCGCACCTCCGATGCCCTCCACCGGCATCAGCAAGCTTCGACCGCTGCGATGAACATCGCCGACGCCTTGGGATCCGCTCTGTCTCATCCTTATCCACATTCCTATCCTCTTCCTCTCTGTTTCTCTTGGGTCCGAAACCCTAGCTCACCGGAGCCGCTCGCCGTCGCCGTTAGAGGCCGCGGCAAGACCAACCGAGGATTCTACAAGCTTCGCCATGGTTTTGTGCATCTCCACGATGAAGGAATCGAGCTGGGAAGCTCTTAATCAGCCACATCAACCTTGTCTTCCTCAAGTCCGATGGCCACCGCCGCTCACTTGACCATCGTTTCCGACCTTGCCTTGCCTCTCCGAGCACTCCATCGCAACTGCGGTGAGTCCCTAATTCTCTTAGAGGTTCTCTTGCTTCCTGGAATGGTCCTAGTCATCCTACCTTCATGCGCCACCACTCGCTGCCACAGACCACTGTCGTAGCAGTCGCTCCGGCAGCGAAATAGGTAGTGGCCACTAATAGGAAACTAGCTATAGATAGACAGACAATCTGTGGCGCATGGCTCTGACAATGCGCCACAAAAGTTATCCAGTGGCGCATCTAGACCAATGCACCACAGAACCATGAAACTTCTGTGGCACATGGCAATTGGAGATGCGCCACAGAAGTTTGGTGGACCCCTTCCAGGGTTGGGCTCCCTCACTTTCTATGGCGCATATGTCCATATGCGCCTCAGAATTTCCATCTTCTATGGCGCATATGGACATATGTGCCATAGAGAGTGAGGAACTTATGTGGCGCATATATAGATATGCTCCAGAGAACATGGAAACCCAGATTTCATACCCACCCCGGTGGAACGCCTTTTAACTTTTGTAAAAAATAAACAAAAATGATAAAAAAATTCAAAAAAATAATTCCTTTGAGATGTAGTTGTATTTTGGGGTATAGTTGTAGGCAAAATTGAAAAACATGAATTTTGATGTATTTTGCAAAAAAAAGGTCACGAGACAGTAAAACGGCCATAACTTTTGCATACGATGTCGGAAAAAAAAGGTTTAATATACCAAAATGATCGCCTCGAAATTTCATACTTGATTTCAATGGCCGGAAGCTTCTCCAAATTCGAAAAGAGTAAAAAAATAAAAAGGGGGAGAAACTTCTGTGGCGCATTTCTCACATATGCTCCACAGAAGTGTTGGGATTCGAGTTTTGAATTTCTGTGGTGCCCTCCCCCTCTCTTTTATCCTTGTCCCCTTTACTCCTTTCCTCTACTTCTTCTCTTCCTCCACTTCTTCCTCTCCTTCTTTTGTTCCTCCCCTTCTTCCTCTCCTTCTCTTCCTCCCCTTCTTCCTCTAATTCTCTTCCTCTCCTCCTCCTTCTCCACTCTCCGGACAACTCCTCCTACTCCGTCCATGGACTCCACCACCTCCGGCGACACCTCCTCCACCGCCTCCTACTACTCCTCCTCCTACTACTCCTCCTATTACTCCTCCTCTTCCACCGACGGCCTCCTTCTCCTCCTACTCCTGCGACCCCTCCTACTCCGACGACCCCTCCCCTCCTACTCCACCTACATCGGCGGCCTCCTAGTCCGGCAACCCTTCCTCCTACTACTCGTACTCCTCCTACACTAGCGGCCTCCTACTCTAGCGACCCTCCTCCTCCACCCTCCACCCTCCTCCTCCACCCTCCACCCACCACCCACCTCCCACTCCGGCCAGATACTCCGGCCACATCTGGCCATGTTTTTTTTGAATTTTGAAAGGAACATCAGTGGCGCATATTGGAAATATGCGCCACCGAAGTTTGAGATCTGGTTCGGGACTTCTGTGGCGCATTTTGGCAATATGCACCACAGAAGTTTTTGAGACTTCTGTGGTGCATTTCAATATGCGCCACAGAACTACACTTTAGTGGCAAGATAACAGTGGCGTGTACCATATGCGCCACAGAAGTCCCAAAATGATGTGCCACTGATAGGCCTTTTCCTAGTAGTGGGCGCCACCATATTTAGGACCCCCTAGATGCCCTCTTTTGAACACGACCAACCCCTCTTGCTAGGGCATGCGGAATCGCCGCCAGCGACCACCAACCGGTGATGGAGGCCATGTCGACGTCATGATGACGTCATGTCGACGTCGCCCTTCACCTAGTCCATCTGTTCGATTGGTCCACTGCTCGCGTGGCAGCTCACGTATTCTTGACCCCACTAGTCAGTGACCTAGGGTAGGTCTGGCCTCGGTGTAAAAAGGTATTTGCTTATTTAGAATTTCATTAGAAAATGGATATACATTAATAATTCAATATCTTATGTTTTATAATTTAGAAATTTATGTATAATATATGAAAAAATTCAGAAAAATAAAATCTATAACTTAATTTTATTATCAAACATTATCATGTTAGCCATTTAAATAATTGTTATTGGATAAAGATTTATCAGAAAGAATACATTGAAACTTCATATTTAAATGAGAAAATTATAAATAGTATATTAAAATTCTTAGAAAAATAATAACTACAATGTAAAACTAATAACATAAAATACTATAAAACTTAATTAATTATGTATTATTTATTAAGTGTTTATAGAGTAATAAATTTTATAAAAATCATATCTTATTATTTATAAATCACAAAAATAAATGTCATGTACCAAAATGATCACAAAAATAATATCTATATGTTGAAAATATAACATTCCACTTTTGAAGTAAGTAAAAATTTAATACTCTATAACATGAATTTAAACCTATTTCCTTAATTAATAATACATATAAGGATAAATAAAAATTGCTAATATTTCTAAAATTATTCATTTGAGTTTTATAAATAACATTAGTCTTAAGTATTGATAGTATGAAGTCCATATATCACAAAACCTATTAAATACAAATTGTGCTAAATTATCATTCATAAGTAAGTATATATTATTTTCCAAAAGGATTCTTATGAAATATAAAATCCTCAAGAATGAAAATTTTGACTTAATAAAATCTTTTACCATTACTTCAACCACAAGTTGTTAAACATACTAAAAATCCAAAGAAAATTCATCAGTAGTTAAGTAATATTGTTTCCATATTTATAACTTATAACAACTCATTTGTCAGGAGATAAATAATTCTATTCAATTATAATGTTAAGAAAACATGACTCAAATAGAAGTGTAACCACTCTTAGTTAACCTTAAAGAAACATTATGAAGTGAATAAATTATAATACCATCTAATGGCCAAGATAGCTAAGTCTCAACTACTAATGATGTCATTGTTCAAATGAAGTAAATCTTTCTACCATGATAACTATAGTTAGTTAAAACCCTAAGAATATTCAATGAAGATTTAAGTACTTTTCTTTAGTTAAGTAAACTTTTCTTTAAAAGTTATTCATTTAAGATACATTATAAAGCAAGACATAAGCATTCCTATAAAAGCGTAAATGATAAACAATCTTTATATAAGAAGTCTTTGAGTAGAATTCCACATTTGTGTGCCTTGTTACTGTATGCTAATTATTATACTTACATGTTGTTTCACACACACAAACCTTAATAATAAGCACAAGTGTAAAACTTATCTAAAAGGGCAACACATTCTAAAAAAACCATTTCCAGTTTCCAAACCCTAGATCAACGCTTATCCCGAGGATTCGAGTTTATCAAATTGCATTACATTACTTATGCATAATAGCATCTTGGTTCTTTAAACACTAATCCTTACCGGACCAATGATGATGATTTCAGATATTGGATCTTTTATTGTCTCGAAGACCGTGAGTGCATAATCTTGCAATCAGAAAAGGCAAGTTCACACTTGCACATGTCCTTTGATTATTTTCTGTAAAGTATTTGCAAATTTACTGTGTCATCACCTGCATTTCAAAAAGTTCAGAAAACACTATTTTCATAATAATACGAATATAGGTTATTTACCATGAGGTAAAAACCTATGATGAAAGTTTTGGTGGTATAGGAACATAATACCTAGACTTAACAACCAATGTCGTCGTATATCACGCACTGACCAAGAGATTTGGAATGGGCCGGAGAAGTCAGATGTATCTTCTTCCTCTCGTATGTAGCCAGATGCGCAGGTCATGGATGTTATCCTCGTAGCATGCATTAATTGGTAATTCATAGAGGATATGCAGCATATGGGTGGGAACCCTCAACGTCCCACGATAGTTCTGGCATATGAACGGTCTGTACCAACCATTGCCATAATTCAATGTGTGGGCATGGCATACACCAAGGAGACATGAGGGGTCGTGAAGGGGGCAGTGATTGGCTTGGATCATCTTCTGAGGCCTACATCACGGAATTGTGGACGGGAAAGATCGCTCGGTTGTGCAACAAGGATTTGATCTCTCATGGTTAAAGTAACGCACCTCTACATAGTGTAAGAACTATAACTTGTTACTCCCTGTTTCAGGAAGGAGCTGCGAACGCGGCAAGAAAGGAACTCCATGAAAGTTATGGTAAACCTATAAAGGGTGATGGACATAGCTTTTCAGAATAAAAGAAACCTTTGAAGAAATGTTTTCAAAAACCTGCAGAGCCTACGACCTATGGTCTGTGGCTATAGCTAGTTCATCAAACAATCCTTTTTAGTGAACTTGCTGAGTACGCTTGTACTCAACGTATCTTCTTAACCGTTGCTAGATTCTACAACCAATACGGATGATGTCTACATCAACCTATTCTCAAGGAATCTTCATCAAATATCTCAAGATCTTCAATGAAATCAACATATACATCAACTAAAGTGAAGATGAAGTTGCTGATTAGATAGGAATATAATCTCTAGCCATAGAACCTACTTCTATAGAGTATTGCATTAGAAGCAATGCAAGCCCAATAGTTCAGATTCTAAGTCTTATTAGTATGATATCTATGAGTTGTTAATTCTTATTCTTAATTGTAACAAGTTTATTTTATCTCTTTAACCTAGATTGTTCTCTGGATCTTTTGTAAAGAGTCGATTTGTAACCTATAGTCATGTCTTGGACCTGCTATGTTTCTGTTGTACCACTCTGAGGGATGTAATACTAGTGAACGATGTTTCATTGGTTTTATGTCAACGACTATAGTGTACTACATCATGCAGTGGTATGCTGGGTCACCGAAAAATTTAAACTCATCTCTATTATAGTCTGCTCGTTCGGTATCAAAAATATACTCACATTGATAATTGAGGTGATCTCGAGATTCGCAACAATCACAATATAATTGATAAGAGGCACATAGGGTAGATGAATACTTGTCCACCCAAGTCAACCATTCTTTTAATATGCCATGCATCTTATGAACATTTCCCAAAGTCCTTCCCATTCACTCCTCCATTACAGATTGCATCTGTTGGAAGGTAGTTATCTCGGACGACATGATTAGTAACAAATATGTTTATGGGTTTTTGGTTTGTAAACAAAAGGAAAAAGACAAATGCAGCAAATAAAGAAATCTTAAAAAATCTAGCAATACTAAAATAAATAAACAAAAGCTAAAAGACCTACAGTGCTTAGCTCCCCGGCAACGACGCCAGAAAATAGCTTGATGACTGCAAGTGCACAAATCGTTGTAGCTAGTTTAAAAATAAAGATATCGATCCCACAGGGAGCAGGAGTCTGAAGTATAAATAACTCTTGAACTAAATATTGAAATAGTAATGCTAAATAACATTCTAAGTAACAAGATAAAATGCGAGTTTTGTGTAAAAGATATTTTTGGGTTTTCAAATAAGAGAGCAATAATTAAACTAAAGTTGTAAGTAAACAAGAGCATGCGAGTATGATTACGGAAGTTCGCAACATGATGGAAAGAGTTCTCAGGGAGTAGTGTATCCATCGCTAGTAATTAGAAAGAGTGATCCAAATTATTATAATGAATAAGACCATTTATGATATGTGTGGGACGATCTCCATATATGGACGAATAGGCAGAAACCACTACTCACATCATCCTCATAACCACAGCAGACAAGCAATCGACATCAATTGAATTACTGCACTATAAAGGGACTTTATCCCGTAGGATGTATCCCATGCCATGTACAATGTTTAGTGAGTTCTCCTCGGTAACCAAGTTGATGCATAAGGGAGTGTTAACAACTTTATAGTCATTGCGAGTTCTATCACCCCTCCGTGTACCAACAAGTAGTTCCCTCCATCTAGTCCTCAGTGAGGAAAATATTGAGTGGCGCGCTTGACCCAATATCAAGATGAAGGAAGTCTAACACAGACACATAATGAAAAATATCACATAATAATTTTTATCTCAATTCAATCACATACTAGGGTTTCTCCATCTCCCCAAGAACAAAGGAAACTACCAACACATGAAGGCAATCAACATCATAGATAGAATATGGATGAAGTATGATGATACAATTGAGGACATGTGCAAATCCAAGATTCAATCTAGAATTACAATAAGTAACCAAAGAGGATCGATGATGGAGACATTGTTGATGAAGATGACGATGTAGATTGATGTGGAGGCCTTCAAGATCCTAGTCCATTATCATCTTGTGTGATGGTGATGTTGTAGATCTTATTTGAGGTGGCTATGGCGGTGGCACGACGGCAGGGTTCCACCATGGTGGAGAATATAGATTGGTGGCTCTCTCTTGGCTCCTCCCTCCTTTATATAGGCCTTGGGGGTGCCCTAGCGTTCCCCCAATACCATCATATAACTTAGGGAATGTTCTGTAGCTTCTAGAGGGGCAAAATCTCGTCATTTTTGACCTTTTTAGAAACTATACAGTTGGACCTATACGGCCGAAAAAAGGCTTCCCACCATATAGCTGCTCATCAAACCTTCGGGCTCCGTAGTGTTTTGGCCGCCATTTCTTCATACAAACTCTGTTTTGGGTGTCCTTGGGCTCGTTTGATTAGCCTCGATGAGGGCTACAATCCTATCGTATTGGATATTTATTTTGAGAATTTGGAAAATTCACTTTTTCGAACACCCCAAATGTCTAAGTCTGGTCCCTACAGCTGCTCCATACTATGCTCTCTTTGTTCCTTTTGCCTCTGATTTATCCATAATCATCATCAACACCTACACACATGTCAAAGACAAGGAAGAGGGATAAAATTATACCTAAACTACTAAATGTGCAAAAGATCATATGAAAATGAAGGAAAATAGAAACCATACATATTTGGCATAACTGCAGCTAGATAAATCATGAGATGGGTGGTTGATATGCATAAAATACTTCTATAAAAGTGTACATAAATTCCACTCATCAGCAGTCCAGTATGTGTAGTCGTGAGCGATGGATTTCAACTTCATATGCTTTCTCCAAAAAATTAAGTAAATATATGTTTATATTTACTTAATGAGGATGAAGTATGAAACATTTGAAAATGTTCAAGTACTTTCAAGATGAAGTTGAAAATCATTATAACAAGAAAATAAAGAGTTTATGATTTGATCATAAAGGAAGATATTTGAGTTACAAGTTTAGCAAAACATCTAAGATTTGAAGAATCGTTCCATGGATTTACATTTCCCAAAAACCATAGGAATATGGAGTGTTCGAGATATGTAATGAAACCTCGTTTGACATGGTAAGATCAAAGGTGTCATTTATAAAACTGCCATTATATTTTTAAAGATTAAAGCTTTAGGTACTACTGCTTTTACACTGAAAAGAGCTCGATCGTGATCTATTGAAATGACACCATATGAGTTATGGTTTGGGATAAAACCCAAGTGTTTTTTCTTAAAAATTGGTATGCTAGGCATAAGTAAAATGTTTACAACCAAAGTCGGATGAGAATATCTTTGTAGGTTATTTCGAATAACCGTTGGGTGTTCCTCTATAACACTAAAGAAAAAAGTGTTTGTCGCTTAGAACGTCAAGTTTCTTGTGAAGGAATTTTTTGTGAAATGTTAAGTGGGAGGACAATATAACTTTGATAAGGTTATCGAACTTTAGCTATATGTGCTTAGTTGCACAGCGCCGGAAAGTTTCCCGGAGGCAGAAACAATGCTCATGGCTCACGCAAAGGTTGTGGTCATAGAGGTGTAAAGTTCCTATTGAACCAAGTAGGTTGGGTAAACAATCAAATACTAAGATTTGAGAGTTAAATCACTATTTTTTGATAATGATGAACTGACTACATGCAAAGAAGCGTGGATGGGCTGTGAATCCATAAAATGGCTTAAAGCCATAAAATCCGTGATAGTTCCATACACGAGAAATCAAGCTTTGAACTTGGAAAACCCTCCAGAAAGGTGTAAGACCTATCGGTCGTATTTTGTTTTTTTTGTGGAAACGGAAGTGCCTGAGCAGGCTAGATAGAGGTGTAGGAGCGAGCAGGGAGGCAAGCGACGGCGTCCACTGGCGGGATTAGGCACAAGAAAGTGTCGGGGACACAAGAAGTACCTAGGTTCGGGGCCCTCATGGTGAGGTGACACCCATACTCCTACCGATCTGTCTATCTTGATGAATACCAAGAACTACAAAGGCTACTTGAGCTGTATCGATGTGTGCTAACTATAATATGAGAGACCAACCCTTGCTACATTGCCCCTGCGGCCCCTTATATGGGCAATGACCTGGCCGACTAGTGGGTCCCAACAGGCTAGGTCATCTATAATATCCGGTAAGGCGGACATGTACCCACAGTGACTGCCATGCCTGCAATTGTAAGCTATAGTGGTTGCCATGCGGGTAGTTGCGCATAGTACTACCTACTGAACACTACTACAACCGTCATCGGCAAAGTCTTCGATATGGGCCGAGTGTCTGGGTCTTCTCCCTGTCTTGCCCGCCGTCCTGGGCATACTGCGTACTATACCCTGCGTCATCTTGTACTCTATCTGTCTTGGATTATCCGGCTATGTCCTCCTAGCCGTCTATCTTCCTTGTCCGTTTGGCTTGGTCATACGGCTAGGTTGTGCTAGCCAGATGGCTATCTTGTCTTTCTTGCTCTATCTGGCTGGGATGATCCGGCCAGCTAGATGTCTCGGGGGATGCTTCTTATCCTGCTGTTTGGTTTGCCGGTTGGCTCTGCATTTGGCCTTCTCTTTGACCTTCTTTTGAGATTTTACATCCGGCTAGGATCAACAGGCTATCATTTACATTTTCCCCTGAATCTTGTCCGGTTAGCCTACCCAGGGGTGATCCCCCGACATATTTGGATCTATAAATAGACATGGATGTTTCACATCTATGGAATTTTCGGCATGTTGGTAAAAAGTTTACGAAAACATTAAAGAAGTTGACTATGACAATATTTGATCTTTCATAGCGATATTTAGTCTCGACGGATTAATATAGCAACCACTACATATAATTTTGTTATATTGTAGTTGAACAAACAAAACAAGTACTTATAATAGAATGGTTACCTAGGACGTGTACATAACACGATCCAAAGGGTTTTGTTAATTCAAGGGATGCTAAAAGCGCATGCAAACATCAATGGTTTAAGTAAGCATCGCGGAGTTGGAATCTTCACTGTGATGAAATTGTTAAAAGAGTTTAATTTCATTGGAGACAATGAAGATGATTGAATTTGCAAGAAATTAAGTGGGAGCGGCAAGACATATTTATAATACATTATGTGAAAGACATATTATTGATTGGAAATGACGTATCTTTTATTAACACAGGTTAAAATTTAATTTTCACGAAATACTTGGGCATAACTCAAATATTTCAGCATCAATGTCTATGTGGATAGATTGATGCGCTAACATGGCTGTGCCAAATGTACATACATGAGATATTGAATGAGTTCAATATGAAAATGAAAAAAAGGTTCTGGCCACACATAAAGGATTGATTCAAGATTCAAGTGTATTGACACTTGGTAAGTGAGATGAGATACAAGTGTTTTTGACACTTGGTGAATAAAATCACAAAGAGTATTTTGATCAATCATACTGTGATATGTACACATCCAGATATGTCATATGCTCTAAATGTTATGAGCAGATACTAGAATGACTCATCAAATGATCATTGGATGATAGTAAGGATATTCTTATGATCTTTGGAAGAACTAAGAATATGTTATTTATGTAAACGTGACAAATACATAGATAGTTCATTGTAAAGTGTCACACTGATACTAGTTTTGTCACAAGATACAAATTAAGTTTATCTCAATTTAAACTATGGGTGGCACAATGTAATGGAAAGGAGATTCCATAATGGATATCAATGAGTTCTAAAGTTAAGACACAGTGACAAATACTAAAACAAAAGGCTAAGTATATGACGGCTATTGTAGCAGCAAAAGAGGGCATTTGTGTCAAGTAGTTTGTTATCAAACTAGGTGTGGTTCACTGCAGGCTAGTACTAAGAAGATATATTGTACGACAATTGTATCAAAATGTTTTAACCCCAAGGAACTAAAGGTCTCACCAAAGGACCAAATTTATATAATGCTATCTCATTGGATAATGAGTGATGCATAGAGGCGCAAATACATGCAAATACACACGGACATGAAAGTGTCGGATCTAAAGATTAGTTAACCAGTAGCAATCATGTATATACAACACCAGAAAGCCATAGGTGTTGAATGCACAATTTTTTTCAAAATAGATTATTGACTGTAGAGGCAATAATAAATTGGTTATTATCATATCTTTATGTTTATGATAAATGTTTTCATCCCATGCTATAATTTTATTAACTTGAAACATTAATATGTGTGTGTTTTGTAATCATAAAAGAGTCCCTAGCAAGCCTCTTGTTAAACTAGCTTATTTATTAATAGATGATCATGGTTTCCTGATCAAGGACATTGGATGCCATTAATAACAAGGTCATATCATTAGGAGAACGATGTGATGGACACACACCCATATTAAGCATAACATAAGATCAAGTAATTAAAGTTCGTTTTCTACAAAGCTTTTAAAATATATAGTAACCTAATACTTTGACCATGACATAATGTTAATCACCATCATCAGATGAGTGCTTTTATGACATCGAACGCCACTTCGGTAACTAGGTGGTTATAAAGGTGGCATTAGGTATTCTGAAAGTATGTGTTGAAGCGCATGGATCAAGAGTGGGATATGTCCATCCATATGATAGACAGATATACTTTGGGCCCCCTTGGTGGAGTATCATCCAATTGGCTTGCAAGCATGTGACTAAGTCACAAGGGATGTCACATCACAGTACAAGTAAAAAGTACTTATCCATAACGAGGTTGAACTACGTATAAGAGATATCGACGATCGAACCTCGGATAAGTAAAGTATCACGCGACAAAGGGAATTAGTATCATATGTAAATGGTTCATTCGATCATGAAGTCATCGTTGAAATATGTGGGAGCCATATGGATTTCTAGATCCCTCTATTCGTTATTGACCGGGAAGGAGTGTCGATCATGACTACATAGTTCACGAACCGTAGGGAGACACACTTCCGGAATCCATGTTGTTTAAGTAGATATGGAATATGAGTTGGAGACCGAATGTTGTTCGAAGTCTCGGATTGGATTTAGGACATCATGAGGATATTCGGAATGGTTCAGAGAATAAGATTCATATAATGAAAGTGTTTTTCCGGGGTTTGGAAATGTTTTAGGTGTTTTGACCAGCAGCTTCTAGAATGTTCTAGTGGGACCACCAGTGGGTCCACCACCCGTGGAGGGGCCACTTGGTCTGAGGCATGCCACGGGGAACCCTAGTTCCTGCCGCACCAAAAGTCCAAGGGGCAAATTCGGCCACTAAAGGAATTGGGGATAAACCCTAGTTTGTCAAACCCTAAATAAGGAAAGAGGAAAGTTCCCACCTTTCCCTTCCTTGTGCGCCAAGTTGATGTCAACACCCGGGTTTTTAATCCCAGATGCCTGTTAAGCCATACATCGCAATCCCAGGATTACCATTTTTGCGAGACATAACAGAATTGGATACCACAGTACATCATCCATTACAAACCATACATAAGGTCTTACACAAATAATGATCTCATGATCCAGTTCTTAATACAACTCAAGCAGCGTAAATACGTAATAATAAAGGTAGCATAGGCGAAGCTCCATCTTCGGGGTCATAGGCAATGCTGACGATGGGAGGTGATCCTAGTTGTCGTAACCTTCCAGGGGTCCATCATCCTGGTACTACTCTTTATAGTCTGGCCTCGGGAATAGCCAGGGACAAAGCCACAAGTACTCTTTAAGTACTCTGTAGAGGGTCCCAATCTTTAATAAGATTGATCCCTCCTGTGTTTACAATGCTAGTCCCTGTATCAATAGCTAGCATGCACAGTTTAGATGTAATATCAAGGAACAAGGGTCATAATATAACTTTATAACCAGGAATAACATAATTTTATTACATCAAACATAGCTCATTAGGCTATTACATTACATTGCAGCGGAATAAATATAGTCATGGGTCCTTCATCTTCAAAGTGCCACAGGCAGATGTTGGTTGTAGACTTTGTAATCCTAAACAATCAATCTTTACTGAAATCAATCAAACCTGCAACATACAAGTTACAGCCACAAAGGGTTAATACATTTGAATTTTATTGGCAAGTGATACCATGGTAGTATAGTGGGGTCTATCCACTATATGCATTTGGCTAAGTGGAGTTGAGGCTTGCATTGCTCAAAATAGATTTTTCTTATCATTTTGAAAATACTAAGTTTTTGCTTGACAAAATCATTTTCTCAATCAAAGATTTCAAGATCCTTGCACCAAGCCATCTCTCCATCAATGATTGAAGAAATCAAACAACCCTTGTTCAAACCACAAGATTTTAATTTAGAAATTGGAATGATGAGATTCTTGATTGCTTCCATGTCTTGATGCTCAAATTGTCCTTTACCAGGGACATGGCTAAGTACTTAGGTTTTACACTCTGCAGAGGTGGTGCACTTTCCCCACAAGACTTGGTTTCCCAACAAAAGATCTTTCAGAAGCTTTCCCTTAGACCAAAATGGACGCGTTCCAACCTATCAAACACTACCACCCACTGTCCACATGGCTAAGTTCTTGCAACCTATATGATCATGGCAGAGCCCATATTGCCAAGTGGTTGCACTTGAAGCTTCTCAACATTTGACATCTCAAATCCCTTTGTTTCCTGGGTGGCATTCCACAAGTGAGATACACAATCCAAGCCATGGCATTGTGAACCACTCAACCATTCTCCACCAAGCAAGCCCATTCCACCCAGGGAATTCATTAATTTAGTTGTTTTATTAAACAAAAACATAAGTCTTCAGACTTAGAATATTTTTCCATAGTGTGAATATATTTTCCACCCATGTTTTCTGTTAGCTAGGCTAAGCTTGATAGTAGTAGGAATCTTTAACTTAGGAAAATCCTACTAAGGATTCATCTACTAGGTTTCTTATGTAAATATCTATACTTAGCAAAATCCATGCAAGTTTTACTTAGCAAAATCACTAATGCATAGTGAAAGTAATAGGACAAAAAGTATGAAGCATCACTTGCCTTTTTGGTAGGGAATGATAGTTCACTCCTTGATCTTTCTAGTCTCACACTTCACTACAAATAAATCAAGCAAACAAAAATTCAATTCTCATTCCAAACCAAAGTCAAACAACAATTCTTCACACACATAAAGTAATGGAATCTAAGTCATGCATGGGAGCATGCACAAGATATTTTTATTTTGCAAAGGGGTCTCTATGGGGTTTCTAAACTTTGTAAGATCCAAATTGGTCATTTACCAAGGTGGCAAAGTCATTGGTTAGAGGATTTTGTCCAAAACTATTTTTTAAATCCATTTATCATTTCATGTGGTGAAAAATGTTTTTATTAAGGAAAAACTCTTAAGTTGTTCACCAAATGAGTTGCTATTGCAAAACTTGGTGTTTTAGGGTCAGTAAGTTTGGTCCAAACCATTTTCTCAAAGTTTTCTTTCCATAAACATTTGGATAATAAAATCAACAATTTTATTTGGCTAGAAATGGACTAAACTAATTAATCCATTCCAAACTTTTCCAAATTCATTTTCCAAACCATGGGTTGGTTCTTAGGGTCAGTAAGGTCACAACAAACCACTTTGCAAAGGTTTTAATCCAAAAATCATTTTTAAACAATTTTTATACTCTAAACAAGTACACAAATGTTTCTGCAAATTCAAACAAGCTAACAGTTACTATTTATCAAACTAAGGCCATGGTTGGCTAGGGCTTGTTCTCCTGAATTCATTGATATAAAATTTGCCAAATTTGGACGTGTGGTTCAAAAGTTATAAGGGTTTGAAAATGGCATTTAAATCTGTTTTCAAAAATCTGTTTTAATTCAACCATTGACACGCGTCGTTTTTCTACTGGGCGATACCGGTTCGAGTGGATCGTGGCCTGCTGTGCGTTGGATCTAAACGAATCGTCCGGCTCTGAACGCATACCCCTTCGCGTTAAGTGACTCTTTCGTACCCCTACGATCTGCATCTAACGGCTGGAGATGGCCTGACCTAATTCCGGCGGCGCTTAGCGGCAGCGCGCGGCGGCGACGCTCTGCTAGCGGCGGAGCTGGCGATGCAGGAAGCGAGGGAGAGGCTGGCAAGGCTTACCAGGCTCGTAGAGACTTGCTGATGCTCGAGGTGGGATCGGCTACTCGAGGGGCGCAAGGGGTTGCTGCTAATCGCTCGTCGAAGAAGTTGCGGGCGACGGTGCTCTCAGGTTGTCGTCGTTGGCGACGTTTAGGATCGCGCTGAGGCAAAGGAGAGGTACGATTAGGTGCGCGGGATCAAGGCAAATCTGTGTGCTTGAACGAGAGGTGAAGGGGTGGTCTGGTCTCACCGGTGGGACTCGTCGGAGCGGAGACAGACGACGGCGGTGGAGGTTGTCGTTGCCGACACTCTGGAGCGCCCGCGGTCGTACAAAGGGCACAGGCGGATGCGCCTAGATGTGGTGAATATACCTGCGTGTAGAGGGAGTCGAGGGGCGGCCTTGGTTCGCCGGATTTTGCTGGAGAAGGTCGCCGGAGACAGGGGAAGTATCTGGCAAAATTCTTCGGCCTGGGGGCGTGCTCGGGGAAGGAGGCAGAGGGGAACGAGAGAGGGAGCGTGGGCGATTAAGACAGCATGCTCACGGCGAGAGATTACTGCTCCAATAAAGCGTATTCAAGCCACGAAATCAAGTCTGCAACGGCGATGAGAGAGGAGGAAGCAGTCGCGGGGTGGAGAGGAAGAACAGGAAAAGTGGGGCCGTTGCGTCAGTGGGAAAAGGGGAAAGGGGGAGGTCCACATGTCAGTTGCTTCGTGGGTTTTAAAATTAGTGTGAAACGTTTTCTCGCGGGAATGAGGGTTGGGCTGTTTCCTGGGCTTGTTGGGCTGCCTGGGCTGGGTTGGCCATTTCCTATATTTTTTTATTCTGTGTCTTTTTCTTTTCTATTTCTGAATTTCTGTTTTAAATTTCTCTCTCAACAAACATGGTTCAAACAAATTCAAACAACACTCATACTTTGTAATATTAAACTTAGTTCTGTTTAGTAGCACAAACCAACTTCCAAATAAAATAATATTTTAAATCTTTTTCGGTTCCATTTATTAATTAAATAAAATGGACTATGGTTTATTAATAAAATAGGGTTTGGTTTATTTTAATAAAATCTTTATTTGATTTCCAAATGTTTTCAAAATCAAATCAGTAGGTTTTATTTGGAAGTAAAGAATGTTTGGAAAACTTGTTTAAAATAATATAATCCTTTTACTTTAGGGTCCATTAATAATTATATAAAATGGACCTTAGTTATTAAATCAAATAGGGTTTGATTTTATTAATAAAATCTTTATTTGAAACCTAAACATTTTAAAATAAAATTAGTAGGTTTAATTTGGGAATATATAATATTTGGAAATTTGTTTTAAAATAAAATAGCCTTTTATTTTAGTGTCCTTTATTAATTATTATAATAGACTTTTATTATTAAATCCAATAGGTTTTGTTTTATTGAGATATTTATTTTGAAATCTAAAATAAAGTCAAAACACTTTAGTAGGTTTTTATTAGAGAATAAAATACTTGGAAAACCTATTTAAAATAATTTAATAAGTTTTGATGTTTTAATTAAAATGGTAAAGCCTTTTATTAAATAAAGTTGGATATTAAATCCTTATTAATTTATTTTAAATAAACCTGTGCTAAATTTATTTAGAATAAATGTTTTAATTCCAAAGCTTGGCCAAGTTTTAATTTGGCTTTATAAAATAATCCTTATTTGTAAAACTTCTATTTTATTTGAAAACATATATTTTCATTTAATTGTTTCAAAATAATATTTCTAAATGTTTTTATTTTTCCTTTTATTAAAATGTTTATATTTTTAAATCCCTTTAGGATTTATTTTAATTCAAATGGGTTTGAAGTTCCAATTGAATTCAAAAAGTTTCTTCTGGCTCTGAAAATCAAACAAAGTTTTATTTTGTTCATTTATTTTCACATTACAAGATTTGGAAAATCTTGGGATGTGACATACTCGCAAACTAATACTAACAAGTGAAGGGGGGGTTTTTGTAATAGGACACTAGCTCTAGGGTTGTTTTGCAAAAGCCAGATTTACCTCTACTAAGTTCCGAAGCAAAGAAGCTAGTTAAATTTTATAACACCTAAGTGGGAATTTGTATGTCATGTCACAACTCTGTTGTGGTCGAGTCAAGTTCTCAATTCATTTCCCAAGTCATTTTGAAAACATCTGACGGGGGAACAGTATGGCCACTCCAACTGTCCATAACCGCGGATGCGGCTATTCGAATAGTTTGACACTCTGCAGAGATTGTACACTTTCACCACAACATTCGATACATCTTTCAGGAACAAATCCTGAATTCACCATACTCAGTATGCGGATAATCAATCCTAACCTTTCAATTACACGACCTAGTATAGGCACTTCTCCTGTGAGTTTGGCCTCCCAACCATGACCAACTATCATCTTGGGTACTGCACAGATGGACAATCTTCAGAAGGTAGCCTCGGCTCAGACCTTGGTCGTGAGGGAACCAATACTAAGGTATATAAGTTTCCAGTCAAGCCCTACCCAATCTTCGGGTATTGTGGTTGTATGGTAAAATTGGAATGGTATCGCATCTAGACAACCATCAGTTTTATAAAGGACTAAGGCTCATGCCTTAACATTTTCATCACCAAAATCATCTGGTGTTCGGAAACACATGTCAAAACATCTCAGTAGAATGACTCATCATTCTAAGGTTTTCATAACCATTTTCCACCAAGTATTCCCGTCTAAAGTTGATCAAGTTTTATGCTTAGCACTAGCATCTACAAGTGGGGGTGAGTACTAATGAGGGGTAGTAAGCAGTGGAGATTAACTAAGGTCAATCTCATGCCTTAGGATGATATCAAGATTATCTAGCTTAGGCCAAATTTTATTCTCTTTATGCAACCTTCAATTATCTTTCTAGTATCTACAATTTACTTAAGTAAACTCTAAGTAATAGTTTTTATAAAGAAAAAAAGTAAAAGCTTGCAAGTAAAACTAGGATTGGGTATCATCAAATGTGTCCAACCAAGCATTCTTAGGGCATTGCATAGGTCATATAGTTTCATAATTGCAAGTGTTAGCTTGTCCATTCAACTAGTAGTATTAGGCTTGCATAGGTCACTTGATTAGTAAGGCTTGCCTTGTGCAGATCAGTCGTTGAAGTTTTCCTCGGCTTCTTCTTCGTAGTATCCTCCTTCCTCCTCGTATCCTTGGTCGGTACTAGCGTCTATAAATAAATACGAGGTACACAATCACCACACAATACTAAACTACTTTCAATCATCACACAAAAGGGTTCTATCGATGATCTAGCATCATCACTAACATTACAAGATTAAAGCATTTGTCTTATTTATTTTATTTTTAGAAAAGTAATTTCTACTCATTGAAAAACTACTTAAGATTTAATATTCTCCAACTCAAACATGGGATCAAGTAGACACATGTCATCACCACATATTTCAGTACATGGGAATGTGATTTAAAGTGGTGTCACAATTTAATAAGGTTTAACCTTTTATTTTAAATAAATAAAGTGACTAGAAATGCCTAGGTGGCATCCTTTTATTACTTGGACATTATTTCTGTAAGTAAACCCATATATTTTTATATATTCTGAAAGGTATGGTCAAATGTGATTTTTGAGAGTTGGAATCAACTCACAATATATTATGGTTAAAATTTGAAAAATGTTTGAGTGCAGAAAATCTTATGCCTTGTTATTTTTACCAAGGGTGATCTATAGATCCAAATGATTTTAATCCAACGGGCTTGGATTAAGCCTTTCAGTACCTTTTAACAAAATTGTTTTCATGCAATTTGGTTCGCTGGATCGAGCTAGGTTGATTTTTGAATATAGGTACAGAACTGTGTTTGAATTAAAATAGAAAAAACTAAATTCAAACGGTTGGGTCATGCGGGAAGGGGAAATGGGCCGTCCCAGTGTCACTCTGCGGCGCGGGGCGCAACTGACAGGTGGGTTCCACCAGTCAGTGGCTCTTTAGACGTGACGCGGTACGGGGCGATATCGGCCGCACGATCTAAGTCTAATCGAACGGCTATGACTCATCGTCCACGTCGGGCAGCGCCGACGAGACAGAACCCTAACGCGGCATGTGGGGGTCGTGGTAGGCTCACCGGGGCTCAGGCGAAGGTCGGCGATGCGGGCGAACGACGAAGTCGACGACGGCGAACCTCCTGGTACCGGCAGCTCCTCCTGGGGCGGCTCCAATCGATGGCTTCCTTCTTCTCCAGAAGTGGCGAGCTCCGGCCAAATTCCGGCGATGCGCTACTCGCCTTGATCCGGGAATGGGGTGGGGTGGTTCTGGGTGAGAGGGGAGTGGAATGGTGTGAAGAATTCGAGCGGGGGAGGACTCTACTTATAGTGGCGAGAGGGGACCGGCGGGCGCAAGCTGAGCTCGTCGTGGTCGACGGCACAGAGGGATATCGGCGTGGGCGACGGTAGGGGGTGGTGCTGTGCTCCCTGGTGAAGCTCAATGGCGTGGTGGCGAGGCGTGGGGCGGTGCTGATCGGTCGGAATGTTGCGGTGCTATGCGCGTGCCCGATGGGAGTTTTAATGGCACACAGCGCGCATGGTCCGCGCGGCGGCGAACGGGCAAGTCTGCGGGGTTGCTGGGACGGTGGTGATCACGCGTGCACGCGGTGAGGGAGGCACGCGGTCTGTGGGTGCTGGTCGAGCATGGCGCACGGGGCTCGCTCTCGGCATGGTTGCAGAGCATCTTGGCATGGCTCGGGTGTGTGGTCCAGTGGCTGTCATTGCTCGCGGCTGGGATAGGGAGTGGCCGTGGAGTGCTAGCTTCCTCCCAGACAAGGTTGGTGAGGCTAGTGCTGCTCGTAGCTTGTTGTCGAATATGGGGTGGAAATGGTGCTCTCGGCCTGTTCACCATCGATGGCAATGGCCAGCTTATAGTGGTGCTAGTGATTAGTTAGGGTTGTTAGATGATCTACTAAGGCTAGTGGTGTCCAGAGAGGGAACAAGTTAGGCCAGAATCACTGCACACTATAGTGTTTAGGATTGGTTTGATTTGCATCAGCAAGGTGTTTGATGAATGGCCGCATGAACTCAAGTTTTGAATTTTTAAAAGATTTTTGGTGGGTGTGCCCGGCATGTGCTGGTGAGTCTTTGGATTCTTGGGTTTTGAAAGTTGAGCTTGTTTGAGTGGTTTTTGAAAAAGTGGGATCTTCCCATATGGAATAGAAATCAATTTTAAATTGTCATTTAAACTATAGATTTGAATGATTTTGGATGATCACAAATTGGGCCTTGGTACTTTGTTATGAGTACTATCAAGGGGTGCAAAGATCCAAAAAAGTTTCTGTTAAGTTTTGAAAGTTAGAGATAGCCAAAGTTGGCATGGGAGTTAAATTGGCCAAAGTGACCATTCACTTATTTTGTTTGTTTTGATTTGTTTGTCTTTCGGAAAAGTGTGGGGATTGTTTAGATGATGTTTATTTCACCTAAAAATCATTTTACAAGCAAATAAACACACAAGCATGGCAATTCAAAAGAATCCAATTTGTAATGCATATACATATGAATGCTTTCATATTTTTGATTAGAAAAGTTTTTGTTAACCCTAATTTTGATGATTAGAGTTTGATGATCCAAGTTTAATATTTTGGGATGTTACAAACCTTCCCCCCTTAAAAAAAATCTCGTCCCGAGATTTGAAAAAGGACGAAAAAGATTACCTGGGATTTGAAGAGATCGGGAAACTTCGTCCTGATGTGATCTTCGCGCTCCCAGGTAGCTTCCTCTTCTGTGTGCTTGCTCCACTGAATCTTGAGAAACTTGATGCTTCGGGTTCTGGTAGTTCTGAAAGCTTATTCCAAAATACGGATGGGTACTTCGGGATAGGTCAGGTCATCGTTGATCTCTATGGTCTGGTGATCGATATTCTTGTACACTTCAGTCTTCTCTGGAACTTCGAGGCACTTGCGAAGTAATGAGATATGGAACACATTGTGCACGGCTGACATCTCTTCGAGTATGTAAGATCCCTCCTTTATAAAGGAAAAGATCCATGTGATTTCTATGCTAGTCCCTGGAT
Organism: Avena atlantica; assembly: GCA_910589765.1. Classification (NCBI taxonomy): domain Eukaryota; kingdom Viridiplantae; phylum Streptophyta; class Magnoliopsida; order Poales; family Poaceae; genus Avena; species Avena atlantica. The sequence continues at coordinate 434,357,190 of OU342739.1, forward strand.
CAATGCTAGCATCCAAAGTTTAAGATGAAGTACACAGAAAGAAAGGTCATTATTACATATCATTCCAGAGACAAACATAGTCTTTTACAATCTCCATGGCCACAGGCCTAGTACAAGAGTTCAAATATATAATAATATAAATAAGTCTTCATCTTCATGTCCCACAGGCAAGCATGTTGAGTGTAGACTCATAACCCCTAATCACCATAAGAATAACCTGCAACATCACAAGTTACAGCCACAGTGGGTCAATACATTGGAATAGTATTGGCAAGTGATACCTTAGAATATTATTGGCATCTAGTTACTATATGCATTTGGCTAAGTGTATCTTAGGCTTGCTTTGCTCAAAATAGGTTTTTCCTATTAGTTGAAAACACTAAGTTTTTCTTTGACAAAACTTTCCCAAGGAACCACCAATAGAAATTGGGGAACCTTCACCCTTGTTCAACCACAAGTTTTTACTTAGAAATTGGTATGAGGAGATTCTTGATAGCTTCCATGTCTTGATGCTCAAGTTGTCCAATACCAGGGACATGGCTAAGTAATTAGATTCTTCCATCTGCAGAGGTTGTGCACTTTCCCCACAAGACTTGATTTTCACCAATACAGGACCTTTCATAAGCCTTCCTTAGACCAAATGGACGCGTTCCAACCTATCATCCCACTACCACCAATTGTCCAAATGGGTAAGTTATTGCAACCTATGTGATCCAGGCAGAGCCCATATTGCCATGTGGCTGCACTAGAAGCTTCTTAACATTTGGCATCTCAAATCCCTTTGTTCCTGGGTGGCTTTCCACAAGTGAGATACACAAGGTAAACCATAGACATGGGCCTTGTGTAACCACTCAACACAAACCATTCTTTCCATTCCACCCAGGTGTTTCATTCACTTAGTTGTTTTATTAAGCAAAACACAAGTCCAAAGACTTAGAAATATTTTTCATAGCATGAATATATAACCACCCTTGGTTGCTACTAGCTAGGCTAAGCATGGAATTGATAAGTATCTTAACTTAGAAATTTCTAGTAATTCTACAACTACTAGGATTTCCCAAGCATAGCATATAGATCAAAAATATTCATGCAAGTCCTATACAAAATATTTCTAGTGCATAGTTGAAAAACATAGGAATAAAAATGAAGCACCACTTGCCTTGGTAGTTTGGGGAGTAGCAACAATCCTCACAATCACAATCACTATTTGCACCAAAATCTACACATAAAATAATGGCACCAAATCACATACAAAATATAAACAAGCAAAAATATATGAATGCATGCAAAATGCCATGTGATGATTTCCTACACCAAAAAAGACAAGTGCACAGTACTGAATCCTAAACAAGTTCAAAACATGCTAAATAAACTTTATTTGAATAACATAACATTTTTCAAATAATTACTATACCCAAATTATGCCTACAAATGTTTCTGCAAAAAAAACATTTTAACAGAGGAAAAACACTAAACACATTGCATAAATGGAAAGGATTTTCTCTCCTGATTCCAATGATTTAAAATTTGTCAAATTTGGACGTGGGAAACAAAAGTTATGAATTTTTCAAGTTTAAACATCTAATAGATCTAAATTCTGATTTTAAAACAAACCTACAAACACGCGACGTGTTCTGATTCTTCGATACCGCTTCGTGTGGATCGATCAACGAGGGCCGTTAGATCTAACTTAAATCACACAACCAAATTTACTCCATACCCCTTCGTTAAGTGATCTAATTCTACACGTTGGATCTGGATCTAACAGTTCGCGACCAAGCGACCAAAGCCTGGCGGCGCTAGCGGCGGCGAGTGGCGGCGGCGTCTCTGTCAGGGACGTTGCCGACGATTTAGGTCATGCGGGTGAGGGTGAAGTGGCTTACCGAGTTCTCCGTGTGCTGCTGATGCTCAAGGTAGGCTTCGTTGGCGAAGGGGCACACCGTGGATGTCGCTGGAGCTCGTCGGAGTCATGCGCAGCGTCGGGTGGTTGCAGACGACGATGTTGCCGAGGTTCTGCGTTGCCCTAGCACGAGTCAGTGGCATTAGGGGGTGCGCAAGGTCACGGTGAGCAAGATGGTTTCAAGGAGAAGACAAGGGGCGCTCGATTCTTACCGCTATTGCTCGTCGGAGTTGAGCGGCGGCTCTGGTGGTTGCGGACATCAACGAAGACGACGACCTGGGGCGATATAGAGCAAACAGAAAGTGTGAGAAGGTGCGCACGGGCAAGGCAGACAAGCTCGTATGAACGAGAGGTGAAGGGGAGCACGAGGTTCACCGGAATAGGTCGCCGGAGTGCGTCGGGCAACGGAGTTGCAGCTCGAATTGTCGGCAGCCTGGTGGCGGAGTGGGGGTGCTGAGTGAGGGGAAAGACTCACGGTGCATAGGGGTTTAAGTAGGCAGGAGCTTGACAGGAAACACCTGGGGAATCAACGGCAATTACGTCGCGCGATCAACGCCAGGAACGGCCAGCGGCGACTTGTTCTTCGCGAGATTTGGGGAAGACGATGGTGACGTGGACGGGCCCATTGGTCAGCGTGAGGGGGTGTGTGCGGGTGCGGTGAGAAACAGAGGAGACAAGGGGAACTCGGGTGGGCTGTTTGTCTTGCTGGGCTAGAATGCTGGTGCCAGGCCCAGTTAGGTTTTCTTTTTCTTTTTCTTTTTCTAAGTTGATTTTCAGGAATCATTTTCAAACAAATTAAAAAGCAATTGAATTCAAATCTTTTCTGGATTTTTGTAAAGTGTAACCTTTATACTTTTGGTCATAAAACCATGTGGTCTCACTGTACTTGCCTGGTCCCTTTGAATAATAAAAATAAACAGTGCCAAAGTTCAAGATTTGAATAGTTTTTGCAAATGGTTTAAAACCATATTTGTTTTGGAAATTTTTTGTCCAAGCCTTGACACACAACCAGACCAACTTAAGAGCAAACTAATCTTGGTTTAAAACAAATATTCTCTCACTTGAGAGTGGCATTAGATCAATGCATGCTCACATAAAATAATAGCACTTAGTGCTTCTGATTTCTTGAAATGAGTTTGATCTTTGATACCTAAATGATATGCAATCTTTGAAAACATGATTTTAGGGATGTTAAAAATCTAACCCCCTGAAGGTGAATCTCGCCCTCGAGATTCGGGTTGGCTAGCAAATAGGTGAGGGTGGTCTTTCCAAAGATCATATTCTCTTTCCCATGTGGCTTCTTCTTCGGAATGATGGTTCCATTGAACTTTGCAGAATTTGATAGTCTTAGTACGAGTAAATCTTTCTGTAGTCTCAAGAATCTCGATAGGTTTCTCCTCATAAGTGAGGTCACTCTCCAATTGGATCTCTTCCAAAGGTATAGTATCCTTCAAAGAAGCCTCTTCCATTTCCGGATGGCATTTCTTTAGCTGACTCACATGAAACACATTGTGAACAGCAGACAATGATTCTAGCAATTCAATCTCATAAGCTACTTCTCCTTTTTGAATCATAATCTTGAATGGTCCAACATATCTTGGGGCCAATTTTCCTTTGACTCCAAATCTCTTCACTCCACGAAGTGGTGATACTCTAAGATAAGGTCTATCACCCACTTCATAGGTGACTTCTCTACGCTTAGGATCTGCATAACTCTTTTGTCGGGACTGTTCTATCTTCAATATGTCCTTAACTAGCTTGACTTTCTCTTCAGCCTCTTTGATTAGTTCTGGTCCGAACAAACTTCTTTCTCCCACACCATTCCATAGCAATGGGGTGGTACACTTTCTCCCATAGAGAAACTCAAATGGTGCCATCTCAATACTGGCTTGATAGCTGTTATTGTAAGAGAATTCTGCATAAGGCAGACTTTCATCCCAACTAGCTCCATAGTCTAGGGCACATTCCCTCAACATATCTTCAAGAATTTGGTTGGTCCTTTCTGTTTGTCCATCAGTCTGAGGATGAAAAGCAGTGCTGAATTCCAACCTCGTTCCCAATGACTCATGTAGTTGCCTCCAAAAATGAGAAGTGAATTGAGTTCCCCTATCAGACACAATACTCTTGGGGTACTCCATGTAGACATACAATTCTACTCATATAGATCTTGGCAAATTTAGCACTTGTATAGGTTGTCTTCACGGGTATTAAATGAGCCACTTTAGTTAGGCGATCCACTACTACCCAAATAGAATCATATCCTGATCGGGTCCTTGGCAATCCGGTAATGAAATCCATGCCAATCTTGTCCCACTGCCAATCAGGAATAGGTAGTGGTTGTAACAATCCTGTTGGTTTCTGATGTTCTGCTTTCACTCTACTACATACATCACACAATGCAATATGTTCGGCGATGTCCTTCTTGAGATTATTCCACCAAAATCTTTCTTTCATATCCATGTACATTTTGGTGTTACCCAGACGAATAGAATAAGGTGAGTTATGTGCTTCCTGGAAAATCAGTTTCCGAAGCTCCGGATATTGTGGAACATAGATACGTTTTCCATACCATAAAGTACCATGTTCGTCTTCATGGAATCCTTTGGCTTTCCCTTTGCCAATCTTTTCCTTAATCTCTTCAATTTCCTTATCTGTCTTTTGGGCTTCTTTGATTTTGTCCAACAAAGTGGGTTGAACATCCAAAGACATGAGATGTCCCTCAGGCACAATCTCCAATCTGAGATCACTAAATTGCGCACACAGATCATTTGGCAATTCTCCCTTTGTAAGACCATTCACAAAAACCTTACGGCTTAGAGCATCCTCTACAACATTTGCTTTACCGGGGTGGTATTGCAAACTCAAGTCATAGTCCTTGATGAGTTCTAGACATCTTCTTTGTCTCATGTTGATTTCTTTCTGGGTGAAGATATACTTCAAACTTTTGTGATCTGTGAACACTTCACATCGTTTTCCCAAAAGATAATGTCTCCATGTCTTTAGTGCATGGACAACAGAGGCTAATTCTAAATCATGAGTAGGGTAATTTACCTCATGAGTTTTGAGTTGTCTCGAGGCATAAGCCACAACTTTCCCTTCTTGCATTAGTACTACACCCAATCCATGATGAGATGCATCACAATACACATGGAAATCTTTCTTCAAATCTGGCAGACATAAGATTGGTGCTATCACTAGTCTCTTCTTCAATTCTTGAAAACTGAGTTCACATCCCTTAGACCAAGTAAATTTATTGTCTTTCTTTAGTAACTTTGTCATTGGCTTAGCTACCTTGGAGAAATTCTCAATAAATCTTCTGTAGTATCCTGCCAAGCCAAGGAAACTGCGAACTTCTTTTACTGACTTAGGAGATTCCCATTCAGTTACAGCTGAAACGTTAGCAGGATCAACTGCTACACCATCTCCTGACACAATGTGTCCAAGAAAACCAACTTCATTTAACCAAAATTCACACTTGCTGAATTTGGCATACACTTTATGCTCTCTAAGCTTCTCAAGTATCAAACGTAAATTTCCCTCATGCTCTTCTTTGCTCTTGGAGTAGAGCAATATGTCATTGATGAAAACGACAACAAACTTGTCAATGAACTCCATGAACACTTTGTTCATCATATTCATGAAGTATGCTGGTGCGTTGGTCAAACCAAATAGCATCACGGTATACTCGTACAATCCATACCTAGTGGTTAAAGATGTCTTAGGTATGTCTTGTTCTCTTATCTTGAGCTGGAAATAACCTGACCGGAGATCAATCTTTGAGAACACACAAGCTCCTTCTAACTGATCGAACAAGTCATTGATTCTAGATAAAGGGTATTTGTTCTTGATAGTCACCTCATTGAATGAACGGTAATCTATGCATAACCTTTGACTTCTATCTTTCTTTTCCACAAACAAAACTGGTGCTCCCCAAGATGAAGAACTTGGTTGGATAAATCCTTTCTGCAACTATTCTCCAAGTTCCTTCTTGAGTTCTTTTAACTCATCCACTGACATCTTGTACGGTCTCTTTGCTATGGGTCCAGATCCTGGTAGAAAGTCAATAAGAAAATCCACATCTCTATCTGGTGGCATTCCCGGCAATTCTTCCGGAAACACATCAGGATATTCACTCACAATGGGCACACTGTCTATGCTAAACCCCTTAAGAGAATTTAGCTTACTCCTTTTCGATTCAAAGTTGGTTTTGAATCTTATCCTTTTGTTTTCTGGAGTTGTGAGTGAGATAGTATGGTTGGCACAATCTATCACTCCCTTGTGCTTAGTCATCCAGTCTATTCCCAAAATGACATCCAATCCTTGGGAGTTTAGGATTATCAGATTAATGGGAAACTTATACTTCCCAAACTCTATGACTAGATCATGACATCCTGAGTTCACTATCATTTCTCCGCCAGGAGAACTTACTTTTATAGGACACCCAATAGTTTCTACCGGTAGTTCATTTCTTTCAACAAATGCTCTTGATATGAATGAATGAGATGCATCAATATCAAAGAGAACAAATGCTGGAACAGAATTGAGTTTGAACTTACCAGCAACAACATCAGGTTCCTCATAGATTTCCTCCACATTGATGTGGTTCACTTGCCCCTTTTGGAAAGGGTTGGGCTTGTTGGGTCCTTTAACTTTCTTTTCTGGACATTCATTTGCATAATGCCCACCTTCTTGCACTTGAAACATTCAACCTCACTAAGATCCTTCTTGACAGGCTGGATTCCACTGCCACTTCCACTTCCATTATGGTGGCTCTTATATCCACTCTTGTGATTCTTGTACTTGTCATTGTCATGACTACGGTGATGCTTGTTGTCATGATGATGTTTGTGGTTGTGGTGGTTGTTATACTTTCCATGCTTATGGAATCCAGAATTCCCACTATCATCATAATGGGAACGCTTGTGAGACGATCCCGAGCTATGCTTATCAGAGTTGTGCTTTCTCTTCCTGCTTTCAACCTATTTCATCTTGCTCTCCAAGATGGATGCCTTGTCACAAAGAGACTGGTAAGTGGGTACATAGGCCATAGATAGCTGCAGGTTCAGTTCATCGTTCAGTCCTTCGAGAAACTTTTCTCTCCTCTTAGCATCAGTTTCAACTTCATCCGGTGCATAACGCGCCAGATTGTTGAACTCCTCAATATACTCTTCCACGATGCGGTGGCGCTGCTTTAAATTATGAAATTCCTTCTTCTTCAAACTCATCACTCCGGATGAGATGTGAGCAGTACGGAAACAATCTTCAAAGATAGCCCATGTTACATCCGCAATGGGAGTGGTGATCTAGAAGTTATCCCACCAAGTGGCTGCTGGTCCTTCCAACAAGTGTGCTGCAAATCTGACTTTCTCTTCATCATTACAGCCAACAGTTACCAAATCTTTGTTCACTGAGCGTAGCCAATCATTGGCCACCATGGGATCAGTAGTTCCTGAGAACTTTTCTGGCCTTAGTCTTACGAACCTGGTAAGCATGTCAAAACCTGGTGGGGTGTTCTGATTGTTGTTGTTATTATTATTGTTGTTGTTGTTGTTGTTGTTGTTCTGGTTCTGTGGTTTTCAATAAGGATAAGAATGAGATACCCAAAGATGTTAACATGCACAATATATCACATAACAATCACGAACGTGCATCATAAAAAGTTCAACAACATAGACAAACAAGTTTTGAAAAGTAAACACACAAATAGCAAGCCATCCACATGTTGGATGGTCATTGCGACTCAATAATCAAAAGTATGGTAAATGAGTAGTCTTCACTACTCCTCTGCATCAACCTCCTCATGAACAAGTGTAAGACCTACATTCTCCATAGCGGTCTTATATTCCTCGACATTGGTAGTCAAGGCCTCTACTTTGGCTTTGAGAGCCCTCTTCTGTGCACGAAGCCTCTCAATCACACCTTGCTGATGCTCGAGCTCGAAGTCCTTGGCCTCTAGTTCTGCAGTCATGTCTCGAATCCTCTTGTTCCTATCTTGGACTCTCTTCTCTTGACTCTTGAACTTTCTATCCTGACTCTCAAACTTGGCCTCCATTTCCTTGACTATCTCATCTTCCTCCGCGAAGAGCTTATCCTTCTCATGAAGATGCACCTGGAGTTCGTCATTGGTAAGCATGATGTTGGTCCTATCAGTGTCTAGGTGCCTAAGAAGAACCTCTAAGTCCTGGAGGTACAGACGAATCGGCTGTGCTATCTCTCTAGCAGTATCCTCGAAGTCAATGGCCTCACCATCCTCGTCACGTCTATCAAAGGCGTGGAAGTGAGTACCTCTAACCTCCCGAGAGTGTCTCCCTATCAAGCGTCCAAGCAAATTTACACAGAAACAAAGGTCATTATTACATATCATTCCAGAGACAAACATAGTCTTTTACAAACTCCATGGCCACAGGCCTAGTACAAGAGTTCAAATATATAATAAGATAAATAAGTCTTCATCTTCATGTGCCAAAGGCAAGCATGTTGAGTGTAGACTCATAACCCCTAATCACCATAAGAATAACCTGCAACATCACAAGTTACAGCCACAGTGGGTCAATACATTGGAATAGTATTGGCAAGTGATACCTTAGAATAATATTGGCATCTAGTTACTATATGCATTTGGCTAAGTGTAGCTTAGGCTTGCTTTGCTCAAAATAGGTTTTGCCTATTAGTTGAAAACACTAAGTTTTTCTTTGACAAAACTTTCCCAAGGAACCACCAATAGAAATTGGGGAACCTTCACCCTTGTTCAACCACAAGTTTTTACTTAGAAATTGGGATGAGGAGATTCTTGATAGCTTCCATGTCTTGATGCTCAAGTTGTCCAATACCAGGGACATGGCTAAGTACTTAGATTCTTCCATCTGCAGAGGTTATGCACTTTCCCCACAAGACTTGATTTTCACCAAGACAGGACCTTTCAGAAGCCTTCCCTTAGACCAAATGGACGCGTTCCAACCTATCATCCCACTACCACCAACTGTCCAAATGGCTAAGTTATTGCTACCTATGTGATCCAGGCAGAGCCCATATTGCCATGTGGCTGCACTAGAAGCTTCTTAACATTTGGCGTCTCAAATCCCTTTGTTCCTGGGTGGCTTTCCACAAGTGAGATACACAAGGTAAACCATAGACATGGGCCTTGTGTAACCATTCAACACAAACCATTCTTTCCATTCCACCCAGGTGTTTCATTCACTTAGTTGTTTTATTAAGCAAAACACAAGTCCAAAGACTTAGAAATATTTTTCATAGCATGAATATATAACCACCCTTGGTTGCTAAGGCTAAGCATGGCATTGATAAGTATCTTAACTTAGAAATTTCTAGTAATTCTACAACTACTAGGATTTCCCAAGCATAACATATAGATCAAAAATATTCATGCAAGTCCTATACAAAATATTTCTAGTTCATAGTTGAAAAACATAGGAATAAAAATGAAGCACCACTTGGTAGTTTGGGGAGTAGCAACAATCCTCACAATCACAATCACTATTTGCACCAAAATCTACACATAAAATAATGGCACCAAATCACATACAAAATATGAACAAGCAAAAATATATGAATGCATGCAAAATGCCATGTGATGATTTCCTACACCAAACAAGACAAGTGCATAGTATTGAGTCATAAACAAGTTCAAAACATGCTAAATAAACTTTATTTGAATAACATAACATTTTTCAAATAATTACTATACCCAAATTATGCCTACAAATGTTTCTGCAAAAACAAACATTTTAACAGAGGAAAAACACTAAACACATTGCATAAATGGAAAGGATTTTCTCTCCTGATTCCAATGATATAAAATTTGTCAAATTTGGATGTGGGAAACAAAAGTTATGAATTTTTCAAGTTTAAACATCTAATAGATCTAAATTCTGATTTTAAAACAAACCTACAGACACGTGGCCAGGAGCCACATCTAAAACAAACCTACAAACAAACCTTCTTGTGGACCGATCGACGAGGGCCGTTAGATCTAACTTAAATCACACGGCCAGATCTGCTCCATACCCCTTCGTTAAGTGATCTAATTCACGTTGGATCTGGATCTAACGGTTCGCGATCAAGCGACCAAAGCCTGGCGACGCTAGCGGCGGCGAGTGGCGGCGGCGTCTCTATCAGGGACAATGCCGACGATTTAGGTCTTGCGGGTGAGGGTTAAGTGGCTTACCGAGTTCGCCGTGTGCTGCTGATGCTCAAGGTAGGCTTCGTTGGCGAAGGGGCGCACCGTGGATGTCGCTGGAGCTCGTCGGAGTCGTGCGCGGCGTCTGGTGGTTGCAGACGATGATGTTGCCGAGGTTCTGCGTCGCCCTAGTATGAGTCAGTGGTATTAGGGGGTGCGCAAGGTCACGGTGAGCAAGATGGTTTCAAGGAGAAGACAAGGGGCGCTCGATTCTTACCGCTATTGCTCGTCGGAGTTGAGCGGCGGCTTTGGTGGTTGCGGTCGTGAACGAAGACGACGACCTGGGGCGATATAGAGCAAACAGAAAGTGTGATAAGGTGCGCACGGGCAAGGCAGACAAGCTCGTATGAATGAGAGGTGAAGGGGAGCACGGGGTTCACCGGAATAGGTCGCCGGAGTGCGTCGGGCACCGGAGTTGCAGCTCGAATTGCCGGCAGCCTGGTGGAGGAGTGGAGGTGCTGAGTGATGGGAAAGACTCGTGGTGCATAGGGGTTTAAGTAGGAAGGAGCTCGACAGGAAACGCCTTTGGAATCAAGGGCAATTACGCCGCGCGATCAACGCCAGCAACGACCAGCGGTGACGTGTTCTTCGTGAGATTTGGAGAAGACGATGGTGACGTGGACGGGCCCAGTGGTCAGCGTGAGGGGGTGTGTGCAGGTGCGGTGAGAAATAGAGGAGACAGGAGGAACCCGGGTGTGGTTTTTTGCTTGCTGGGCTAGAATGCTGGTGCCAGGACCAGTTAGGTTTTCTATTTCTTTTTCTTTTTTAAGTTGATTTTCAGGAATCATTTTCAAACAAATTCAAAAGCAATTGAATTCAAATCTTTTCTGGATTTTTGTAAAGTGTAACCTTCATACTTTTAGGCATAAAACCATGTGGTCTCACTGTACTTGCTTGGTCCCTTTGAATAATCAAAATAAACAGTGCCAAAGTTCAACATTTGAATAGGTTTTGCAAATGTTTTAAAACCATATTTGTTTTGGTAAATTTTTGTCCAAGCCTTGGCACACAACCAAACCAACTTAAGAGCAAACTAATCTTGGTTTAAAACAAATATTCTCTCACTTGAGAGTGGCATTAGATCAATGCATGCTCACATAAAATAAAAGCACTTAGTGCTTCTGATTTCTTGAAATGAGTTTGATCTTTGATACCTAAATGATATGCATGCATGGATGATATGCAATCTTTGAAAACATGATTTTAGGGATGTTACAGGGTAGCTCCAATTGATACGACACTTCTCCTCGACGGCTCAGAATCTTGAAGGGTCCGATATATCTGGGGGCTAAATTTCCTTTCAGTTGGAAACGCTGCATTCCTTTCAATGGAGACACCTTGAGATACACAAAATCTCCTATGTTTAAGGCGAGGTCTCGACGTCGCTTGTCGGCGTAACTCTTCTGTCTGGACTGGGCTATCTTGAGGTGCTCACGAATCTTGTGAACCTTCTCTTCTGCTTCTCGTAGGATGTCAGGTCCAAAAATCTGACTCTCTCCTACTTCCGACCAGTTCAAAGGGGTGCGACACTTCCTTCCATACATGAATTCAAAAGGGGCCATTTGCAAACTAGCTTGATAACTGTTGTTGTATGAAAATTCTGCAAACAGTAGACAGTCTTCCCACTTAGATCCATATTCTAACACACATGCTCTTAACATGTCTTCGAGTATTTGATTTACTCGCTCCGTCTGTCCATCGGTCTGAGGGTGATACGCGGTACTGAAATCTAGGTGGGTTCCTAAAACTTCTTGGACTTTCTTCCAGAATCTCGAGGTAAACTGAGTTCCTCGAGCCGATACGATGTTCTTGGGGACTCCATGCAAAATGACGATTCTAGCGATGTATAACTCTGCTAGCTTCAAACTCTGATATGTGGTATTGACGGGTAAGAAATGGGCGACTTTGGACAATCTGTCCACTATGACACAGATAGAGTCATTTCTCCTACTAGAAGTAGGCAATCCGGTGATAAAGTCCATTCCAATGGAATCCCATTTCCATTCCGGAATCTGCAATGTTTGCAACAATCTAGAGGGTCTTTGATGTCCTTCCTTGACTAGCTGACATATATCACACTTGGCGATATAGCTTCCGATTTCTCTCTTCATCTTATGCCACCAAAATTGCTCTTTCAAATCCTGATACATATTCCTTCAGAATAACTTCTTTCAACTCAGAATCTGCTGGTACACAAAGGCGTCCTTTGTAACATAGAACTCCTTCGTCTCCGGTGAATCCGGGTACTTTGCCTATACCGATACGACGCTTGATTCCGTCGATACTAGCATTTCCTTTAAGGTTCCCAACCTTTAATAAGGTAGAGATCCCTGTGTTTACAATGCTAGTCCCTGGATCAATAGCTAGCATCCACAGTTAAGATGTAATATCAAGAAACAAAGGTCACAATACAACTTTATAACCAGGAATAACATAATTTATTACATCTTACATAGCTCATTTGGCTATTACATTATATTACAGCAGAATACATATAAGCATGGGGTCCTTCATCTTCAAAGTGCCACAGGCAGACATGTTGGTTGTATACTTGTAATCCTAATCATTAAAATTCACTAATATCAAACAAACCTGCAACATAACAAGTGACAGCCACAAGGGTCAATACATTTGAATTGTATTGGCAAGTGATACTATGGTAGTATGGTGGAGTCTATCAACTATATGCATTTGGCTAAGTGGAGCTTAGGCTTGCTTTGCTCAAAATAGATTTTCCTTATCTTTTGAGAAGACTAAGTTTTTCTTTGACAAAAATCTTTCCCAAGGCATCCCCAATAGAAAGATTCTAACTTCGAAATTTGTATGATGATATTCTTGATAGCTTCCATGTCTTGATGCTCAAATTGTCCTTTGCCAGGGACATGGCTAAGTACTTAGATTTTACACTCTGCAGAGGTGGTGCACTTTCCCCACAAGACTTGGTTTCACCAAGACAAGAGCTTTCAGAAGCCTTCCCTTAGACCAAAATGGACGCGATCCAACCTATCAATCTCCTACCACCAAATGTCCATTTGGCTAAGTTATTGCAACCTATATGATCCAGGCAGAGCCCATAATGCCATGTGGTTGCCCTTGAAGCTTCTCAACATTTGACATCTCCAATCTCTTTGTTCCTAGGTGGCCATCCACAAGTGATATACACAAGGTAAACCATAGAAATGGGCCTTGTGAACCACTCAACACAAACCATTCCTTCCATTCCACCCAGGTGATTCATTCACTTAGTTGTTTTATTAAACAAAACACAAGTCCTCAAACTTAGAGATTTTTCCATAGTATGAATATATATTCCACCCTTGTTTTCTACTAGCTAAGCTAAGAATGATAGTAGTAGGAATCTTTACTTAGGAATTTCTACTAAGGTTTCATCTACTAGGATTTCCCATAGCATGGTTTATACTAAGTAAAAATTCTATGCAAGTCCTACTTAGAAACATCACTAATGCATAGTGAAAATAATGGGACAAAAGTATGAAGCATCACTTGCCTTTTTGGTAGAGAGTATAGGTTCACTCCTTGATCTTTGCAATGTTCACTCACTTCAAAACACTACAATTCAACCAAGCAAACAATATTTTAATCTACCATTCAAGCAATTCAACACATAAAATCATAGTAACAAAACAATGCATGTAAGCATACAAAAGATTGTTTTATTTGGAAAAGTGGTTTCCAATGGTTCATAAACATTTTAAAACACCTAATGGTCATCTTATAGAGTGGCAAAATCATTTGTATAAGATTTTACTTCATAAACCATTTTTAGATCAAGTTATCATTTTATGTGGTGTAGAAATGCTTTTAATAAGGCAAAATTTTATAGGTTTCACAAAATATGTTTTCAAACCATATAACCTGTGTTTAGGTTAAGAGAGATTATTTCCAAAACATTTCTCAAAGATTTTCTCCCAAAACCATTTTTAATAAATAAACCATGTTTTTATTTGACTAGAAATGGTTTAAATCCAAAGTTTATTCTTTTGATTCACCAAATACATTTTTGAAACCACAACTTGTTTCCTATGGTCAGTAGGTTCAAAAAATACCATTTGCCAAAGATTTTATCCTCAAAAACATTTTGGAATAAATTTTATAGCCTAAACATGCATACACAAGTTTCTGCAAAAACAAACATTTTACCAGAAGATTTTTATTAAACAAAGTCTATGGTTGGCTAGGGCTTGTTTTTCTGAATCCATTGATATAAAATTTGCAAAATTTGGACGTGTGGTTTGAAAGTTATGGATTTTTCAAATTGGAACATCTAATAGATCTATTCTGTTTTAAATCAAATGAGCTGAGCCACGTGTTGTAACATCCCAAAAATATCAAACTTAGATCAACAAAACACTAATCCTAAAGTTTAGGGTTAACAAAAACTTTTCTAAATCAATTCATGAAAGCATGTATATGTGTATGCATGAATTTTGAAATTCTTTAAAACCACTTTGTTTGTGTGATCCATTGCTTGTAAAATGTTTCTTAGGTGAAAAGAACATCATCTAAAACATTCCCCACACTTTTCCTAAAGGAAAATAAGTCAAAACCAATATATCAAGTGAATGGTCATTTTGACCAATTTAACTCCCATGCCTACTTTGGCTGTCTCAAACTTTCAAAACCTAACAGAAACTTTTCTGGATCTTTGCACCCCTTGAATGTACTTATAACAAAGTATCAAGGCCCACCTTGTGATCATCCAGAAACTTTCAAATGCATAGTTTAAATGACAACTCAAAATTGAATCTTCTTCATATGGGAAGATCCCACTTTTTCAAAACCCACTTAAACAAGCTCAATTTTCAAAACCCAAGCATCTGCAGACTCACCAGAACCAATCTAGCAAACCCACCAAAAATCATTTCAAAATTCAAAACTTGATTTCATGCGGCCATTTCATCAAACAGGTTGCAGACACAAATCAAACAAAACACAAAACACTATAGTGTGCAGTGATTCTTGCCTAACTTGTTCCCTAGTCAGCTCTCACACACCTCAGTAGATCATCTAGAAAGATTAGCCCAACACTAGCACCCTGTGAGCTTGCCATTCCCATTAATGGTGAACAGCCGAGCAACCCCATGTCACCCCAAAGTGGAGAGCAAGCTAGGAGCAGCAGCAAGCCTAGCCAGCATGTCTGGGAGGCATCCCACCGTCCACCGCCACTGCCTGTCCCAGCCGCGAGCGTTGCCAAGCCCTGGACCACGCGCGCAAGACACGCCCAGACCATGCCGAGCGTGCGCCAGAGCGCCACCCTCAACCACCACCCACCGACCGCGCGCCGCCCTCACCGCGCGCACACACGATCACCACCGACCCAGGAGACCGCCAGACATCCCCGTTTAACGCCCCGTGCCATACAGCCACCGCCCGCCGTCGAGAACGCCGCCTCTGCCGCGCAGAGCACCGCCCGTTCCATACCAAACCACACCGCCCCATCACTCGCGACCATGCCGTTGAGCATCGCCAGGAGACACAGCACCATCCCCTACCCTTGCCCATGCCATTAGCTGCCTGTAACATCGCCTCCGACGAGCTCACCTTGCGCCCCGACGGTCCCCTCGCTCGACTATAAATAGAGGCCACCCCCGCACGATTTCTTCACACCATCTCACTCCCCTCTCCTCACTGATCGTGCCACACCATTCTCAGAGCAAGGCGAGCACCACCCCGCCGGAATTTCGCCAGAGCCTGCCACTGCCGGAGAAGAAAGGAGCCAGCGATTGGAGCCGCCCCAGGAGAAGCCACCGGTACCATGAGGTTTGCCGTCGTCGACTTCGTCGTTCGCCCGCCTCGCCGACCCTCGCCCGTACCCCGGTGAGCCCCCAGCACCCCTCACTGGCCGCGCTAGGTTTCGTTCTCGCCGGAGCTGTCTCGCGTCGACGATGACCCTCAGCCGTTGGATTAGAACCAGATCTAACGAACCACGTTGCCCCATACCTCTTCGCCCAGCCCCGTGTCACTGACGAGTGGGGACACCCACTTAAGCAGCCCGCGGGAGCACTGCGCTTAGCAGGCCGGCCCGTTAGAATTTCCCGCACAGCCCAGCATTTCAAATTAAAATTTTTCTTTTTAAATTCAAACACACTTCAGTACCCAACTTCAAAAATCAACCCAGATCAATTTAGTGCACCAAATTAGATGAAACCAATTTTGTTGGAAAGGTCTGTGAATGCTTAATCCAAGCCCGTTGGATTCAAGTCATTTGGATTTGTAGATCACCCTTAGCAAAAATGACAAGGCAGAAGCTTTTCTGCATTCAAACATTTTTCAAATTTAAACCACAATAGCTTTTGAGTTGATTCGAACTCTCAAAAATCACTTTCAACCATACCTTTCAGAATATATAAAAATATATATAGGTTACTTCCAGAAATAATGTTCAAGGAATAAAGGAATGCTTCATAAGCATTTCTAGCCACTTTAATTAATTAAAATAAAAGGGTAAAACCTTGTTAAATTGTGACACCACTTTAAATCACATTCCCATGGACTACAACATGTGGTGATGACATGTGTCAACATGATCCCATGTTTAGTTTGGAGAATATTAAATCTTAAGTAGTTCTTCAATGAGTAGAAATTACTTTTCTAAAATAAGAAGACTTAAACCAATCCTTAACCTTGTAATGTTAGAGATGATGCTAGATCATCTATAGGACCCTTGTGTGGGATGATTGCAAGTAGTTAAGTATTGTTTGGTGATTGTGTACCTCGTATTTATTCATAGACGCTAGTACCGACCAAGGCTACGAAGAAGAAGGAGGATACTACGAATAGGAAGCCGAGGAGAACTTCAACCACTGCTCTGCACAAGGCAAGCTAGTAACTATGCAAGCTTATACTGATATTGATGCAAGCTAACACTTGCAAGATACCCTATTGTTGCCACAACCCATGCTTGTGACATGATTACTATATGCCTTAAGCGTATGTAACCATACCCACTTGCGAAACCAATCCTAGTTTTATGGCAAGCTTTTTACTCTATTTCCTTATCAAAGTTAATTAGAGGCTACCCAAGAAGTTTGGTAGATACTAGACAGTTGTGCTGAAGGTTGCATAAAGAACATTAAAATTTGACCTAAGCTAGATACCTTGATATCAGCTTATGATATAAGGTTGGACTTAGTTGCAATTTCACTAGTTACCACCCCTCTATTAGTACTACCCCACCTGTAGATGCTAGTGCTAAGCCTAAAACTTGATCAACTGTAGATGGGAATACTTGGTGGAAAAATGGTTATGAAAACCTTGGAATGATGGATCATTCTATTGAAATGTTTTGGACATGTGTTTCCAAACACTTGATGATTTTGGTGATGAAAATGTTGAGGCATGAGCCTTAGCCCTTTATAAAACTGATGGTTGTCTGGATGCGATACCATTCCAATTTTATCGTACAACCACAATACCCGAATATTGGGTACGGCTTGACTAGAAACTTATATACCTTAGTATTAGTTCCCTCACGGCCAAGGTCTGAGCTGAGGCTACCTTGTGAAGATTGTCCACCTGTGCAGTACCCAAGATGACAGTGGTCATGGTTGGGAGGCCAAACTCACAGGAGAGGTGCTTATACTAGGGAGTGTAAATGGAAGGTTAGGATTGATTATCCGCATACTGAGTATGATGAATTCAGGATTTGTTCTTGACGGATGTATCGAATGTTGTGGTGAAAGTGTACAATCTCTGTAGAGTGTCAAACTATTCGAATAGCCGCGTCCGCGGTTATGGACAGTTGGAGTGGCCATACTGTTCCCCCGTCAGACTTTTCAAAATGACTTGTGAACTACCTGAGACTTTGACTTGACCACAATAGAGTTGTGACTGGAAATACAAGATCCCACTTAGGAGTTATAAAATTGTGACCAGCTTTGGAACTTAGTAGTATAAATCTGGCTTTTGCAAAACAACCCTAGAGCCTAGTGTCCCATTATCCAAAAACCCATCTTTCTTGTTAGTATTAGTTTGCGAGTACTTAAAGAGTACTCATGGCTTTGTCCCTGGCTATTCCCATGGCCAGACTATGAAGAGGAGTACCTGGAGGATGGACCCCAGGACGGTTACGACAACTAGGATCATCTCCCATCGTCAGCATTGCCTGTGACCCCGAAGATGGAGCCTCGCCTACGCTACCGTTATTATGCCGTATTCCGCTGCTTGATGTTGTAGTAAGGACTGGATCATGAGATCCCTATTTGTGTAAGAACTTATGTATCGTTGTAATGGATGAAGTACTATGGTATCCAATTCTGTTATGTCTCGCAAAAATGGTAATCCTGGGATTGCGATGTATGACATAACAGGCATCTAGGATTGAAAAATCCGGGTGTTGGCAAGTTGGTATCAGAGCCATCCTGACCATAGGAGACCCTAGTTAGATTGGACGCTGAACCAAAAACTTAGTTTCAATACTCAAAAACAAAACTATTTACGAAAACTTATTCTCATTCTTACCTCTTAAATTCTTTAATAAACCTCATGTACCTCAAAAACTCTTGCAAAATATATAAAATTTTGACACACTTGATCACTTTGCTCAACTACTCCTCCTCTATTTTTATAGATGGATGTGAAGTACAGCAAGTTTTACCAACTCGGAAATGGAGGAGACCTTATCTTTGAGAGGGATCTGGATCAGCTTTCGGAACTTTTGGAGCGCCCGCATCCCGAGTTCTTCGGAGCTCAGCTCAATGATCAAGGGGGAGAAGATCTACAGTGGCTAATAGTTGCAAGTCTCCGAGGAAAGATTGAACCTCCCACTGCGGAGGGAATTCAGTTTACCTGGAGGGAAAACAACTGGCTCGATGGACTTGCCAGAGCAATGCAGGAAGCTCTTTCCCGTCTGTGTGGGCAGAGCATCAATCAGATCAAGGGTACTCGCTTTGAGTTTTGCCCAAGACGTGATGCAAATGGTCAACCACTGGAAGCCCCATACCACCCCGAGCTGAAGACCCAATTGGACCACCTTAGCTTCATGATGTATGATCGTCAGCAGGAAGTGGACAACTGCCGTGACTATTGTAACCACAAGTCTGCCATCATCAAGACGAAGGATCAGACCATCGCCATGCTAGCAAAGGATCGCAAGTCTCGCCGCCGTCAGCTCGACAAGAAGGAGCGCATTATTTCCCGTCTTCGCCATCGTATCTCAGCTCTGGAAGAGACCATCCATGAGAGAGACATGCAGTTAGAGGAAAGGGAAAATGCCGGAGAAGATCTTCGTGGAGACCAGGCCATGGACTTCTTCACCGATGAGGATGATTTCGCCTTCATCGATGATGCGGAAGATGATGAAGCCACAGACTCCGAGCAGTAGTAGCACTGAGCACTAGCGTAGCGAGTAGTAGTCGGTCCCACTGTATCGTAGTTCCCAGAATGGTTCTTAAAACCATCTGTTTTGCTTTGTTGTGGTGTGTGTTGTACTGTGTGCTATGAGTGAATGAATGAAAAAGCAAGTTGCTAGAAAACTTGAGTCAACTCCAAAAACTTTTCAAAGACCCAAAACCTTAGAAATTTCCCTCTTTTCTCATGATCTATATCAATCCTCAGATGCCACGTGGAGGAAGTGGTTCAACCCCGGACCCAATGTTGCAGATCCTGCAAATGTTGACTTCTGACCGCGAAGCTGAACGAGCGGAACGGAAAGCCAACCTAGATACTCTGCAACAGATAGCCCAGCTAGCCCACAACAACCAAGGTCATGGAAATCAGGACAACCACGGAGCTAAGCTCAAGAACTTCCAGAATACCAACCCACCCGTTTTACCAAGTCAGAAGAACCCCTAGACGCCGATGATTGGCTGCAAACCATGGAGAATAACTTAGAAGTAGCCGGAGTAGAAGCCAACGAGAAAGTCTTGTTCGCCACTCATTATCTAGCCGGAGATGCCAGGGCATGGTGGAACAGTGTTCGTGCAATGACCGGAGGCCAAATGATGACCTGGGAGGAATTCAAGGTCAAGTTTAGCAGAACCCATGTGCCGCCAGGTTTGATCAAGAGAATGAGAGACGAGTTCAGAGAATTGAAGCAAGGAAGGATGACTGTAGTGGAATACCGTGACAAATTTTTGTCATTAGCTAGGTACGCCCCAGATGAGATAGACACCGAAGCCAAGAAGAAAGAAAGATTCCTGAATGGTCTGCATGACGAGATGCAGATAGTATTAGTCAATATTCCCTTTGCTGATATCGAAGCCCTTGTCGACTCCGCTATCCAGATGGAAGGAAAGATCAATCAGGCCAATGAGAACCGCAAGCGTCGCATGATGCATCAACCAGGAACCCATCAGACCCCAAAGTATCGCCCCAACCCATCTCCAGGATTTGCCCCAAGAACCAACAGACCCCCTATGACCCGTCCGAACTATCCCAACCGTGGAAACCCTAGACCCGGAGGAAATCACAACAACCCCGCCAATTCTGGCCCTTTCAACCGTGCCCCACCCAAGTTCAACACCAACCATGCTACCGTCAACCCCAATACTGCCCCGAGGACTGGAACCAATGCTGTGCCTGTCACAGCCAAGGACAAGTCCCAAGTGACCTGTTATGACTGTGGAAATAAAGGCCACTATTCCAACGAGTGCCCCAACAAGAAGAACGCTACAGCCCCTAATACCAATGTCCCAGCCCAGCAGCAGCGTCGTGTCCAGCCAGGGAGAAGATTTGCCCCCGGAAATTCACTCAACCGTAATGGCCGCCTTTTTCTCATGCATGCTGAAGAAGATCAGGAAGCGCCAGACGTCGTGCTGGGTATGTTTTCTGTTAATTCAGTACTCGCAAGAGTGTTGTTTGATTCTGGTGCATCGCATTCATTTGTCACCGAAGAATTTGCATGCACTAGTAAAATCCAACCAACCAAACTGAAGCATGTGATGATTGTACAAATTCCCGGATCAACCACTAAGGCTAGGCATATTTGCAAGGCCGTCCCTATCCGAATCCATGGCATAGATTTTTATGCTAATCTAATAGTACTCGGAACTAAAGGTTTGGAATAGTACTAGGAATGGATTGGATGTCTAAACATAAAGGAATGATTGACTGTGCCAAGAAAGCCATTAACATGACTAGTACCTGCCGGAATATTAGTCGAGCATATATCGGAAACCTTACCTCGCCAATTCAAGTGTAACAAGAGTCTAGCCCAACCTACCATCGACCAAGTTCGGATAGTCTGTGAATACCCCGATGTATTTCCAGATGTTTTGCCCGGTATGCCCCCAGATAGGGATATCGAGTTTATCATCGAACTAATCCCCGGAACAGGACCTATAGCCCAGAGACCCTATAGTATGAACCCGTCAGAACTAGAAGAACTGAAGAAGCAACTGGATTCCATGTTAGAAATCGGATTGATTCAACCAAGTGCGTCCCCATGGAGGTCACCTGTCTTATTTGTGGACAAGAAGGATGGAGGTAACCGTTTGTGTACGGATTATCGAAAGTTGAATGATGTCACCATCAAAAACAAGTACCCCTTGCCCAAGATAGAGGATTTGTTTGATCAGTTGACCGGTGCCCAGGTGTTTTCTAAGATTGATCTTAGAACTGGTTATCATCAACTCAAAATTCGTGCAGAGGATATTCCAAAGACTGCCTTTACCACCAGATATGGGTTGTATGAGTATACAGTCATGTCTTTTGGATTAACCAATGCCCCCGCTTATTTCATGAACCTCATGAATAAGATTTTTATGGACTTCCTGTATAAGTTTGTCGTTGTTTTCATTGATGACATTCTGATTTATTCCAAATCGGAAGAAGAACATGAGCTACACCTAAGGACCATTCTTGGAACCCTTAGAGAGCATCAGCTGTATGCAAAATTTAGCAAATGTGAATTCTGGTTACAGGAAGTAGGATTCCTCGGTCACATTGTATCAGCCGGAGGAATTGCCGTTGACCCTGCCAAAGTGAAAGATGTAGAAGATTGGCAAGCCCCAACCACTCAAACCCAAGTTCGTGCTTTTCTCGGATTGGCGGGATATTACCGCAAATTCGTAGAAGGATTCTCTAGTATCGCCCGACCCATGACCCAATTGCTGAAGAATGACAAGAAGTGTGAATGGACGGACAAGTGTGAAGCGAGTTTCCAAGAACTCAAAAGGAGATTGATTTCCGCCCCAATCTTGATCATGCCGGATATCACGAAGCCATTCGATGTGTATTGTGACGCATCCAAGATTGGTCTCGGATGTGTGCTAATGCAAGAAAGCCAAGTTATATCCTATCTATCGCGACAACTGAAGTAGCATGAACAAAATTATCCAACCCATGACCTCGAACTCGCAGCCGTAGTTCTAGCCCTGAAGACATGGAGACATTACCTTATGGGAAACCGTTGTGAGATTTATTCGGATCACAAGAGCCTAAAGTATATATTCACTCAGAAGGAGCTGAATATGAGGCAGAGAAGATGGATTGAGATAATCAAGGATTACGACCTGGACATTCATTATCACCCTGGAAAAGCCAACGTAGTAGCCGATGCCCTTAGCAGATTGCCGTGTCGCTTGAACTCCATGATTTTGAAGGAGCAACCAAGTTTGCACAAGGAGATGGAAGATTTTCGACTAGAATTAGTAAGTGAAGGATTTTTGGCTAGCATAGAACTTCAACCCACTTTGATCAGTCAGGTTAAAGAGGCGCAGAAAGGAAATGCTAGTATCGACGGAATTAAACGTCGTATCGGTACAGGCAAAGTACCCGGATTCACAGAGGACGAAGAAGGAGTTTTGTGGTACAAAGGACGCCTTTGTGTACCAGCAGATTCTGAGTTAAAAGAAGTTATCTTGAAGGAGGCCCATGATACTCATTATTCTATCCATCCAGGAGGAACTAAGATGTATCAAGATTTGAAAGAGCAATTTTGGTGGCATAAGATGAAGAGAGAAATCGGAAGCTATATCGCCAAGTGTGATATATGTCAGCGAGTCAAGGCAGGACATCAAAGACCCGCTGGATTGTGCAACCTTTGCAAATTCCGGAATGGAAATGGGATTCTGTAGGAATGGACTTTATCACTGGACTACCTACTTCTAGTAGGGGAAATGACTCTATTTGGGTCATAGTGGACAGATTGTCCAAAGTCGCCCATTTCTTGCCCGTTAAAACCACCTATCAGAGTTCGAAGCTAGCAGAGTTGTACATCGCTAGGATCGTTAGTTTGCACGGAGTCCCCAAGAATATCGTATCGGATCGAGGAACTCAGTTTACCTCGAGATTCTGGAAGAAGGTCCAGGAAGGTTTAGGAACCCGCCTAGATTTCAGTACCGCGTATCACCCTAAGACCGATGGACAAACGGAGCGAGTAAACCAAATACTCGAAGATATGCTTAGAGCATGTGTGCTAGAGTATTGATCCAAGTGGGAAGACTGTCTACCGTTTGCAGAATTTTCCTACAACAATAGTTACCAAGCCAGTTTGCAAATGGCCCCATTTGAATTCATGTACGGAAGGAAGTGCCGCACCCCTTTGAACTGGTCGGAAGTAGGAGAGAGTCAAATTTTCGGACCCGACATCCTACGAGAAGCAGAAGAGAAGGTTCACAAGATTCGAGAGCACCTCAAGACAGCCCAATCCCGACAAAAGAGTTACACCGACAAGAGACGTCGAGACCTCGCCTTTAACATTGGAGACTTTGTTTACCTGAAAGTGTCGCCATTGAAGGGAATGCAACGTTTCCAACTCAAAGGAAAGTTAGCCCCCAGATATATCGGACCTTTCAAAATCTTGAACCGTCGAGGGGAAGTATCGTATCAACTCGAGCTACCGGAAGAGATGTCAGCAGTGCACAATGTGTTCCATATCTCGTTACTTCGCAAATGTCTCGAAGTCCCCGAGAAGACCGAAGTGTTCAAGAATATCGATCATAGGACCATAGAGATCAATGATGACCTGACCTATCCTGAAGTACCCATCCGTATATTGGAAGAAGCTTTTCGAACGACCAGAACCCGAAGCATCAAGTTTCTCAAGATTCAGTGGAGCAACCACACAGAAGAGGAAGCTACCTGGGAACGCGAAGATCACATCAGGACGGAGTTTCCAGATCTCTTCAAATCCTAGGTAATCTTTTCGTCCTTTTTCAAATCTCGGGACGAGATTTTGTTTAAGGGGGGAAGGTTTGTAACATCCCAAAAATATCAAACTTAGATCAACAAAACACTAATCCTAAAGTTTAGGGTTAACAAAAACTTTTCTAAATCAATTCATGAAAGCATGTATATGTGTATGCATGAATTTTGAAATTCTTTAAAACCACTTTTTTTGTGTGATCCATTGCTTGTAAAATGTTTCTTAGGTGAAAAGAACATCATCTAAAACATTCCCCACACTTTTCCTAAAGGAAAATAAGTCAAAACCAATATATCAAGTGAATGGTCATTTTGACCAATTTAACTCCCATGCCTACTTTGGCTGTCTCAAACTTTCAAAACCTAACAGAAACTTTTCTGGATCTTTGCACCCCTTGAATGTACTCATAACAAAGTATCAAGGCCCACCTTGTGATCATCCAGAAACTTTCAAATGCATAGTTTAAATGACAACTCAAAATTGAATCTTCTTCATATGGGAAGATCCCACTTTTTCAAAACCCACTTAAACAAGCTCAATTTTCAAAACCCAAGCATCTGCAGACTCACCAGAACCAATCTAGCAAACCCACCAAAAATCATTTCAAAATTCAAAACTTGATTTCATGCGGCCATTTCATCAAACAGGTTGCAGACACAAATCAAACAAAACACAAAACACTATAGTGTGCAGTGATTCTTGCCTAACTTGTTCCCTAGTCAGCTCTCACACACCTCAGTAGATCATCTAGAAAGATTAGCCCAACACTAGCACCCTGTGAGCTTGCCATTCCCATTAATGGTGAACAGCCGAGCAACCCCATGTCACCCCAAAGTGGACAGCAAGCTAGGAGCAGCAGCAAGCCTAGCCAGCATGTCTGGGACGCAGCCCACCGTCCACCGCCACTGCATGTCCCAGCCGCGAGCGTTGCCAAGCCCTGGACCACGCGCGCAAGACACGTCCAGACCATGCCGAGCGTGCGCCAGAGCGCCACCCTCGACCACCACCCACCGACCGCGCGCCGCCCTCACCGCGCGCACACACGATCACCACCGACCCAGGAGACCGCCAGACATCCCCGTTTAACGCCCCGCGCCATACAGCCACCGCCCGCCGTCGAGAACGCCGCCTCTGCCGCGCAGAGCACCGCCCGTTCCAGACCAAACCACACCGCCCCATCACTCGCGACCATGCCGTTGAGCATCGCCAGGAGACACAACACCGTCCCCTACCCTTGCCCATGCCATTAGATGCCTGTAACATCGCCTCCGACGAGCTCACCTTGCGCCCCGACGGTCCCCTCGCTCGACTATAAATAGAGGCCACCCCCGCACGATTTCTTCACACCATCTCACTCCCCTCTCCTCACTGATCGTGCCACACCATTCTCAGAGCAAGGCGAGCACCACCCCGCCGGAATTTCGCCGGAGCCTGCCGCTGCCGGAGAAGAAAGGAGCCAGCGATTGGAGCCGCCCGAGGAGAAGCCACCGGTACCAGGAGGTTCGCCGTCGTCGACTTCGTCGTTCGCCCGCCTCGCCGACCCTCGCCCGTACCCCGGTGAGCCCCCAGCACCCCTCACTGGCCGCGCTATGTTTCGTTCTCGCCGGAGCTGTCTCGCGTCGACGATGACCCTCAGCCGTTGGATTAGAACCAGATCTAACGAACCACGTTGCCCCATACCGCTTCGCCCAGCCCCGTGTCACTGACGAGTGGGGACACCCACTTAAGCAGCCCGCGGGAGCACTGCGCTTAGCAGGCCGGCCCGTTAGAATTTCCCGCACAGCCCAGCATTTCAAATTAAACTTTTTCTTTTTAAATTCAAACACACTTCAGTACCCAACTTCAAAAATCAACCCAGATCAATTTAGTGCACCAAATTAGATGAAACCAATTTTGTTGGAAAGGTCTGTGAATGCTTAATCCAAGCCCGTTGGATTCAAGTCATTTGGATTTGTAGATCACCCTTAGCAAAAATGACAAGGCAGAAGCTTTTCTGCATTCAAACATTTTTCAAATTTAAACCACAATAGCTTTTGAGTTGATTCCAACTCTCAAAAATCACTTTCAACCATACCTTTCAGAATATATAAAAATATATATAGGTTACTTGCAGAAATAATGTTCAAGGAATAAAGGAATGCTTCATAAGCATTTCTAGCCACTTTAATTAATTAAAATAAAAGGGTAAAACCTTGTTAAATTGTGACACCACTTTAAATCACATTCCCATGGACTACAACATGTGGTGATGACATGTGTCAACATGATCCCATGTTTAGTTTGGAGAATATTAAATCTTAAGTAGTTCTTCAATGAGTAGAAATTACTTTTCTAAAATAAGAAGACTTAAACCAATCCTTAACCTTGTAATGTTAGAGATGATGCTAGATCATCTATAGGACCCTTGTGTGGGATGATTGCAAGTAGTTAAGTATTGTTTGGTGATTGTGTACCTCGTATTTATTCATAGACGCTAGTACCGACCAAGGCTACGAAGAAGAAGGAGGATACTACGAAGAGGAAGCCGAGGAGAACTTCAACCACTGCTCTGCACAAGGCAAGCTAGTAACTATGCAAGCTTATACTGATATTGATGCAAGCTAACACTTGCAAGATACCCTATTGTTGCCACAACCCATGCTTGTGACATGATTACTATATGCCTTAAGCGTATGTAACCATACCCACTTGCGAAACCAATCCTAGTTTTATGGCAAGCTTTTTACTCTATTTCCTTATCAAAGTTTACTTAGAGGCTACCCAAGAAGTTTGGTAGATACTAGACAGTTGTGCTGAAGGTTGCATAAAAAACATTAAAATTTGACCTAAGCTAGATACCTTGATATCAGCTTATGATATAAGGTTGGACTTAGTTGCAATTTCACTAGTTACCACCCCTCTATTAGTACTACCCCACCTGTAGATGCTAGTGCTAAGCCTAAAACTTGATCAACTTTAGATGGGAATACTTGGTGGAAAAATGGTTATGAAAACCTTGGAATGATGGATCATTCTATTGAAATGTTTTGGACATGTGTTTCCAAACACTTGATGATTTTGGTGATGAAAATGTTTGAGGCATGAGCCTTAGCCCTTTATAAAACTGATGGTTGTCTGGATGCGATACCATTCCAATTTTATCGTACAACCACAATACCCGAATATTGGGTAGGGCTTGACTGGAAACTTATATACCTTAGTATTAGTTCCCTCACGGCCAAGGTCTGAGCTGAGGCTACCTTGTGAAGACTGTCCAAACTCACAGGAGAGGTGCTTATACTAGGGAGTGTAAATGGAAGGTTAGGATTGATTATCCGCATACTGAGTATGATGAATTCAGGATTTGTTCCTGACGGATGTATCGAATGTTGTGGTGAAAGTGTACAATCTCTGCAGAGTGTCAAACTATTCGAATAGCCGCGTTCGCGGTTATGGACAGTTGGAGTGGCCATACTGTTCCCCCGTCAGACTTTTCAAAATGACTTGTGAACGACCTGAGACTTTGACTTGACCACAATAGAGTTGTGACTGGAAATACAAGATCCCACTTAGGAGTTATAAAATTGTGACCAGCTTTGGAACTTAGTAGTATAAATCGTGGTTTTGCAAAACAACCCTAGAGCCTAGTGTCCCATTATCCAAAAACCCCTCTTTCTTGTTAGTATTAGTTTGCGAGTACATAAAGAGTACTCATGGCTTTGTCCCTGGCTATTCCCATGGCCAGACTATGAAGAGGAGTACCTGGAGGATGGACCCCAGGACGGTTACGACAACTAGGATCATCTCCCATCGTCAGCATTGCCTGTGACCCCGAAGATGGAGCCTCGCCTACGCTACCGTTATTATGCCGTATTCCGCTGCTTGATGTTGTATTAAGGACTGGATCATGAGATCCCTATTTGTGTAAGAACTTATGTATCGTTGTAATGGATGAAGTACTATGGTATCCAATTCTGTTATGTCTCGCAAAAATGGTAATCCTGGGATTGCGATGTATGGCATAACAGGCATCTAGGATTGAAAAATCCGGGTGTTGACACGTGTCGCGTTCTTACTCGTCGGTACCGCTTCGCGTGGATCAAGCGATGCAGGCCGTTGGATTTAAGTGGGATCACACGTCTCAGAAGCACGCGTACCCTTTCGTTCACTTTCTATCCTAATCGTTAGATCCAAATCCTACGGTCCTAGCTACTTTGACCATTACTCAGCGGCGCTTTGGAGGCATCACTCAGACAAGGTCGTCGCCGGTGATACATGATGCAAGGGAGAGGGGGAGAAGGCTCACCGGGTTCGCAGTAGCATGGGGAAGCTCGACGTGGTCTTCGGGTAGCAGGGGGCGCACGGGGTCGATGAGAATCGCTCGTCGGAGTTGAGTTGTGCCTCAGGTGCGGTCAGTAGTCGACGGGGGCGAGTCTCTGGGACGCAAACAAGGAAAACAATGCATCAGGAAGGTGCACACGAGTTCAAGGGTCGCTAGAATACTCACCAGTGAGCAAGGGGCGCAAGGGTTGGGTGTCAATAGCTCGCCGGAGAGGTAGCAGGCGGCGGCGCTTGCTCATTGATGGTGTTGTCGATGATTTACTGCACGCGCGGATGATGGAAGGTGCTGTGAGGTGCGCCAGAGGTTGGGGAAGATGATCGTGTGCTCGAGGAGGCAAGGAGCAGAGGGAACTGGCCGTAATCGTCGCCGGAGAGTCGTCGGACAGAGGACGGTGTACGGCGAAATTCTGCGGCCTAGGGGCGTGCTAGGGTGAGGCGGCAGAGGGGAAAGAGAGAGGAGGGAGAGGCGCTTTAACTAGCGTGGTCACGGCGAGGAATAAACGCAGCATTATGGCGAATTCAATCAGAGGAATCAACGACATGAAACGTCCAGGCGTGTTCATCGCGGGGGAGGAAGAAGGTGACGTGGGCGTGGGGTCGTGGCGTCAGTGAGTGAGAGAGAGGGGGAGGTGGGGGTCCATCTGTCAGTGCCTCTGCGGGTGAGTTTCTGAGTGTGAAGCGTTTTTCTGCGGGAGAGGAGCAGTGGGCTAGGTTGGGCTTAGTTGGGCCAGTGGTCAGTTGGGCTGGCTTGTTCTCTTTTTTTTGTTCTGTTTGTTTTTCTTTTTCTCTTTTGATTTTTCTGTTTTGATTTTGTCTAATCAATTCAAACCTCAATTTGGTTTCAAACCTTTGCCATAATTTGTGAAGATTTAAATACTGATTAGTAGTATATTCTGATGTCAATTTTTGAATAAAACCTTATTCGTTTTGGGGCCTTTTATTTATTCAAAATAGGCTCTAGTTATTAATTAGATAGGATTTAATAATAATTTTTAAAACTCCATTTAAATTCTTTAAACTTTCCAATTCCTTTCAGTAGGTTTTTCTTTGTTTAGTTGGTTCAAATAATTCATCTTGGATTATTTGGAAAGTATTTAATATGATTTATTAATCATTTAAGATTGGGTATTTGTTTTAATTCCAATGGATTTGGTTTATGCCATTTTATTTTATTTTGGAAATTCTTTATCCTTTCATTCTATTTGGATTTGGATTCTAATCATTCCATTTGTTTAAAGGATTGGGCCAAGATTTATCTGGTCTTTCAAATATTCTTTATTTAATATTTCTTTCTTCATCTTATAAAATCCTTATCTTTTTTTATTAGAGATCCAAACTTGGTGATTCCAATTTATAAAATCTTGTTTAATATTTGTTTATCCTTTTAAATATATTTAGGATTATTTGCTCACCATTTGGTATGGATTTTAGATAAGTGCTTTATTAGCTTTGGAAATTTAATTTCCTTATCTTATTATATTCATAAGATTTTATCCATGGTTCCAATTTAATTGAAACCAATTTCTATGGTCCTATAATACTTCTATTTGTCTTTCTTGTTCATTTGAAAATGTTTGTTGACAAGATTTATATGGATCAAATCCATAGGCTTGGAGATAACTTGGAAATGATTTTTATTCCATTAGGGCTTTGGGATTGGATTTATTTTCCAAGTGTTCAAATTTCCAGATACATTCATTGAGGAATGCAATTCACTTGATTTGAATTTTGTTAAATACAAACTTTAATTAAAGTTTGTTCAAGATGGGTTTTTAAGTTTCCAATTAAAACAAAAGTTTCTTTTCACCCTGATTTTTAACAAAAATTTATTTTGTTTTATTTATTTTTCACATTACAAGATTTGGAAAATCTTGGGATGTGACAGGCTACCACCCTTAAAATAAATCTCGTCCCGAGATTTGGGGAGGCTAGGGTTACAAATCGGCTCAAAGCAACTAAGGTACTACCACCCCTAAAAAGTTTCCAACTAAATTACATCTTGGCTTTCTTGGGATCTTGTTGAAATCTCTCTGGGCAAACATCTACATAGTGTCCTTTGTTTCCACACTTGAAACATGTGACAAGGCTGAGATCCTTCATAGGCTTTATCTTGTGCTTCTTCTTTTCCGGACAATTGCTTGCATAATGTCCTTGGTTACCACAATTATAACATGTGATAAGATTGAGTTCTTCACGTATCTTCTGTGGAAAAGTTGCCACATAATGTGCTAGCTCTTTGCAGCTGTTGCACCACACTTGGCTAATCTCCTTATACTTTTGCTTTTCTGGACATTCACTGGCATAGTGTCCCATTTCTTTGCAATGACCACATTGCACATGGCTTTTGTCCTTCTTTTTCTTGGGTTTCTCCAAAGCTAGGAGTGCTTCTAGTTCATGTTCTTCATATGTTATCTCGTAGGTAGGAATGTCTACTGGTCTCCTTGACCTTCTATTGCTCCTTGGATAATTCATATGCCTCTTCTTTGGTCCTTTAAATTGGGTCATATTGCATGGAGGTACAAGCTGAGATTTTCCTTTGTTTTCATCCTTCTTGTTACACTTGGCTCTCTCATGGTAGTTGTTGCACTACACCCTATTTCCTTTGTTCAACTATGGAATAGATGGGGCATTGGATAGGGACATGATTGTTTCCTTCACATAGGTAACAAGTAGCTTGGGATGTGGGGTATTGGTTAATTGGATGTTTCTCTTCACAATTGGGGCATTGATCTTCATGCTCCTTGGAAGTGTGATCCTTGTCTCCACAAATATTACAAGCTTGGGTTCCTTCTAGAATAACATCGTTGTCATCCTTGTTGTCATTAGCTCCTTGGGAAGAGCTTTCTCCCATGTTGGTCATTTGAGTAGCCATCCCTTGCAACAATTGGGATTGAAGTTTCAAAATCCTTTGTATGGTTGGGTCTAATCCATTGTTGTTGGCTAAAAGCTGAGTTGTCACTTGGCTCAATTGGGTTTGGTTTGCTAGTAGTTATTCTCTCATGTTGTTCTCTTGGTTGTTGTTGTTGTCACCATCCTTGATGTTGGAGTCTCTTGGAGAAGTCATCTGTTTGGGTTGGATTGGGATTAGAATAGGCAAAGTATTTCTAGGGAAATAATTCCATCACACACATCACAATTCCCTCAAGCAATGTGCAAGCAATCACAAACAAACATTCCACTCAAATAACAAGTTTCAAGCATATTTTTAGGCAACCAAAAATATTTTTGTTACACCACATAAGTTGGTGGGTTTGACTTAAACTAAATATGGTGGTCCATCTATATGGTTCACTTGAAATCTTTCCATCCTTCTTAGTTGATTCCTCATGAACAAGATCTTTGTATCCTTGGAAAAATTCTTGGTCTCAAAAACTTCAAAGGTGATGATGGTTCCTTATAAGTTGTGTTTCCTAAGTCTTGAGCAACATTTCTTGTCACACTTGTAGTCCTTAGTGATATCCAAGGTTGAAGTCCTTGTTGATAATGTTGAAGATGTTGAAGTCATTAGAGTTGAAGATGTTGAAGTCATTAGAGTTGAAGATGTTGAAGTCATTAGAGTTGAAGAAGTCCTTAGCACATGGTGAAGTCTTTGGCCATGGGGTAGGCTTTATCCATCAAGTTTGAAATAGAAGAGATGTAGAATCAAAAACCAAAATGGTTGAGGAAAGAGTTTACAAGATTGTTTGTAAAAAAGTTTTGGAACAAATACAACTCCTATTTTTCTAAGGGGTTTTGTCCAATCCTAGGGTTACAATTCTACAGGCAACACAATGCTCTGATACCATCTGTAAGGTTCCCAACCTTTAATAAGGTAGAGATCCCTGTGTTTACAATGCTAGTCCCTCAATTAATAGCTAGCATCCACAGTTAAGATGTAATATCAAGAAACAAAGGTCATAATACAACTTTATAACCAGGAATAACATAATTAATTACATCTTACATAGCTCATTTGGCTATTACATTACATTGCAGCAGAATATCTATAAGCATGGGGTCCTTCATCTTTAAAGTGCCACAGGCAGACATGTTGGTTGTAGACTTGTAATCCTAATCATTAAACTTCACTAATATCAAACAAACCTGCAACATAACAAGTTACAGCCACAAGGGTCAATACATTTGAATTGTATTGGCAAGTGATACTATGGTAGTATGGTGGAGTCTATCAACTATATGCATTTGGCTAAGTGGAGCTTAGGCTTGCTTTGCTCAAAATAGATTTTCCTTAACTTTTGAGAACACTAAGTTTTTGTTTGACAAAAATCTTTCCCAAGGCATCCCCAATAGAAATTGGTTATCCTTTCAACCCTTGTTCAACCACAAGATTTTAACTTAGAAATTTGGATGATGAGATTCTTGATAGCTTCCATGTCTTGATGCTCAAATTGTCCTTTGCCAGGGACATGGCTAAGTACTTAGATTTTACACTCTGCAGAGGTGGTGCACGTTCCCCACAAGACTTGGTTTCACCAAGACAAGATCTTTCAGAAGCCTTCCCTTAGACCAAAATGGACGCGCTCCAACCTATCAATCCCCTACCACCAACTGTCCATTCAGCTAAGTTATTGCAACCTATATGATCCAGGCAGAGCCCATAATGCCATGTGGTTGCACTTGAAGCTTCTCAACATTTGACATCTCCAATCTCTTTGTTCCTGGGTGGCTATCCACAAGTGAGATACATAAGGTAAACCATAGAAATGGGCCTTGTGAACCACTCAACACAAACCATTCCACCCAGGTGATTCATTCACTTAGTTGTTTTATTAAACAAAACACAAGTCCTCAAACTTAGAGATTTTTCCATAGTATGAATATATATTCCACCCTTGTTTTCTACTAGCTAAGCTAAGCATGATAGCAGTAGGAATCTTTACTTAGGAATTTCCACTAAAGTTTCATCTACTAGGATTTCCCATATCATGGTTTATACTTAGCAAAAATTCTATGCAAGTCCTACTTAGAAACATCACTAATGCATAGTGAAAATAATGGGACAAAAGTATGAAGCATCACTTGCCTTTTTGGTAGAGAGTATAGGTTCACTCCTTGATATTTGCAATGTTCACTCACTTCAAAACACTACAATTCAATCAAGCAAACAATATTTTAATCTACCATTCAAGCAATTCAACACATAAAATCATAGTAACAAAACAATGCATGCAAGCATACAAAAGATTGTTTTATTTGGAAAAGTGGTTTCCAATGGTTCATAAACATTTGGAAACACCTAATGGTCATATTTTAGAGTGGAAAATCATTTGTATAAGATTTTACTTCATAAACCATTTTTAGATCAAGTTATCATTTTATGTGGTGTAGAAATGCTTTTAATAAGGCAAAATTTTATAGGTTTCACAAAATATGTTCTCAAACCATATAACCTTGTGTTTAGGGTCAGAGAGTTTATTTCCAAAACATTTCTCAAAGATTTTCTCCCAAAACCATTTTTAATAAATAAACCATATTTTTATTTGACTAGAAATGGTTTAAATCCAAAATTTATTCTTTTGATTCACCAAATACATTTTTGAAACCACAACTTGTTTCCTATGGTCAGTAGGTTCAAAACATACCATTTTCCAAAGATTTTATCCACAAAAACATTTTGGAATAAATTTTATAGCCTAAACATGCATACACAAGTTTCTGCAAAAACAAAAATTTTACCAGAATCTTTTTATTAAACAAAGTGTATGGTTGGCTAGGACTTGTTTTTCTGAATCCATTGATATAAAATTTGCAAAATTTGGACGTGTGGTTTGAAAGTTATGGATTTTTCAAATTGGAACATCTAATAGATCTATTCTGTTTTAAATCAAACGAGCTGAGCCACGTGTCGCGTTCTTACTCATGGGTACCGCTTCGCGTGGATCAAGCGATGCAGGCCGTTGGATTTAAGTGGGATCACATGGCTCAGAACCGCGTGTACCCTTTCGTTCACGTTCTATCCTAATCGTTAGATCCAAATCCTACGGTCCTAACTACTTTACCATTAGTCAGCGGCGCTGGCGGCGGCGCTCTAGCGGCAGCGCCTAGACGAGGTCATCGCCGGTGATACAGGACGCAAGGGACAGGGGAGAAGGCTCACCGGGTTCGCAGTAGCGTGGGGAAGCTCGACGTGGTCTTCGGGTAGCAGGGGCGCACGGGGTCGATGAGAATCGCTCTTCGAAGTTGAGTCGTGCCTCGAGTGCGGTCAGTCATCGACGGGAGCGAGTCTCTGGGACGCAAACGAGGAAAACAATGCATCAGGAAGGTGCGCACGAGTTCAAGGGTCGCTAGAATACTCACCAGTGAGCAAGGGGCGCAAGGGTTGGGTGTCAGTAGCTCGCCGGAGAGGTAGCAGGCGGCGGCGCTTGCTCAGTGATGGTGTTGTCGATGATTTACTTCACGCGCGGATGAATGGAAGGTGCTGTGAGGTGCGCCAGAGGTTGGGGAAGATGATCGTGTGCTCGAGGAGGAAAGTGGCGGATGGAATTGGCCGTAATCGTCGCCGGAGAGTCGGCGGACAAAGGATGGTGTATGGCGAAATTCTGCAGCCTGGGGGCGTGCTAGGGTGAGGCGCCAGAGGGGAAAGAGAGAGGAGGGATATGCGCTTTAACTAGCGTGGTCACGGCGAGGAATAAACACAGCGCTATGGCGAATTCAGTCAGAGGAATCAACGGCATGAAACGGCTAGGCGTGTTCATCGCGGGGGAGGAAGAAGGTGACGTGGGCGTGGGGTCGTGGCGTCAGTGATTGAGACAGAGGGGGAGGTGGGGGTCCATCTGTCAGTGCCTCTGCGGGTGAGTTTCTGAGTGTGAAGCGTTTTTCTGCGGGAGAGGACAAGTGGGCTAGGTTGGGCTTAGTTGGGCCAGTGGTCAGTTGGGCTGGCTTGTTCTCTTTTTTTTGTTCTGTTTGTTTTTCTTTTTCTCTGTTGATTTTTCTATTTTGATTTTGTCTAATCAATTCAAACATCAATTTGATTTCAAACCTTTGCCATAATTTGTGAAGATTTAAATACTGATTAATAGTATATTCTGATGTCAATTTTTGAATAAAACCTTATTCATTGTGGGGCCTTTTATTTATTCAAAATAGGCTCTAGTTTTTAATTAGATAGGATTTAATAATAATTTTTAAAACTCCATTTAAATTCTTTAAACTTTCCAATTCCTTTCAGTAGGTTTTTCTTTGTTTAGTTGGTTCAAATAATTCATCTTGGATTATTTGGAAAGTATTTAATATGATTTACTAATCATTTAAGATTGGGTATTTGTTTTAATTCCAATGGATTTGGTTTATGCCATTTTATTTTATTTTGGAATTTCTTTATCCTTTCATTCTATTTTGATTTGGATTCTAATCATTCCATTTGTTTAAAGGATTGGGCCAAGATTTATCTGGTCTTTCAAATATTCTTTATTTAATATTTCTTTCTTCATCTTATAAAATCCTTATCTTTTTTTATTAGAGATCCAAACTTGGTGATTCCAATTTATAAAATCTTGTTTAATATTTGTTTATCCTTTTAAATATATTTAGGATTATTTGCTCACCATTTGGTATGGATTTTAGATAAGTGCTTCATTAGCTTTGGAAATTTAATTTCCTTATCTTATTATATTCATAAGATTTTATCCATGGTTCCAATTTAATTGAAACCAATTTCTATGGTCTTATAATATTTCTATTTGTCTTTCTTGTTCATTTGTAAATGTTTGTTGACAAGATTTTATATGTATCAAATCCATAGGCTTGGAGATAACTTGGAAATGATTTTTATTCCATTAGGGCTTTGGGATTGGATTTATTTTCCAAGTGTCCAAATTTCTAGATACACTCATTGAGGAATGCAATTCACTTGATTTGAATTTTGTTAAATTCAAACTTTAATTAAAGTTTGTTCAAGATGGGATTTTAAGTTTCCAATTAAAACAAAAGTTTCTTTTCACCCTTATTTTCAACAAAAAAATATTTTGTTTTATTTATTTTTCACATTACAAGATTTGGAAAATCTTGGGATGTGACATTTCCTTTCTGCGCCTCTTTGATCTGGCTGATCAAAGTGGGTTGAAGTTATATGCTAGCCAAAATCTTTCACTCACTAATTCCATTCGAAAATCTTCCATCTCGTTGTGCAAGCTTGGTTGCTCCTTCAAAATCATGGAGTTCAAGCGGCACGGCAATCTTCTAAGGGCATCTGCTACCACATTGGCTTTACCAGGGTGATAGCATTGCTTCCAGTCCTCAGGGAAGTGTTGGTGTTGGTGGTAGAATTGTTGTTGTTGAACTTGGGTGGTGCACGGTTGAAATTGCCAGAGTTGCCGGGGTTGTTGTGGTTTCCTCTAGGCCTAGGGTTTCCACGGTTGGGATAGGTAGGACGGTTCATCGGGGGTCTGTTGGTTCTCAGGGCAAATCCTGGAGATAGGTTAAGGCGATACTTTGGGGTCTGATGGGTTCCTGGCTGATGCATCATGCGACGCTTGCGGTTCTCATTGGCTTGGTTGATCTTTCATTCCATCTGGATGGCAGAGTCGACAAGGGCTTCAATATCAGCAAAGGGGATATTGACTAACACAGTCTGCATCTCATCATGTAGACCATTCAGGAATCTCTCTTACTTCTTGGATACAGTGTCGATCTCATCTAGGGCATACCTAGATAATGACAAGAATTTGTCACGGTATTCCACTACGGTCATCCTTCCTTGCTTTTGTTCTTTGAACTCATCTCTCATTCTCTTGATCAAACCCGGTGGCACATGGGTTCTGCTGAACTTGACCTTGAATTCCTCCCAGGTCATCATTTGTCCTCCGGTCATTGCACGAACGCTGTTCCACCATGCTCTTGCATCTCCGGCTAGATAGTGGGTGGCGAACAAAACTTTCTCGTTAGCTTCCACTCCGGCGACTTCCAGGTTGTTTTCCATGGTTTGCAGCCAATCGTCGGCATCTAGGGGCTCTTCTGACTTAGTGAAAACAGGCGGGTTGGTATTCTGTAAATTCTTGAGCTTAGATCCATGGTTGTCCTGATTTCCTTGGCCTTGGGTGTTGTGGGCTAGATGAGCTATCTGCTGAAGGGTGGCTAGGTTGGCTTGACGTTTGGCTCTTTCAGCTTCGCGGTCAGAAACCAGCATTTGCAGGATCTGCAACATCGGGTCCGGGGATGAACCACTTCCTCCACGTGGCATCTGAAGATTGAGATAGATCATGAGAAAAGAGGGAAATTTCTACGGTTCAGGGACTTTGAAAATTTTTAAAGTTTGACTCAGATTTTCTAGCAACTTGCTTTTCATTTATTCATTCATAGCACACGATACAAACACACACGCTAGTGATCAAGTTCTACTACTCCTCAGAGTCGGTGTAGTCGTCATCCTCATCATCATCGTCTTCATTGATGAAGGCGAAGTCATCCTCATCGGTGAAGAAGTCCATAGCCTGATCCTCCAGAAAATCCTCATCATCGTTGAGATAGGAGTAGGGGTCTCCATGAAGATCCTCTCTGTCATTCTCTCTTTCCTCCAACTTCATGTCTCTCTCGTGGATGGTCTCCTCCAAGTACGAGATACGGTGGCGAAGACGAGCAATTATGCGCTCCTTCTTGTCGAGCTGACGGCGGCGAGACTTGCGATCCTTCGCTAGCATGGCGATGGTCTGATCCTTCGTTTGATGATGGCAGACTTGTGGTTGGATTAGTCACGACAATTGTCCAATTCTTGCTGACGATCGTACATCATGAAGCTAAGGTGGTCCAATTGGGTCTTCAGCTTGGGGTGGTATGGGGCTTCCAGTGGTTGTCCATTAGCATCACGCCTTGGGCAAAACTCAAAGCGGGTTCCCTTGATCTGGTTGATACTCTGCCCACATAGACGGGCAAGAGCTTCCTGCATGGCCCTGGCAAGTCCATCGAGCCATTTATTCTCTCTTAAGGTGAACTGATTTCCCTCAGCATTGGGAGGTTCAATTTTTCCTCGGAGACTTGCAACAATTAGCCACTGCAGATCTTCTCCTCCTTGATCATTGAGCTGAGCTCCGAAGAACTCGGGGTGCGGACGCTCCAGAAGTTCCGAAAGCTGGTCCAAATCCCGCTCAAAGATAAGGTCTCCTCCATTCCCCAACTGATAAAACTTGATGTACTTCACGTCCATCTATTAAGAGTATAGGATGAGTAAGTTAGTTGAGTGATCAAGTGTGTCAAATTTTATGTATTTTGCAAGAGTTTTTGAGGAACATGCATTTTATGAAAGAATCAAGGTGATAAGAATGGGAATAAGTTTTTGTAAATATTTGCTTCCTTTGGTTTTGAAACTAAGTTTTTGATTAAAACGTCCAGTCTAACTAGGGTCTCCAATGGTCAGGATGGCTCTGATACCAACTTGTCAACACTCGGGTTTTTAATCCCAGCTGCCTGTTATGCCATACATCGCAATCCCAGGATTACCATTTTTGCGAGACATAACAGAATTGGATACCACAGTACATCATGCATTACAAACCATACACAAGGTCTTACACAAATAAGGATCTCATGATCCAGTTCTTAATACAACTCAAGCAGCGGATATACGTAATAATAAAGGTAGCGTAGGCGAAGCTCCATCTTCGGGGTCACAGGCAATGCTGACGATGGGAGGTGATCCTAGTTGTCGTAACCTTCC
This sequence comes from Avena atlantica, assembly GCA_910589765.1. Classification (NCBI taxonomy): domain Eukaryota; kingdom Viridiplantae; phylum Streptophyta; class Magnoliopsida; order Poales; family Poaceae; genus Avena; species Avena atlantica. Next base: position 434,396,362 of record OU342739.1, read on the forward strand.
TGGGGTCCATCATCCTGGTACTCCTCTTCATAGTCTGGCCACGAGAATAGCCAGGGACAAAGCGATGAGTACTCTTTAAGTACTCGCAAACTAATACTAACAAGTGAAGGGGTTTTTTGTAATAGGACACTAAGCTCTAGGGTTGTTTTGCAAAAGCCAGATTTACCTCTACTAAGTTCCGAAGCAAAGAAGCTAGTTAAATTTTATAACACCTAAGTGGGAACTTTTATCTCATGTCACAACTCTGTTATGGTCAAATCAAGTTCTCAATTCATTTCCCACGTCATTTTGAAATCATCTGACGGGGGAACAGTATGGCCACTCCAACTCTCCATAACTGCGAACGCGAATATTCGAATAGTTTGACAGTCTGCAGAGATTGTACACTTTCACGACAACATTCGATACATCCGTTAGGAACAAATCCTGAATTCACCATACTCAGTATGCGGATAATCAATCCTAACCTTTAAATTACACGCCCTAGTATAGGCACCTCTCCTGTGAGTTTGGCCTCCCAACCATGACCAACTGTCATCTTGGGTACTGCATAGGTGGACAATCTTCACAAGGTAGCCTCAACTCAGACCTTGGCCGTGAGGGAACCAATACTAAGGTATATAAGTTTCCAGTCAAGCCCTACCCAATCTTCGGGTATTGTGGTTGTACGGTAAAATTGGAATGGTATCGCATCCATACAACCATCAGTTTTATAAAGGGCTAAGGCTCATGCCTTAACATTTCATCACCAAAATCATCTGGTGTTCGGAAACACATGTCAAAACATCTCAGTAGAATGACTCATCATTCTAAGGTTTTCATAACCATTTTCCACCAAGTATTCCCGTCTAAAGTTGACCAGGTTTTATGCTTAGCACTAGCATCTACAAGTGGGGGTGAGTACTAATGATGGGTGGTAAGCAGTGGAGATTAACTAAGTTCAATCTCATGCCTTAGGATGATATCAAGATTATCTAGCTTAGGCCAAATTTTATGCTCTTTATGCAACCTTCCATTATCTTTCTAGTATCTACAATTTACTTAAGTAAACTCTAATTAATAGTTTTTATAAAGAAAAAACATTAAAAGCTTGCAAGTAAAACTAGGATTGGTTATCATCAAATGTGTCCAACCAAGCATGCTTAGGGGCATTGCATAGGTTATATACTTTCATAATTGCAAGTGTTAGCTTGCCCATTCAACTAGTAGTATTAGGCTTGCATAGGTCACTTGATTAGTAAGGCTTGTCTTATGCAGAGCAGTGGTTAAAGTTCTCCTCGACTTCTTCTTCGTAGTATCCTCCTTCCTCCTCATATCCTTGGTCGGTACTAGCGTCTATAAATAAATACGAGGTACACAATCACCACACAATACTTAACTACTTTCAATCATCACACAAAAGGATTCTATAGATGATCTAGCATCATCACTAACATTACAAGATTAAAGCATTTGTCTTACTGATTTTATTTTTAGAAAAGTAATTTCTACTCATTTAAAAACTACTTAAGAATTAATATTCTCCAACTCAAACATGGGATCATGTTGACACATGTCATCACCACATATTTCAGTACATGGGAATATGATTTAAAGTGGTGTCAAAATTTAATAAGGTTTAACCTTTTATTTTAAATAAATAAAGTGACTAGAAATGCCTAGGTGGCATCCTTTTATTACTTGGACATTATTTCTGTAATTAAACCCATATATTTTTATATATTCTGAAAGGTATTGTAAAATGTGAATTTTGAGAGTTGGAATCAACTCAAAAGCTATTATGGTTTAAATTTGAAAAATGTTTTAATGCAGAAAAGCTTCTGCCTTGTTATATTTACCAAGGGTGATCTACAAATCCGAATGATTTGAATCCAACGGGCTTGGATTAAGCCTTGAAATACCTTTCTAAGAAAATTGGTTTCATGCAATTTGGTTCACTGGATTGAGCTAGGTTGATTTTTGAATATAGGTACAGAACTGTGTTTGAATTAAAATAGAAAAAACTAAATTCAAACGGTTGGGTCGCGCAGGAAGGGGAAATGGGACGGCCCATTGTCACTCTGCGGCACGGGGAGCAACTGACAGGGGGTTCCACCAGACAGTGGCTCTTTAGACACAAAGCGGTACGAGGCGATATCGGCAGCATGATCTAAGTCTAATCGAACGGCTACGGCTCATCGTTCACGTCGGGCAGCACCAGCGAGACAGAACCCTAACGCAGCAGGTGGGTGTCGTGGGAGGCTCACCGGGGCTCAGGCGAAGGTCGGCAATGCGGGCGAACGACAAAGTCGACGACGGCTAACCTCCTGGTACTGGCAGCTCCTTCTGGGGCGGCTTGAATTGATGGCTTCCTTCTTCTCCAGCAGCGGCGAGCTCCGGCCAAATTCCGGCGATGTGCTGCTCGCCTTGCTCCCGGAACAGGGTGGGGTGGTTCTGGGTGAGAGGGGAGTGAAATGGTGTGAAGAATTCAAGCGGGGGAGACCTCTATTTATAGTGGCGAGAGGGGACCGACGGGCGCAAGCTGAGCTCGTTGTGGTCGACAGCACAGAGGGCTATCGGTGTGGGCGACGGTAGGGGGCGGTGATGTGCTCCCTGGTGAAGCTCAACGGCGTGGTGGCGAGTCGTGGGGCGGTGCTGATCGGTCGGAACGCTGCGGTGCTTTGCGTGTGCCCGACGGGAGGTTTAATGGCGCACAGCGCGCGTGGTCCGCGCGACGGCGAACGGGCGTGTCTGCGGGGTTGCTGGGACGGTGGTGATCACACGTGCACGCGGTGAGGGCGGCGCGCGGTCTGTGGGTGTTGGTCGAGCGTGGCGCACGGGGCGTACTCTCGGCATGGTTGCAGAGCAGCTTGGCATGGCTCGGGCATGTGGTCCAGTGGCTGGCATTGCTCGCCGCTGGGATAGGGAGTGGCGGCGGAGTGCTAGCTTACTCCCAGACAAGGTTGGCGAGGCTAGTGTTGCTCGTAGCTTGTTGTCGACTATGGGGTGGCAATGGTGCTCTCGGCCTGTTCACCATTGATGGCAATGGCCAGCTTACAGTGGTAATAGTGATTAGTTAGGGTTGTTAGATGATCTACTAAGGCTTGTGGTGTCAAGAGAGGGAACAAGTTAGGCCAGAATCACTGCACACTGTAGTGTTTAGGATTTATTTGATTTGCATCAGCAAGGTGTTTGATGAAATGGCCGCATGAACTCAAGTTTTGAATTTTGAAAAGATTTTTTGTGGGTGTGCTAGGCATGTGCTGGTGAGTCTGTGGATGTTTGGGTTTTGAAAGTTGAGCTTGTTTGAGTGGTTTTTGAAAAAGTGGGATCTTCCCATATGGAATAGATTCAATTTTAAACTATGCATTTGAATGATTTTGGATGATCACAAAGTGGTCCTTGGTACTTTGTTATGAGTACTATCAAGGGTTGCAAAGATCCAAACAAGTTTCCGTTAAGTTTTGAAAGTTAGAGATAGCCAAAATAGGCATGGGAGTTAAATTGGCCAAAGTGACCATTCACTTATTTTGTTTGTTTTGATTTGTTTGTCTTTGGGAAAAGTGTGGGGATTGTTTAGATGATGTTTATTTCACCTAAGAATCATTTTACAAGCAAAGAAACACACAAGCATGGCAATTCAAAAGAATCCAATTTGTAATGCATACACATATGAATGCTTTCATATTTTTAATTGGAAAAGTTTTTGTTAACCCTAATTTTGATAATTAGAGTTTGATGATCCAAGTTTAATATTTTTGGGATGTTACAGTTGAGAAGTTGGATACATCATCCCTCACCTCAACCCTTGTCGTTGGCTCCCTCCTCCTTCTTCCATCACCCTGCTCCGGCTTAGGAGAAGCCCTGTAGGGATTTCTCTTGCACCACCACCACACCGTTGTGTTGTTGGGATTTCTAGGGGATCTACTACCTTCGCTGCCTGCTGGAACAAGGGAGAGGAAGGTCTGTGTGACCGACTATGGAAGCAGTACCGGATCTACTACCTTCGCTGGCTGCTGGAACCGTTGTGTTGTTGGGATTTCTCACCCTATTCTCCGTTGGACCTCGCCACGAAAGGCCTGATCCACCTTCTCCACTATTGGTATCCTTTGAGGCAGGAACCGGTGCCTTTACAACTCTACCGGGGCACACACCCACAACTGAATTGGGCGCTCCCGTAATGACAACAAGCTGTCACAAGAAGAAGGATTATCAATATAATCAAAAGCATGGATCTAGATATTTGCAAGAAATACTAGATCGGAGATTCTCCAAATGAATGGATAGGAGATGAAGCGCTTGATTGCATTTGTTGAAGATCGAGATCTCGTCCTTCGATTCCCAAAGGAACGGGGCATTTAGGTGGATGAAGGTGGATCTCTCTTGGATGAAGCTTGACGAACGGATCTTGACTTTTTTGAATGAACCAAGCGTTCTGGCAGGAGGGGAAGACAGGCTTAAATACCCCTGCTCAGATCTAGCCGTTGTTCAAGTTTGGGGGCGAATTATCCTCCCCCCACTAAGGGCGGACTATCCGCCCTAGGGGAAAAATCCGCCCCCTGGACAGAAAGTCTGGGGGGAAATCCACCCCCTCTCTAACGGTGGCGCTAGTCTTGTCTTGTTGAAAATCCTCGATGGGGCGGATTATCCGCCCCCCTCAAGGGGAAGACTATCCACCGCTAGGGAAAATCCGCCCTAGAGGGAATGTCCGGGGAACCCCCCCCCCCCACCTCTCTGAGCGACGCGCCTTGGCAACCTTGGAGACAAAATCCTTGGGGGGCGGACTATCCGTCCCCTGGAGGGGCGGATTATCCGGCCAGGCCGTAAAATTCGTCAGATACTCCGCCCCCATACTAAGGGTTACGCCCTTCTGAGTTTGGGAGGGGCGGATTATCCGCCTCCCAAAAACAGTTTCCTTTTCCTTTTCAAGGTAGATATCTACAACACTTCAATACACATTAAATAATCCTTGGTATTGTTATCTAACACACAAAACACTAGGATTATGAAATGTTCTTTCAATCTCCCCCTTTTTGGTGTTAGATGGCAATACTAGGATTTGCCATGAAACCTACTAACAACACCTTAGGAAAAGGAAAGAGGCTCCCCCTAAATGTGTGCATATTTATACTTTGCATTTGAATACAAATGCACACACTAGAGAGAAAGCCAATTTCATAAGAAAGACAATTAAAAGAAGGTGAGTTAGGAAAAAAGTCATACCACCGGGATGTGAAAATAGCCAAAGTGAATAATGAGATTATTAGGCTCCAAGCACATCCGACAATATTGATGCACACAATAGATAATTCCATAATTTCATATGCCATCAATAGAGTACCATACTCCATAGATAAATCCAGAATTCCATATGAGTAGTTCCATAAGATAAATCCAGAGTTCTAGAGAACCACACACGAGCATAAAATAACACACGACAAAGTCTTATACAAACAAAGAACACAAATTTCAACGCTAAAAGGGCACAAGCAAGCAAATGAAATGAATGAAAAATAGGCAAATTCTTGCGCCCGACCCATGGAAATCCGAGTTCTAATAGGCAAATTCTTGTGCCCGACCCATGGAAATCGAAACGCTAAAAAGGAAGAAGATCGATGCTAGCGTCCTAGAAGATCACGCCTCCTTGTTCTCGTCCTTGTCATATTCATCCCCTTCCCTTCCTCGTCATCATACTCATCATCATCATAATCTGGAGGAGTAGGCACCCTCGGTGGTGGAGGAAACAGGTGACTATCGAGCTCTCCATAGTTGATCCCTGAAGTGTTCCACTGAGCATAAGGTTCCGGAGCTATGGGAGGTGGTGGATGGCTAGTTGCACCAGACACATGGTGAAGAATGAGCTGCTGGGTGTGGGCCATCTCATGGCTCCTCCTTTACTCCTCATACTGGACCTTGTGAGTATCAATGCCCATGTAAAGAATATGCCGCTGGAACCAATTGAGATGCTTGACCTCATGTGCCATTGGGTACACCGCGGGACGACGACCACTAGCCCTTGCATCACGCATGAAGGACTCAGGGGCAGTGGAAGGATGAAATGTCTTTTGAGCCTTGTTGTAGATCTTCTTGGGCTTGTGAACACCATCTAAACCAGTACCAAAGTCCTCATGTGGCAACATATGCTTGATGATCATCATAATAAAGGGAGCATATGGGATGGAGAGCCGATTGAGCATAGAGTCAGTCATCTCATGATAGATAAAGTCCATAACATCCACCTTATAACCTATAGATGAATCAGCATTGGTGGCACACTCATGAGAAAAAGCAAGCAGGGGAACCAGGTGACCGCGGACTTATCATTGTTTTCCCCCACTTGGAGAGATGCTGTCCCGATACATGCCAACAAGGGTGGAATACAAAGGAGAGAGGCGAGTGAAGGTACAAGCAATGCCATTAGGTGTCATACAGGGAGCAAGCACAGTGTCCTTGGATGGCCTAAGCGGAGAAATGATGCGGTGGCCAAAAGCTGTGTCACGCCCATGGAAAGCATACCCAAGGACCTGACCAAAGGTGCGGAAGTCAGACTGAAACATTGTTTTCCCGGTCATCTACTTCATGGTGCGAAGCTCATCTCCGTAGATCACAAGTGTTGAGAAAAACTGATTCACCACCGAGGAGTCATAGTGACACTGTAGAGTCATAAGGTGATGAAGCCCCATCTAATTAGTCACATCCAAAGCTTCACGGAGTCTTGACTTGGTTTGGGCCTCAGTCATATTCATAGGATGCATAGGGCGAATCTTGAGTGGAACATAGACATCATCATGAATAGACCTAAAGTGAGAGTACCAAAACATGGAATCCTTCTGAGAACCATCACTCTCAGCATCTGCATAGTAATCAGTTTAGTGAATGGATGAGTACTCAATGCTGTCCATGGCCTTGTAGTTGGGCCGGGACTGCTTGCCCTTGCCCTTACGAGATGCAACCCTCATTGCTTTCTTTGATGCCTTAGCCATCCGTTCAGACTCTCTTGCCAACCTGCGGACCTCAGTTTCGTCAATAAACGTACCCTCTGCAATGGGCTTGAGATAAAGGGCACGGGGAAGACACTTGTAGGTCTTAGGAGGACTAAAACCACCTGTGAAAATTATGGGAGAGGTAGCATGGGGATAAGCACAGACACAAGTCCAAGGGGAATACTAGAAATAGTAGGAAAACAATCCATGGGCCAGAGATGTGCTTTTATGAAAATCTAAACCAAACCAGAACAGACAATGAGTCTCCAGGCCGGATTATCCGGCCCTGGCAGGGGCGGATAATCCGCCCCCTGCAAAAAAATTCTGGTTCGGCACGGATTCACCATTGCAAAATAGATCGGGCACTAGGGTTGCAATACTACTGATTCTAACAAACAGGCAAAACACAAATTATCTTCTACAACGATATTTCCACAAAAAACAATGAATCTCATAAAAAGAGATGGATGAGGGAGTTACCCTCACTCATTGGAGGAAAATCTCGGACAAAAAGGTACCCAGAGGCGTGGGGGTGAAGTTCCGGGGGGCGGAGAATCCGGTAGTCGAATCGACTCCGGGGAGGGGCGGAAGATCCGACGGCGACTAGGGGCAGGGGACGGGTTCGGGGAGCACTGGCTGCTCTGTTTGAGACCTTCCTCCCTGAGCCCAGCCCTTAAGAGGCAGATTTTCCCCGGGGTGGATAATCCTCCCCCCACTTAGGGCGGATAGTCCCCCCCCCTCTAAATTTCTGTCAACATGGATTCAGGTCGGAGCACTCCTTGGAAAACCCCTCAAAAGTGTATGAAGGACTTGTGTGCAAGAATAGATGGTTTAGGGAGGAAGAAGGCCTGGGTTTATAGCAACAAACAGATATGGTACTACACACCTAAAGTTGCAAGAACAAATCAACCAAAAGCCAAAATTGGGTGTGTTTTCCATAAGAACAAGAGATATGCAAGAAAATCCAAAGAGAGCCAATAGAAACCAACTCTTCTCAAGGAAGAGGCGGTGGCCGAAGCCACCATGTTGGAGAGCATGGCATGACACCGCGAAGATGTATCTTGAGTTCAAAACCAATGATCATAGATGACCCACATATCACAAAATGATATTAAGGGAAATGATGTTTCTTGCTTTCGGCATGATGGGGGGAGGGTTAGCCCAATCAATTAGGACCAAACCCCCCCTATGTCTATGCCCGCATCTAAACCAAATACATGAATAAGAGTAAGTGAGTATGCAAGGGTAGTCAAGACAAGCTCCTTGAATCTATGATATTTAGCTCATTCCTCAAATAACAAAATCTTGATTCATCAAGAGGATTCATGAAGATATCAGCAAGTTGGTTCTTCGTGCTCATAAAAGATAGTGCAATATCGCCACGAGCAACATGATCCCGAATGAAATGATTGTGAATCTCAATATGTTTAGTTCTTGTATGTTGCACTGGATTGTAAGCAATTTTGATAGCACTTTCATTGTCACATAAAAGAGGAACTTTGTCACAATTGACACCATATTCCTTCAAAGTTTGCCTCATCCATAATAATTGTGTACAAGAACTTGCAGCAGCAACATATTCAGCTTCGGCGGTTGAGAGTGAAATGCAATTTTGTTTCTTCGAAGACCAACACACTAGAGACCTGCCCAAGAATTGACATGCACCAGAAGTTCATTATCGATCATATTTATCACCATCCCAATCTGAATCAGTGTAACCACATAGAGAGAAACTAGAGCCTTTGGGATACCATAAACCAAAATTTTGGGAATGAACCAAATATCTGAAGATTCTCTTGACCGCCACTAAGTATCTTTCTTTAGGAGCGGCCTGGTACCTTGCACACACTCCTACACTCAACACGATATTAGGCCTAGATGCGCAAATCTAGAGTAGAGATCTGATCATGGATCAGTATACCTTTTGGTCCACGTCTTTACCCTTTGGATTAAGCTTAAGATGACACTTAGTTTGCATTGGAGTAGCAACGCCATTGAGATCCGTCATCTTGAACCTCTTGAGAATGTATTGGATGTACTTAGCTTGATTAATGAAAGTTCCCTCTCTAAGTTATTTGATCTCGAATCCAAGAAAGAACCTCAATTCTCCCATCATAGACATCTCAAACCTGCCAGTCATAAGCTTTGAAAATTCATCATTAAAAGCTTGGTTAGTAGAGCCAAAAATAATGTTGTCTACATACAGTTGGCATACAAAAAGATCCCCATTAACCTCGTTAGTAAAAAAAGTGGGATCGACCTGCCCAACTTCGAATCCACGGCCTAACAAAAGCTCTTTAAGGTGCTCATACCACACACATGGGGCTTGTTTAAGTCCATAGAGCTCCTTATCAAGTTTGTAGACATGGTTCAGAAATTTGGGATCCTCAAAACCCGGGGGTTGCTTGACGTATACCAACTCATGTAGTGGACCATTAAGAAAAGCACTCTTAACATCCATTTGCTGTAATTTAAAATTATGAAGAGCGGCATAGGAAAGAAGGATACAGATGGACTCAAGACGAGCCAGAGGAGCATAAGTTTCTCCAAAATCAATTCCTTCCACTTGAGAGAATCCTTGAGCCACTAGACTTGCTTTATTCCTTACAACAATGTCATATTCATCTTATTTGTTCTTGAAAATCCACTTGGTGCCGATAACATTGCAGCACTCTTTGGGTTTCTCTACGAGATTCCAAACCTTGTTGCGCTCGAATTTATTTAATTCTTCATGTATTGTAACCACCCAATCGGAATCTTCAAGATGATCAAAGACCTTCTTTGGTTCAACCATTGAAATGTGTGCTTGATGATCACAGAAGCTAGCAAGTTATCTTCTAGTAGACACTCTTCTTCTTAGCTCACCGACAACCTTGTCAAGAGTGTGACCCCTTAACTCAAGGTTCCGATCAGTGCGAGCTTTACAACGAGCCTCAATTTCCTTGTTGTTTCTAAAAGGAGTTGATTCAGCATTTGGATCCTTGTCTTGGCCACTACCTTGCCCTTGATTCGGATCTGAGCTTGAAACAGGCGACTATTGTTGTTCAGGTTCTTAAGGGCCGGACAATCCGCCTCTGGGTGGAGCCGGACTATCTGGCTTGGGAGAGGCGACAACAATTTCTTCTTCTTGAAAGTCCCTGACAGACTTGGAGTTCGAGGGCCGGATAATCCGCCCCTTGGGGCCGGAGAGTATGGCCTAGGATTTTCTTGTCCGTTTTGTTCTTCTTAATGTCCACTAGAGAAAGTTGGAGTGCCAGGGGCGGACTGTCCGGCCCTTGAAGTGGGCGGATAGTCCGGCCTGGGAATACCATTTTTCCCAGAAGACAGATGATCTTCAACAGGTTGAGGTGTCGGTGCAGAGGTTTCTCCAGTAGTAGGGGCTTGTTGATCTTGTGTAGATGAGGGGCTTCACTTGAGTGGAACATTATCCCGCCTGATCCGCCACAAGGGGTTCCTCGATGGGGCAGAAAAATCCCACGCCCATTCTTCTTATGGCATCTTGGGGTATTTCAACATCTGCATCACAAACATCAACTTGCCCAACATGGGAGCCATCATTTTCATCGAATTCCACACTACAAGATTCTACAAAACTCCCGGAGAGCTTGTTGTAGACTCTATAAGTGTGGGATTCGGCACCATAACCAACAAAAATACCTGCTAAATCCTTTACACAAGCAAACACCTTTGATAAGAAAGAAACACTTACAACCGAATACCCTGAAGTATGAATTGTTGGGCTTGTTACCGGTAAGCATTTCATACGGAGTCTTCTCCAAGATCTTGCGGAGGTAGAGCCGATTTGATGAGTCACAAGCGGTGGATATGGCTTCAGCCCTAATGTTGTAAGGAGACTTGAATTCAGCCAACATCGATCTAGCCATATCCATCAAAGTGCGGTTCTTCCTCTCGGCTAGACCATTTTGTTTAGGGGTGTACGTAGTGGAATATTGATTTCTTATCCCCTCTTCATTTAGAAATTCATTCAATGTGTAGTTCTTGAAGTTGGAGCCGTTGTCACTTCTTATTGCCAAAATGGGAACATTGTGTTGACACTGAACCTCATTGGCGAAGTCAATGAATGTTTGTTGAGTCTCACTCTTTAGCTTGAAGAAATATACCCATGTGTATCTTGAGTAATCATCGACTATCACCAAGCAATATTTCTTCCCACCAAGACTAGCATGAGATGGAGGACCAAATAAGTACACATGAAGTAATTCCAAGTTTCTCTTTGAAGAAACAATAGTTTTCCTCTTGTGGGGAGAGTCATGCATTTTGCCTTCAACACAAGCCCTGCAAACACGGTCTTTGGCAAAGGAAACATTGTCTTGAAATGCCATAGCCATCCCACGTCGGCCTTTCCGAATAAGCACATCGGACCTGAAGTAGTTTTCCCTGAAAAGTCCACCACATACAGGTCATTTTTGACGTACCCAACGAAAGCGACCTTTAGAAACTTGCTCCACAAGATTACCACCAAATCATCATCAATGAAAACAGTAAAGCCCATCTTACCAAAGGCACGAACAGAAAGAAGGTTGTAACCGAGGGTCTCAACAAGCATGACGTCCATGAGAGAGATATCGTGGGCGACCACAACCTTCCCAAGACCCAATACCTAAGATTTAGACTTATCACCATAGGAGACTGTAATATTATCATGACTGGGTCGCATCTCTGTGATGATCTCTTTTCTTCCGGTCATATGACTGGTGCACCCACTGTCCAGCTGCCATTTAGACCCACCGGAAGCATAGACCTGCAAGAGAATTACCTCTTGGTTTTAGGTACCCATTTTTCAATGGGTCCTCTCATGTTAGTAACAAGGGTATTTGGAACCCAAATAGACCAAGCAACATATTCATCAAAAGGACCAACATAATAAGCATACACATCGCCATAATAATCACAAAAAAGTTCATAATTTGGATTGTGAGACCCTGCAAAACCAATATGGTCAGTTTTGTCTTTTGTGACATTCTTCTCAGTAGTGTTTGTCTTTGATTGTTCACCCTTGGTCTTCTTCTTCTTGTTCTTCTTCTTCTTGGACTTGGTGACATATCCAAGTCCCTCTTTTCCAAGATTTGACCTTTTCTTGCCAAGTATCTCATCAAGAGCACCCTTACCTTTGGGAGTGGTGTCATTAACAAGCTCATCTTCCACACTAGCATTTTCTTTGTGAATATATGTGGATCTAGATGTGCTAGGAACATCATACTTGGTCAATCGAATTTGGAGTTGATAATGTGACTCATTGAGAATGGAGAATTCACTTTTCAAAAAATTGTGAGCAATGTCAAGTTTCTCCAATTCCTCAGAGAGTCTAGCATGAGCAGCCCCAAAGTCAATATTTTATTTCTTTAACTTCTTTACTTTGGCTACTGCATTGTCACGTTCCTTAAAAATATTTGTCACCAATTCTTCATGTGACTCCTGAATAGACTCAAGCCTCTCTAGAAGCCCGAGCCTCTTCTTCCTCTTCTAGAGCATTTTTGAAGGACGCAATTTCCATTGTATCCTCCCTTTAAATCATGCCCTTTTCTTCAAGAAGCACTTCATTTTGGGCCAGCTGGTCCATAAGAGCCTCAAAATATATTTTGTGCTCACCTTGCAAGTTAGTGCAGAAATAGTCCAAAGCAATAATCTCTTCTTTAACCTTAAGACTAGTAGGATCATCCATGTTAATCATAGCCTTAGGAAAAGAAGTGTTAGATGTTGGGGATATGCTATATGGGTATCCTTATAGCATGTCTCTTATCCCACTAACCCGGGTTGCCCATAGTCGGTAGCATGGCCTATGGCCTGCTGGGCGGCCCAGTTAGGTGGATCCAGAAAGGAGGCCCATGCCGGATAAAGGAAGGCTACGGTCGAGTCACCAGCGTACCCGGAGCCTTGGAGTGCAAGATACACAAGACTAGTAATAGACGGTGTAGAACTTTGTAACCTGTCCGGCTAGGACTTTTCCCTGTAACTCTAGGACCAGGTGACTATATAAGTTGGGCCTATGGGAGCCTTTAGGGCACAATCTCATACAACTTCACATAACCTCGCATAGCGAACATATCTCTGTAACTCGGCGTATTGCCATTATAGTGATTTATAGTAGGAGTAGGATTCCGCCACCGTTGTGGGATCTGAACCTGGGTAAACTGTGTTACCTCGTACCCATCAACTATCCTCCTTACCCCAAGTCTCTAAACACGCACTGTGAGGACCTCTCCATGGCATACTCATCGGCAATACCACGACAGTTGGCGCCCACCATGGGGCAAGAGGCGCTTCAGGCTCTTCAGCGGGCGAGGACCAAGATCTTCGCGGGAATCGGCGAAACCGTAGCCATCGGTCGCGTTCTCTTCTCCGGCAACGTTCCGATCGTCCCCCCGACGAGTTCTGGATCCCGGCGAAGACGAACCCCCTACGCGGTGTGTTCGATCGTTCCTATCGGAGACATCCACCTCTTCATTGGCGAAACTGACTCGAGCACTAGTTCCCTGGGAGTCGGAGGAGCATCAAGATCCGCACGGACCGCCTACGGGCAGGATACGTTCGCGGAAGGATTGATGTAGGATCTCTCCTCGGAGTTTTCCGGCAAAGATCGGAAAAATTCAAGACCCACCCAAACCGCCCCTATGCAGGATATAAAGGTGGAAGATCACCGCAAATCCGCCGGCTTTGTCCGTGCATCTGGAAAACAGAGATCCAAGTTCGTCGGCGTGGTTACCATCTTCGATCTAGCGTGCTGCGTTCAGAGAGAGGGCGAAAACCCCCGCGATTACCTCGCCAGGTGGCTCCGTATACGGGCCGGCCTGGCCAACTACCCTAATGATGATGCCATCTATCACTTTGTGGAAGTACTGGACCACGGCACGCTTCTCCGACATTCTCTAAGACGGCAACAGGCGTCAGGACGCCTCACCTTCGAAGGCATGGTGAACACCGTCAACAACTACACGGAGGCTGTAGCGGCAGCTCGGACAACGCTTGCGCTCATCAACAGAGCCCCTCTGATTCAACCATCGCAACCACCGCCTCCGGCCGCCATCGTCGCAGCAGCACCACCACCTCCAGTCATCGTCGAGGCTGTTGCACCTCCACCGCCCGTCATCGAGGAAGTCCTGGCACCCTCCGACTCTGTCATTGACGCGCTTTATGCTGATTTCAGTGCAGACTCAGAGGAAATAGACTTCAGTCCAGAAGAGCTAGACTCCGCTATACAGGAGATGGAGGAGGAGTACTCGCGCGACGAACAAGCTAATAACACCGTCATGTCCCGAGGGGTGTTCGTCACCATTGGGACAACGATGGATGAAGACCAGCCCGAGTAAGCTCCGCCTACGGCGCTGGATAAGGGGAAGGGGCCACTTATTGCTGCTGACAATGATCGCGCAAAATTCATGCCTCCTCCGCCTAATCCAGTGCAGCAGCCGTAGGAACTCGACACCGGTCCGAGCAACAACAACACCGCAAACTTGCCGCCTCCACAATCCACGTCGGCAGCATCCCATGTTACTCCAGCTGATAGAGTGATGTACGACAATCTCCTCGTTGAGCCACTAACTGTTGATCATATCCGGAACGTGACTCAGCTTGACGAGAAGCGCCAGCAACTGCTGGAGGAAGCGCAAGCCATCGCGGAAAAAGGCGCTAAACTAGATCGAGATCTGGTCAACGTGCAGAAATCCATAGAAAAATCTAGATCAATGGAGGCCGAGTACAAGACTCTACGCCAGCAGCAGAAGTCTAAGAAGGCTAAGAAGGCTCCGGCTCGCGTCAGCAACGATCCTGGTGTACGGCGCAACCTAGGATGGGCTCCCTGGAAGCCAGCACAAGCCAAGCCATATATTGATAGTGAAGGCAAGCAGGTGATGCCTACCCCACTCCTTAACCTCGCCGTCGCCAAGACCCTTCTGGAGCAGGATAGATCGCATGAGGCAGTGGAACAGGTCTATGACCTAGTGGCCAAGGCGGTAAAGCAACAGGAAAAGGCCACCTCTCGGAGGCTTGAGTCTGACTCAGCGCTCTGCCGATCTAGCCAGTACAAACCATCAAGGGACAGATCGCCTCAGGATGTCGCATCATGGATGGGTTCATCAGAACGAAGACGGAGGGATGCGCGCAATAGGAAGGATGCTATCCCCATATCCTCCGACCACGGAGAAAGAGCCCAACCTCGCCGCCCATCGCCACCGCCCCGATCCCCCCGACGTCAGGAAGACTACAAGGCTCACCATCGTACGGATATGCCACCACCAAAGCAGTGTGGCATCATCATCCGCGACAACGCGGAGCAGACCCGTCATGATGGAAAGCACAACGAAGGACATAAGAGCAGGTCGTGCCATGACCCTCCGCGTCCGACAAGCAACCGTGACAGGACTGAACCATCGCAGGAGGGTAATAGGAAGAAAGCTAACCCACCGCCACCTCCGCCTCCGTCGCCGCCAAGCAGTCACCATGACGGAAGAGGCCCGCGTCGATCACGCAGCCCATCCCCTGTTGACAACAAGAAGAAGAACCCGGAGCCATACGATGCATGTTCGCGGATCGATAAGATCCACGAGGCCCGGGAAGGACCATACCTAGGACCACGTTGCTTTGGACCTGCAATACGGTCCGCAACTTACCCCAAAGGATTCCGGATTGACAAGACCATAAAGCCCTATGACGGCACCACCAAGCCTACCACATGGTTGCAGGAATATGGCAACGCGGTGGAGATTGCCGGAGGCAACCCCAACATCACCGTCAAGTACCTCCCATTAATGTTGGCGGGCACGGCCTGTCAATGGATCGACGACTTGCCGGAGAAATCTATCTACAACTGGCTGGACATGCAAGAAGCGTTCACCAAGAACTTTGAGGGTACATACAAGCATCCCTGCACGGTGGGAGATCTACAGCGGTGCGTGCAAGAGAAAGACGAGACATCTCGCGCCTACCTCTCCCGCTGGCTGGATATGAAGAATTCCTGCGCAGGAGTGCACGCCCAGACCGCCATGGCCGCCTTCATCGATGGGTTGGAAAGAGGCACGTTACTCCGACATAAGTTAAAGCGCTTGCAGGACAATCATCAGCTTGACTTGAATCAGATGATTCAGTTAGCTAGTGAGTTCGCAGCTGCCGACGTCGATGCTCGTGGCTCTTTGCCGGCAACAGCCGTTCCAACTCAAGCTCGGAGGAACAGCAGTACAAAGCGGAAAACCGCTCTAGAAGAAAAGCAATCTACCGACATGGTCGCCATGACTTTCGCAGGACGAGGAGAAGGCGGACAACGTGGCCGAGGAAGAGGAGCAGGCCGTGGGCAGCAACGAGGAAGTGAAACCAACTCGGCGCTGCTCCGCGTTCCCCAAACCTACGAAGAGTACCGCGATATGACGTGCCTCGTACACCTCGACGCCAACGGCATGGCCACCCAAACCAATCGACACTGCAATTTCGTCAACGACCTCAAGGAAGACCCGGAATCCGGCTATAAGCGAAGTCAGAAGAACAGACCGCGAGGCAAGGGCAAGGGGAAGAAGAAGTATGATGAGTCCAAGGATTCAAGTGACATGGACGAAAACATTGACCCCAAGCACGCCGCCAAGAGCGACGACAAGGGCAAGAACCCCTTTGCAAAGAAGGCCCCAGTCTACCACACTTTCCTTGGAACCCCCACTGTCCGACAACATAAGACCTATTTAAGGATCCTGATGGCTACTCTCCCCCCATTTCCCCAGTACCTGAGCTGGTCGGAGGTTCCAATCACTTGGGACAGGACGGACCACCCAGACCTTGTGCCCACGGAGAACCAGTACGCCATGGTCATCAACCCATTGATTGACGGCGTGGAGTTCACCAAGTGCATGGTGGATAGTGGAATCAGCATCAACATTATGTACCTGGATACACTGCAGAAGATGAACTTGACGGAGGCGAACCTAAGGCGGACCAACACCGTGTTCCATGGCGTAGTGCCTGGTCAGGAGGCTCGGTCCCTTGGGTGCATCACACTTCAGGTAGCCTTTAGCGACGTTAATAATTACCGCCAAGAGCGCATGACCTTTGAGGTAGTCCCCTTCAAGAGCGTGTACCACGTCATATTCGGCCGCGACATATTCCACACGTTCATGGCCAAGCCATGCTTCGTCTACAACAATCTCAAGATACCCAGACCGAACGGTGTCATCACCGTATCCGGAAGCTTTACCAAGGCAAGGGACTGCGAGAATAATGAAGCAGCCGTTGCAGAAGATGTCCTCTACAGCGAAGAATTCAAGGAGATCCAGAGCAAGGTCAATGACTCAGAGATGCCCGCTTCGAAGAAGCAGATCTCCGACTCCGCTCCTGCGTTCAAGGCCGCCATCGAGACCAAGCCGGTGGAACTTGTGGTAGGCGATGCCTCCAAGACCGTCGCAATTGGGACGAACCTGGATCCCAAATAGGAAAGTGTGCTCATCGAGTTCCTCCGTGAGAATAGGGACATATTTGCCTGGCAACCTGCCGAAATGAAAGGTGTACCTAGGGAACTTGCCGAGCACAGCTTAAACATAGATCCAAAATGTAAACCACTGAAACAACCTTTACGACGCTTCGGAGATGAGAAGAGGCGCGCCATTGGCAAAGAGATAGCTAGGTTACTTAAGGCTGAGTTTATCCGAGAAGTCCTTCACACCCGATGGGTGGCCAATCCTGTACTTGTCCCCAAAAAGGGAACCAATGAATTAAGAATGTGCGTTGATTACACCGGCTTGAACAAAGCATGTCCCAAAGATCCGTTTTCTTTGCCTCGCATTGACCAAGTCATTGACTCGACGGCTGGCTCGGAACTTTTGTGTTTTCTCGATGCATACTCAGGATACCACCAAATCAAAATGAGGAAGTTAGACCAATTGGCCACTTTGTTCACTACCCCTTACGGCACGTTTTCCTATGTCACGATGCCCTTTGGGCTGAAAAACGCAGGTGCTACCTACCAGCGGACAATGCAACGTTGCCTTCATGACCAAATTGGTCGGAACATTCACGCCTATGTGGACAATATCGCGGTGATGTCTAAAAAGTCAAATGACTTAATCTCCGACTTAAAAGAAACCTTTGATAATCTCTGGAAATACAACATGATGCTCAACCCTAAGAAGTGCGTCTTCGGGGTTCCAGCCGGCAAATGGTTGGGCTTCATCGTTTCCCAGCGCGGAATCGAGGTCAACCCGGAGAAAATCAAGCCCATCTTAAACATAAACCGTCCGACATGCCTACAGGACATCCAACATATAACAGGTTGTGTTGCAGTAGTTAGCCGGTTCGTCAGTCGACTTGGAGAGAAGGCTCTGCCACTATACAAGTTGCTGAAGAAGGCGGAGAAATTCACATGGACGGACGAAGCAGATGCAGCAATGAAGCAGCTCAAGGAGATTCTTTCCTCAGCGCCCATCCTTGCAGCACCCGAGCCTGGTGAGCCCCTGTTAATTTACATGGCGGCAACCAACCGGGTTATCAGCATCGTCGTCGTGGTTGAACGGAAGGAACCATGCTATGAGCACGGAGTTCAACGACCAGTTTACTATGTAAGCGAGGTCTTGACGGAGTCCAAGCAACATTACCCGCACTACCAAAATATAGCTTATGGAGTATTCCTCGCTTCGCGGAAGCTGAGGCATTACTTTCAGGAGCACCCAATCACAGTAGTGAGAAAGACTCCACTGTCCGACATTATCAAGAACAGCAACGCTACAGGAAGGGTCACGAAGTGGGGCTTTGAACTTCCCGCCTTCGAGATCACCTACAAAAGACGCGATGCTATCAAGTCACAAGCCTTGGCGGATTTTATTGCAGATTGGACAGAGATGCCGGATGCCACTACGTTGCCGGAACCAGAGTACTGGGTGATGCACTTTGATGGATCAAAGCTGCTCAACGGCTCGGGGGCTGGTGTATTTCTACAGTCACCAAAAGGAGACAAGCTACACTACGTTCTGCAGATCCACTTCGAGGCTACAAACAACATGGCGGAGTGTGAAGCACTCATTCACGGACTGCGTGTAGCCAAGGATATTGGCATCAAGCGCATAGTTTGCTGTGGAGATTCCGACTTGGTTGCCCAGTAGGTGGCTGGCACCTGGAATGCGCGGAACCCTATGATGGCGGCATATCGCGACGAAGTGGACGAGATAGCCAAGAGATTTTTGGGCTACGAAGTCAAGTATGTGCCTAGCGAGCAAAACGAGGCGGCTGATCTATTGTCTAAACTTGGATCAGGACGCAAGAAAATTCCGCCAGGAGTTTTCCTAGAGCATCTACGCACACCATCCGTGAAGGGAGCCGACATCGACAACCCGGATAGAGCTGATTCTTTCGTCGACATGGTGACAAAGACCCCTCCGGCTTGGACAAAACCGTTCATGGAAT
This sequence comes from Avena atlantica, assembly GCA_910589765.1. Lineage (NCBI taxonomy): Eukaryota > Viridiplantae > Streptophyta > Magnoliopsida > Poales > Poaceae > Avena > Avena atlantica. Next base: position 434,415,714 of record OU342739.1, read on the forward strand.
ATCTCGAACAAGGAACTTTGCCCGACGACGAGGTCGAAAGACGGCAGATAGTACGACGAGCAAAGGGTTATACCATAATCAATGGGCAACTCTACAAAAGGAGCACTACTGGTGTATACCTAAAGTGTGTTTCCCAGCTAGAAGGTATGGAAATCCTACGCGAAATCCATCTCGGAGATTGCGGGCATCACGCCGCTCCTCGATCGTTGGTCGCGAAAGCCTTCCGGCAAGGATTCTACTGGCTGTCCGCGAAGGCGGACGCCGACAAGCTGGTTGAGACGTGCACAAGATGCCAGTATTATGCCCGACAACCACATGTTCCTGCTGAAGAATTGCGAACAATACCAATAACTTGGCCGTTTGCAGTCTGGGGTCTAGACATGGTGGGGCCGTTGCAAACGGCACCGTGTGGGTTTACGCATCTGCTTGTAGCAGTTGACAAATTCATCAAATGGATAGAAGCTAAACCCATTAGAAAGCTTGATGGGGCAACTGCCCTTAGATTTGTCCGGGATCTAGTGGTGAGATTTGGTCTCCCACATAGCATCATCACCGACAATGGAAGCAACTTGCCACTCGGAGAAGTGGAGGCCTACTGCTGGGACAAAGGCATCCGACTTGACCTTGCATCTGTGGCACACCTACAATCCAATGGTCAAGTTGAGCGAGCCAATGGATTAATTCTGCAGGGAATCAAGCCACGTCTTGAGGCACCGCTACATAGAGAAGCTGGAGCCTAGGCGGAAGAATTGCCATCCGTGTTGTGGAGTTTACGAACTACACCCAACAGATCTACCGGCTACACCCCTTATTTCATGGTATATGGAGCAGAAGCCATCCTACCTTCCGACATCCTCCATGATGCACCAAGAGTTGTCGCCTATGACGAAGATGACGCTGAAGAATCCAAGCGCCTTGATGTGGACCTTCTCGAGGAGGAGCGTGTTTTGGCATGCCAAAGATCCGCCATCTACCAGCAGAAGCTACGCAGCTACCATAGTCGCCGCGTCCGGCATCGCTCGTTTAAAGAGGGGGATTTAGTACTCCGACTTAACCTGAAGAAGTCACCCAAATTATCCCCGCCATGGGAAGGACCGTTCATCATAAGCAAGGCGCTGCTCAATGGGTCTTACTACCTTGTCGACAATCGTGAGCTCAAGGATAGACCCAACGAGTATCATAAGCGTAAGCGACGTGACCCGGATGATGACTACCCGAAGCTTGATCGGCCATGGAACATAGCACAACTACGTCCTTTCTACACTTAGCATTTTTTATCTAATTGTGTACCTCTTATATGATCAATGAAATAAAGCTCTTTGGTTCACTCATATTGCTGAGTCTTTTACCTCCTTTAGTGTTCATTTTTGGATCATATAAACCTTTATGCACCAGCTTTGCGATTGCACTTGTGAAAATTCCGCCTACGAGCGTTAGCTTAAGTTTTCTGGGCTACACGTTCTTTGTTGTTTTTATGTGGATTCTGGAGTAGTGACTTTTGGCACTTATTGTCGGCAATTTTGTGCTCAGGTTATTGACGGTGCCATTGGGTATCAGCACCTAAGCGCATGGTTCCGACAACGAGTCTTCCGACTCACGAAAAGTCAAGCATAAGAACCAGAGTAACGGATAAGCCAGCACTTGCTTAAAAAATATATACATGCTGAGCATTAATTCTTAAGTAGCAGGATACGACAAACATTGTTTTCCGCCTTCAGATTACATCATCAAGTTTTTTCAATGCACACCCCAGAGGTGAAACAAGAATTACAAAGTGTTTTTCACTCCTTGGGTGCAGGTGACTTGGAGGCCGCATCGTCACCAGCCGGAGATTCACCCTCAACGTCGCCACTATGAGGAGACTCGGAGGATTCAGGGTCGGCGTTGTCAAGAAAGTTTCTGGGCACGAAGACGTCGACGTCCACCAACTCGGCAACCCTGGTGTCATAACCCGCGAGTGATGACAGGATGGTTTCGTGATCAATCTCTTTGCCGTCATCATCCACGTCGGGGATACCAGATGTCACCGTGTCGATGTCTGCACCTTCATAGTGTTCCTTCACCATGGACAACACCATCCTTGTGCCAGCCCGTGCACATGAAGCTTTCCAGCTTGCGACACGCTCGAGGGCTCGGCGCAGAATCTCCGAGTACTTCACCACGGAGTCCGAGGCCTTGATATAAATTTGGAGGGGCTGGGCGATCTCCTTGGCTTGGGTGATGGCGGTGTTGATGAAGTTGCCGGCAAGAATCATGCATTCCTTGTCCGAAGGAGGCGAGCGGGTTAAACCCAGGGGCGCTGAAAATTCCGACAACGATTACATGAGTTCAAAAATTATAAGTACCTAGACTACATAGCTACAAGGCGGAGGACACTTACTGAAGATGCTGGCCTTAGCTTGCCAGACGACGTCCGCCAAGGATTCTTGCTCTTGTTGGAGGAGCTTAAACGCCTCGCTATGGCGAAGGTTTTGCTCATCGGCAGCTTGCTTTTGATCCTTTAGGATCGCAAGCTCCTCCTTCAAGCGATTGATTTCGGCGGAAGCAGAGTCCTACAGGGCTTTCATGGAATCCTCGTGCATCTTCAGCATTTGTTCCCTCTCCTCCTTAAGGATCTTGTTCTCGCTTTCGGAGAAAGAAAAGTACACCGTGAGTACTCGAAGAAGGAAGGCACAAAAGTAAGATGGAAATGCGCAAAAACAAAACAGACTCTTGTCTTTGATGATCTGTTCCTTCAAGATGGCGGTTTTACCGTTTTCAGCTTCAAGGTCCGCGCGCATCTTCTGGTACTTATCATTGGCCATGCCCCTCCGAGGATTCTCGTTCTGTGGAAACAAATACAATGTCAAGTCGTTGTTCAGTCTACTTGGAGCCCCTAGTCGGAGATTTTTCATCTAGGTGCTCGGGGGCTACAGCGAGAGTTTTTTAACTTAGCAATATGCTTAGCTCTTCTTTAAGCATCTAGTCGGAACTAATTCAGTTCTCAACTAGAAGCTTGGGGGCTACATTATAAAGTTTTAACTCGGAAAATGCTTAGCTTTTCTTTAAGCATCTAGTCGGAACTAATTCAGTTACAACTAGAGGCTTGGGGGCTACAGCACTTAAAATTATGAACACTGTGTATTCTACTCTTAAAGAATCTAGTCGTAATAATTCATTCCATCTAAATGCTTGGGGGCTACAGTGAGAGTTTCTTCTAACTTAGTCACTCTTAGAGCATATAGATGCAAAGCCAATGGTTTTCCGTCTACATCCTCGGGGGCTACAGTGGGATACTCATATGAAATGCAAAAGGTAAAGTAAAAATTATAGGTGTGATGATCTTGAGGTTTGTAGCACTCTCGGCCAGCAGCTTGCCAAAGGAAACGCTGTTACTTCGCAAGATGTCCGCTTGACGGAGTAGCTCCTCAAGACCGCACGTCGGAGATGACGACACTCCTCTAGGAACCATAGTTGTGCTACCCGGCGTAAGCACTGGGAAGATAATCTTTGGCATTTCCAAGGGTTTCTGGGGAGTAGAGGCGCCGCCTTCGGCAGAAGTACCAGCACCCACCACCGCCTTGCCGCTACCGGTGGTATCCTTAGCCGGAGCTTCAGCCATTTGAAGAGCAGCACTCTCCTGCATCGCCTGCTCGCCGACAATTGCGAGTTCGGTAGAGGCGCCAGAATCCACTTCCATGGCGGAAGGGCCTGGTGCCTCCTGGGCTTGGGAGCTTGTCGGAGTGGAGGAGGGCTTGACGGCAAGAGTAGCAGGGGCGATGGCGGGGGAAGAGTCGTGATGCAGCATATCTTTAATATTTCTAGAAGCCCCAAGATTCTTGGAGGACTTCTTGAGGCTAGTTGTGGCTTTCTTCCTGAAACGTGCAAACTGCATAAGTACAGGAATAAGACAGATAAATAAGACAATGTCGGAGAATAAGAATCTTACACTATGGGGGCGCTTTGGCAAACATCCCGGTGGCTTTCTTCTTTTCCACCTCCAGGGTGGTAGTACTCTTTTTGGAGGCTCCACCCTCCGTCTTATTCTTCTTTCCTCCGTCGGCAGCGTCAGAGGTGGAGCACTTCCGCTTTCACGCTAACGGGGCATCATCGTCGGACACGACCGTGACTTCCTTCATCTTGGGATCGTAGATTTGGCCAGCCAGGTTGCCCTCCTCTAGATTGCTAAGCTGTTAAGTATGAAATCATTGTGTTAGACAAGATGATATTGGCAAGACAGAAAAACTAGAGTAATGTCATACACGGAAAATAAATACCTACCTTTGAGCACTTTCCGTTTACGAACATGTCGTAGGTAAGGGTGAAGCCACGCTTCTTGTCCTTCACCATGACGATGTCCTTAAGTCGGAAATTGACGGAGTCACTCGAGAAGTTGTCCTCGGAGATCCGGAGGGTATCCCTTCGGTCACCGGTGTACTCGTGCATAAGCTTCATACGGTGCTGCAGAGGTTGGATCCGCCTGATGAACCAGCACATGGCTAGGTCCAAGCCGGTTAGACCCGTCTCTACAAACCACTCTATACGCCTTATTGCGCGAGAAGCATTGAGGTCGGAGGGAAGGGAGGCATGGGATCGCCATGTGGGAACTTCGGCGGCGGCTCCATCCACGAAGTCTCGGTACGTTACTTCTTGGACCGACAAAGGAATGTCAGGGCCGTAGAAGTACGTCCGCTGCCAATTCTTGCACGACTCGTGGCCGACTCTCACATCCCAAGATTTTCCAAATCTTGTAATGTGAAAAATAAATGAAAACTTTTTGTTTCTAAATGAAAACTTAAAATCCCATCTTGAACAGACTTTGGTTAACATTTGAATCCAACTAAATTCAAATCAAGTAGAATGCATTTCTCTTTAAATGCATCTAGAAGTTTAAACACTTGGCGAATAAATCCAAACCCTAAACCCTAATGGAATAAAAATCATTTCCAAGTTATCTCCAAGCATATGGATTTTATCCATATAAAAATTTATCATCAAACATTTATAAATTAAATTTCATACAAGCCTATGGATTTGATCCATAATAAGGAAATTAAATTTCCAAAGATAATAAAGAACCTATATATAAATACATACAAAATGGTGAAAAAATAATCCTAAAAGGATTTAAAAAGATAAACAAATATCAAATAATATTTTACAAATTGGAATCACCAAGTTTGGGTCTCTAAATAAAAAGATATGGATTTTATAAAGATGAAGAAAGAAATATTAAAGGAATATTTAAAGACCAAATTAAATCTTGGCCTAATCCATAAGCAAATGTAATGAATATAATCCAAATCCAAATGAAATAAAAGGATAAAGAATTTCCAAAATAAAATAAAATGGCATTAACCATTCTATTCCTATTTTAATAAAGACAAATCTCTAATAAGAATAATTATATAATTCATGAGAAAATAGTATTTTGGAATTTACCCAAATGAAATAAAAGTTGTTTAATTCAACTTAAATAAGATTAAAGAAATCTTCCAAATAATCCTTAGGGAATTAAAACTATATTAAATTCCATTGGAATTAAAACAAATACCCAATTCAAATGATTTATGAATCATATTAAATATTTTCCAATTAAATTCAAGGTGAATATTTTGACATCCTATTAAGTAAATAAAACTTACTGAAAGGTTTTTGAAGGATTTAGAATTCAAATGGAAATTAAAAACATTATTAAATCTTGAATGAATTAATACAAGGACCTACCTTAAATAATTAAAAAGGCACTAAAGGAATAAAATATTTATTCTATTTTTGACTTCAGATTGTGTTAGCTATCAGTGTTTGAATATACAAAAAAGTTGAGAGAAGTTTGAATTCAAATAGAGGTTTGAAAAGTTTAAACAAAATCAAAACAGAATAAAACAAATGGAAAAAGAAAAAGAAACAGGAACAAAAAAATATAAAAAGTACCTCAGCCCAACCGGCTAGCCCACCTGGCCCAGCAAGCCCATTCCCCACCCCACCCGCAGCGAACTGTTCTCACTCAAACACACACCCGCAGCGTCGCAGATAGTTGGACCCCACTCCCCTGCCTCTCCTCGCTGACGAAACGACCCCACCACCACGCAATCATCTTCCTCACCCGCTGACTCCGCACCTCACCTCGCCGGCCGTTGCAGGCGATTAAAACTCGATTTAATCCACGTTAACCACGCCAGTAAATGGCCCCGTGACCACGCTGTATTAATCGCCAAGCTCCCCTCTCCATTTTCCCCCAGTTGTCGCCCCACCGGAGCCCCCAGGCTGTCCCAATTTCCCCCTGCACCGCCCTCTGCTCCGGCGAGGTCCACCAGCGATTTCGGCAGCCCCTGGCGCCCCTTGCCTCCTCGACCACGCTCACATGATCCCCACCTCCTGGCGAACCTCCCTGTAGTGCCAGCTCGTCCTCGCGCGCCCCAGAACCTCGGCAACGACGACGACCACCACCGCCACCGTCTGCTTTCTCTCCGGCGAAGCCTCTGGTAAGAATCTGATCGCCCCTCTCCTTCTCTTTCACGCACGCATCCTCGCCACGTCCTTGCGCATCTGACCATGTCTTCCACTCATCTCAGCACGCTCTGTAGCTTCGCCACCAACGACGTCTGAGCAAGACCGACGCCGTCACTGACTCCGGCGAGGAATCCACGCCACCACCGTGCGCCCCTTGACAAACCGCAAGCACGTTGAGCATCGCCGTGATCTCCTGAACCTGGTGAGCACCTCCCTTCGCACTCTCGCATCCTATAGCGTCGTCACCGCCACCGTCTGACCGCACCGCCACCACCTGCCGCCGCTAGCGCCGCCCATCTCTGGCAAACGTGCTGAGCGCCGTCTGATCTAGATCTGGTGGCTAAGATTAGAACAAAGCGAAGGGGTAAGTAGAAACCTGTGCCGTGCAATCTGAATTAAATCCTACGGCTTGTATCGCTTGATCCAGACGAAATGGTATCAGCGAACCAGAACTAGACACGTGTCCCTGCTGGTTTAATTTAAAACAGAATTGATCTATTTGATGTTCCATTTTGTAAAATTCATAACTTCCAAAACCACACGTCCAAATTTTGCAAATTTTATATCAATGGATTCAGCAAGACAAGTACTTTCTGACCATGCACTTTCTTTAGTAAAATGCTTCTGTTAAATTGATTGTTTTTGTAGAAACTTGTGGATGCATGTTTAGAATATAAAAAATGTTCTAAAATGTTTTTGAGATAAAACCTTTGGCAAATGGTTTGTTTTGAACCTACTGATCATAGGAATCAATATGTGGTTTCAGAAATGTATTTGGTGAAACAAAATAATAAACGTTTGATTTAAACCATTTCTAGTCAAATAAAAATAATGGTTATTTGTTAAAAATGCTTTTTGAAGAAAACCTTTGGGAAATGTTTTGGAATAAACTCTCTGACCCCAAACACCAAATATTATGATTTTAAAATGTATTTGGTGAACTCTATAAAAATTACTACTTCGCTAAAGACATTTTCAACCACATAAAATAATGACTTGGTTTAAAAATGGTTTATGAAATGAAATCTTTTTCAAATAGTTTTGCCACTTTATAAAATGACCAATAAGTATTTTAGAATGTTAATAACCTATTATAAACCACTTTTGTAAATAAAACAAAGTTTGGCATGCTTGCATGGATTGTTTTGTTTCTATCATTTTATGTGATGTTTTGCTTGAATGGTAGATTGACATTGTGCCTTGCTTGATTGAAATGTAGTGATTTGAAGAGTGTGATCATTGCAAAGACAAGGAGTGAACTTATATTCTCTACCAAAAAGGCAAGTGATGCTTCATACTTTTGTCCCATTATTTTCACTATGCATTAGTGATATTTCTAAGTAGGACTTGCATGGAATTTTTGGTAAGTATAAACTATGCCATGGGAAATCCTAGTAGATTAAACCTTAGTAGAATTTCCTAAGTTAAGATTCCTACCACTATCATGCTTAGCTTAGCTAGTAGAAAAACAAGGGTGGATTATATTTCATGCTATGGAATATTTCTATGTCTAGGACTTGTGTTTTGTTTAATAAAACAACTAAGTGAATGAATCACCTGGGTGGAATAGAAGGAATGGTTTGTGTTGAGTGGTTACACAAGGCCACGGGACTGGTGAACCTTGTGTATCACACTTGTGGAATGCCACCCAGGAACAAAGAGATTTGAGATGCCAAATGTTGAGAAGCTTCAAGTGTAGCCACTTGGCATTATGGGCTCTGCCTAGATCGTATTGGTTGCAATAACTTAGCCAAATGGACAGTTGGTGGTAGGGGATGATAGGTTGGAACGCGTCCATTCTGGTCTAAGGTAAGGCTTCTGAAAGATCTTGTCTTGGTGAAGCCAAGTCTTGTGGGGAAAGTGCACCACCTCTGCAGAGTGTAAAAAAATCTAAGTACTTAGCCATGTCCCTGGCAAAGTACAATTTGAGCATCAAGACATGGAAGCTATCAAGAATCTCCTCATCCCAATTTCTAAGTTAAAATCTTGTAGGTGAAAAAGGGTTGAAGTATCACCAATTTCTATTGGGAGATGCCTTGGGTGATTTTTGTCAAGCAAAAACTTAAGAGTTTTCAAATGATAAGGAAAAACTATTTTGAGAAAAGCAAGCCTAAGCTCCACTTAGCCAAATGCATATAGATGATAGACTCCACTATACTACCATAGAATCACTTGCCAATACAATTCAAATGTATTGAACCTTGTGGCTGTAACTTGTTATGTTGCAGGTTTGTTTGATGTTAGTGAAGTTTATTGATTAGGATTACAAGTCTACAACCAACATGTCTGCATGTGGAACTTTGAAGATGAAGGACCCCATGCTATTGTTATATTCTGCTGCATTGTAATGAGATAGCCAAATGAGCTATGTAAGATGTAATAAATTACTTTATTCCTGGTTATAAAGTTGTAATATGACCTTTGTTTCTTGATATTACATCTTAACTGTGGATGCTAGCTATTGATCCAGGGACTAGCATTGTAAACACAGGGATCTCTACCTTATTAAAGGTTGGGAACCTTATAGATGGTATAAGAGCATTGTGTTGCCTGTAGGATTGTAACCCTAGGATTGGACAAAACCCCTTAGAAAAATAGGAGTTGTATTTGTTCCAAAACTTATTTACAAACAATCTTGGAAACTCTTTCCTCAACCATTTTTGGTTTTGATTCTACATCTCTTCTATTTCAACTTGATAGACAAAATCTACCCCATGGCCAAAGACTTCACCATGTGCAAAGGACTTCATCAACTCTAATGACTTCAACATCTTCAAGTGATTCCAACGTTATTCTCAACAAGGACTTCAACCTTTGCTATCACTAAGGACTACAAGTGAGACAAGAAATATTGCTCAAGACTTGAAGACTAAGGGAACACAACTTGGGAATCATCATCACCTTTGAAGTTTTTGTGACCAAGAATTTTCCCAAGGAAACCATGATCTCATGCAAGAAGAATCAACCAAGAAGGATGGAAAGATATCAAGTGAACCATATAGTTGGACCACCATGTTTAATTTAAATAAAACCCACCAACTTATGTGGTGAAACAAAAAAATATTTTTGTTGCCTATAAATGTGCTTGAAACTTGGTGTTTGAATGGAGTGTTTGTTTGTGATTGCTTGCACATTGTTTGAGTGAATTGTGATGTATGTGATTAGAATTATTTCTTAGAAATATTTTGCCCATTCTAATCCCAATCCAACCCAAACAGATGACTACTCCAAGAAACTCCAACATCAAGGATGGTGACAACAACAACAACCAAGAGACCAACATGAGAGAACTCATAGTAACCCAAACCCAGTTGAACCAAGTGACAGCTCAATTTATAGCCAACACCAGTGAGGTATATCCAACCATGCAAAGGTTTTTGGAAACTCAATCCCAATTGTTGCAAAGGATGGCCACTCAAATGATCAACATGGAAGACAACCTTTCCAAAGGAGTTTGTGACAACAAGAATGACAAAGATGATATTCTAGAAGGAACCCAATCTTGCAATATTTGTGGAGACAAGGATCACACTTCCAAAGAGCATGAAGATCAATGTCCCAATTGTGAAGAGAAACATCCAGCTAATCAATGCCCCACAACCCAAGCTACTTGTTACTTATGTGAAGGAAATAATCATGTCCCTATCCAATGCCCCATCTATTCCATAGTTCAACAAAGGAAACAAGGTGGAGGGCAACAACAGTTTGTAAACCCTCATGAAGGAACAACTTCTACCAAGAAGGATGAAGGCAAAGTCAAAACTATGCATCATGAGGCCAAATCCAAAGTGTCCACAAAGTGTTGCTACTCTTGTGAAGAAGAAGGTCATATCTCTAGTAAATGCCCCAAGAAGAGAGAAAGATTTCCCACCTATGTGGTGAAATATGAAGAGCATGAATTAGAAGAACTCCTAGCTTTGGAGAGACCCAAAAAGAAGAAGAAGGATATAAGCCAGTTGCAATGTTACAATTGCAAAGAAATGGGACACTATGCCAATGAATGCCCAGAAAAGAAGAAGAACCCAGGAAACAAACAAGAGGCAATGATACCAAAGGAAAAGAAAGATATCAGCCAAGTGATGTGTTTCAAATGCAAAGAGCTAGGCCATTATGCATATAAGTGTCCAGAGAAGTTTCAACAAGATCCCAAGAAAGCCAAGATGTAATCTAGTTGGAAAATTTTTAAGGGTGGTAGTACCCTAGTTGTTTTGGAGCCAACTTGTAACCCCTAGCCTCCCCAAATCCCGGGACGATATTTATTTTAAGGGTGGTAGCCTGTCACATCCCAAGATTTTCCAAATCTTGTAATGTGAAAAATAAATAAACAAAATAAATTATTGTTGAAAATCAGGGTGAAAAGAAACTTTTTGTTTCTAAATGAAAACTTAAAATCCCATCTTGAACAGACTTTGGTTAACATTTGAATCCAACTAAATTCAAATCAAGTAGAATGCATTTCTCTTTAAATGCATCTGTAAGTTTAAACACTTGGAGAATAAATCCAAACCCTAAACCCTAACGGAATAAAAATCATTTCCAAGTTATCTCCAAGCCTAGGGATTTGATCCATATAAAAATTTATCATCCAACATTTATAAATGATCAAGAATGATAAAAAGAAATATATTAAAACCATATAAATTGGTTTCATTCAATTTGGAGCCATAGATAAAATATTATGAATTTAATAAAATAAGGAAATTAAATTTCCAAAGCTAATAAAGAACATATCTATAAATCCATACAAAATGGTGAAAAATTAATCCTAAAAGGATTTAAAAAGATAAACAAATATCAAATAATATTTTACAAATTGGAATCACCAAGTTTGGATCTCTAAATAAAAAGATATGGATTTTATAAAGATGAAGAAAGAAATATTAAAGGAATATTTAAAGACCAAATTAAATCTTGGCCTAATCCATAAGAAAATGGAATGAATATAATCCAAATCCAAATAAAATAAAAGGATAAAGAATTTCCAAAATAAAATAAAATGGCATTAACCATTCTATCCCTATTTTAATAAAGACAAATCTCTAATAAGAATAATTATATAATTCATGAGAAAATAGTATTTTGGAATTTACCCAAATGAAATAAAAGTTGTTTAATTCAACTTAAATAAGATTAAATAAATCTTCCAAATAAACCTTAGGGAATTAAAACTATATTAAATTCCATTGGAATTAAAACAAATACCCAATTCAAATGATTTATGAATCATATTAAATATTTTCTAATTAAATTCAAGGTGAATATTTTGACACCCTATTAAGTAAATAAGACTTACTGAAAGGTTTTGGAAGGATTTATAATTCAAATGGAAATTAAAAACATTATTAAATCTTGAATGAATTAATACAAGGACCTACTTTAAATAATTAAAAAGGCACTAAAGGAATAAAAGATTTATTCTATTTTTGATTTCAGATTGTGTTAGCAATCAGTGTTTGAATATACAAAAAAAGTTGAGAGAAGTTTGAATTCAAATAGAGGTTTGAAAAGTTTAAACAAAATCAAAACAGAATAAAAGAAATGGAAAAAGAAAAAGAAACAGGAACAAAAAAATATAAAAAGGACCTCAGCCCAAACAGCTAGCCCACCTGGCCCAGCAAGCCCATTAACCACCCCACCCGCAGCGAACTGTTCTCACTCAAACACACACCCTCAACGTCGCAGACAGTTGGACCCCACTCCCCTGCCTCTCCTCGCTGACGAAACGACCCCACCGCCACGCAATCATCTTCCTCACCCGCTGACTCCAGCCCTCACCTCGCCGGCCATTGCAGGCGATTAAAACTCGATTTAATCCGCGTTAACCACGCCAGTAAACGGCCCCGTGACCATGCTGTATTAATCGCCAAGCTCCCCTCTCCATTTTCGCCCAGTCGTCGCCCCACCGGAGCGCCCAGGCTGTCCCAATTTCCCCTGCACAGCCCTCTGCTCCGGCGAGCTCCACCAGCTATTCCGGCAGCCCCTCACTGCCCCTTGCCTCCTCGACCACGCTCACATGATCCCCACCTCCTGGCGAACCTCCTCGTAGCGCCAGCTCATCCCCGCTCTCCCCAGAACCTCGGCAACAACGACGACCACCGCCACCGTCTGCTTTCTCTCCGGTGAAGCCTCTGGTAAGAATCTGATCGCCCCTCTCCTCTTTCATGCACGCATCCTCACTACGTCCTTGCGCATCTGACCATGTCTTCCACTCGTCTCAGCATGCTCTGTAGCTTCGCCACCAACGACGTCTGAGCAAGACCGACGCCGTCATTGACTCCGGCGAGGAATCCACGCCACCACCGTGCGCCCCTTGACAAATCGCAAGCACGTTGAGAATCGTCGTGATCTCCTGAACCTGGTGATCACCTCCCATCGCCCTCTCGCATCCTGTAGCGTCGTCACCCCCACCGTCTGACCGCACCGCCACCACCTGCCGCCGCCAGCGCCGCCCATCTCTGGCAAACGTTCTGAGCGCCGTCCGATCTAGATCTAGTGGCTAAGATTAGAACAAAGCGAATAGGTAAGTAGCAACATGTGCCCTGCGATCTCACTTAAATCCTACGGCTTGTATCCCTCGATCTAGACGAAACGGTATTAGCGAATCAGAACTAGACACGTGTCCCTGTTGGTTTGATTTAAAACAGAATTGATCTATTTGATGTTCCATTTTGTAAAATTCATAACTTTCAAACCACACGTCCAAATTTTGCAAATTTTATATCAATGGATTCAGCAAGACAAGTACTTTCTGACCATGCACTTTGTTTAGTAAAATGCTTCTGTTAAATTGATTGTTTTTGCAGAAACTTGTGTATGCATGTGTAGAATATAAAAATTGTTCTAAAATGATTTTTGAGATAAAACCTTTGGCAAATGGTTTGTTTTGAACCTACTGATCATAGGAATCAATATGTGGTTTCAGAAATGTATTTAGTGAAACAAAATAATAAACCTTTGATTTAAACCATTTCTAGTCAAATAAAAATAATGGTTATTTGTTAAAAATGCTTTTTGAAGAAAACATTTGGGAAATGTTTTGGAATAAACTCTCTGACCCCAAACACCAAATATTATGATTTTAAAATGTATTTGGTGAACTCTATAAAAATTACAACTTCGCTAAAGACATTTTCAACCACATAAAATAATGACTTGGTTTAAAAATGGTTTATGAAATGAAATCTTTTGCAAATAGTTTTGCCACTTTATAAAATGACCAATAAGTATTTTAGAATGTTTATAACCTATTATAAACCACTTTTGTAAATAAAACAAAGTTTGGCATGCTTGCATGCATTGTTTTGTTTCTATCATTTTATTTGATGTTTTGCTTGAATGGTAGATTGAAATTGTGCCTTGCTTGATTGAATTGTAGTGATTTGAAGAGTGTGATCATTTCAAATACAAGGAGTGAACTTATATTCTCTACCAAAAAGGCATGTGATGCTTCATACTTTTGTCCCATTATTTTCACTATGCATTAGTGATATTTCTAAGTAGGACTTGGATGGAATTTTTGCTAAGTATAAACTATGCCATGGGAAATCCTAGTAGATGAAACCTTAGTAGAATTTCCTAAGTTAAGATTCCTACCGCTATCATGCTTAGCTTAGCTAGTAGAAAAACAAGGGTGGATTATATTTCATGCTATGAAATATTTCTATGTCAAGGACTTGTGTTTTGTTTAATAAAACAACTAAGTGAATGAATCACCTGGGTGTAATGGAAGGAATGGTTTGTCTTGAGTGGTTACACAAGGCCAGGGGACTGGTGAACCTTGTGTATCACACTTGTGGAATGCCACCCAGGAACAAAGAGATTTGAGATGTCAAATGTTGAGAAGCTTCAAGTGCAGCCACTTGGCATTATGGGCTCTGCCTGGATCATATAGGTTGCAATAACTTAGCCAAATGGACAGTTGGTGGTAGGGGATGATAGGTTGGAACGCGTCCATTCTTGTCTAAGGGAAGGCTTCTGAAAGATCTTGTCTTGGTGAAACCAAGTCTTGTGGGGAAAGTGCACCACCTCTGTAGAGTGTAAAAAAATCTAAGTACTTAGCCATGTCCCTGGCAAAGGACAATTAGAGCATCAAGACATGGAAGCAATCAAGAATCTCCTCATCCCAATTTCTAAGTTAAAATCTTGTGGGTGAACAAGGGTTGAAGGATCACCAATTTCTATTGGGAGATGCCTTCGGTGATTTTTGTCAAGCAAAAACTTAGAGTTTTCAAATGATAAGGAAAAACTATTTTGAGCAAAGCAAGCCTAAACTCCACTCAGCCAAATGCATACAGATGATAGACTCCACTATACTACCATAGAATCACTTGCCAATACAATTCAAATGTATTGACCCTGGTGGCTATAACTTGTTATGTTGCAGGTTTGTTTGATGTTAATGAAGTTTATTGATTAGGAATACAAGTCTACAACCAACATGTCTGCCTGTGGCACTTTGAAGATGAAGGACCCCATGCTATTGTTATATTCTGCTGCATTGTAATGAGATAGCCAAATGAGCTATGTAAGATGTAATAAAATACTTTATTCCTAGTTATAAAGTTGTATTATGACCTTTGTTTCTTGATATTACATCTTAACTGTGGATGCTAGCTATTGATCCAGGGACTAGCATTGTAAACACGGGGATCTCTACCTTATTAAAGGTTGGGAATATTATACCGACGATGTCGGGGAACCGCCGGCCAGGTCGGATCTTGAAGCTTATGGTGCCGTAGTTTCTAAGCTCCTCCTTGTTGTGTCCGGCTTCACGTTTGACGGTGAAGAAGTAGACAAACAGATCTAACCTAGGCCTAATCCCTAGGTAACCCTCGCAAAGTGCCGCGAAGTTGCTAAGCACTAGGATACTATTGGGGGAGAGGTTGTGGGGTTTGTACCTTGAAGTGATTCAATATGGACAGGAAGAAGTGGGAGATGGGCAAAGAAACGCCGCGTACAAATTTTGCCTTGAGGTATACCTTCTCTCCGGCTTGGGGAGAAGGGGTCACCTCGTCGGCCGGCGCCGCCGCCAGGCGAGCCCCTCCATCGCAGGGAGGTAACCCTCAGCGACCATCTCTTGGATGTCGCGGCCGGTGATGTCCGAGCCGCGCCAGTCGCCTTTGTGCGAGTCTGGCTCCTCTTCCAGGGGCTCCAGCGCCGCCAGGTTATGGACGCCACCGGTGGTTTCTATCACCACCAATACAGGAATGACCAGGCCCTCTAGGGGCACGACGACGGAGCTCGTCGGCTTCTCCGCGGCTTCGCTCAACGCCGCCATTGATGGGGATGATCTGCTGCTAGCCATGGAGGAGGGAGAGGACGCGACTGGTGCAGGAAAGAGGCTAGGGTTTCTCGAGGTTTTCGCGGAGAGCTCGAGGAGGCGCGCGACTGGAGGAAGAAGACGATGACGCGGGAGAATGGGGTGAAAAAGTGGCAAGAGTCCCACGGCCGCTATTTATCTTACTCTGTGTCAAGATTAGTGCAGCTAATCGGACGGTTGCCGCGTAGACGACGTGTTCGTGAACGTGCACGGTAATTTCGCCACGTCTCCAACCTTCGCCGCCAACGGTTCGTATCGCTCGCGCTGGAAAATCGGATATGATTACGTTCTCTACATGTGTGAGTTACTAGGCGTCGCTGACCTACAGCCTACGTCATCATAACTGACATGGTAGATGAGCCGTCCCATCGAAGATTCCGGCATAGACGGATTTAATCCGACAACGGGAGCGTGTGATGGAAGATTCAGCATTTCTCCGACTTACTCATAGAAGACGGAGAAAATATTTGCAGGGTTCTTTGGGAGGACTACAAGATATTGCTTGACGATTTGCCGACATCCGTTTAGACGGAGCATTCCACGGGAAGAGGCAAGACGGCGCAAGATCTCGGAGTTCTCCGGGGGCTACTGTTGGGGATATGCTATATGGGTATCCTCATAGCATGTCTCTTATCCGACTAACCCGGGTGGCCCATAGTCAGTAGCATGGCCTATGGCCTGCTGGGCGGCCCAGTTAGGTGGATCCAGAAAGGAGGCCCATGCCGGATAAAGGAAGGCTACGGTGGAGTCACCAGCGTACCTGGAGCCTTGGAGTGCAAGTACACAAGACTGGTAATAGACGGTATAGAACTCGGTAACCTGTCCGGATAGGAAATTTCCCTGTAACCCTTGGACCTGGTGACTATATAAGTCGGGCCTATGGGAGCCTTTAGGGCACAATCTCATACAACTTCAGATAACCTCGCACAACGAACATATCTCTGTAACTCGGCGTATTGCCATTATAGTGATTTATAGCAGGAGTAGGATTTCGCCACCGTTGTGTGATCTGAACCTGGGTAAGTTGTGTTACCTTGTACCCGTCAACCGTCCGCCTTACCCCACGTCTCTAAACACGCACTATGAGGACCCCTCCATGGCGAACTCGTCGGCAATACCACGACATTAGAAGTTGATACCTCAGATTCTCTTGTCATGAGACAAGTAGCGTTCTTGTTGATGAAATTTTTGTTCGGAGAGTCGAAGAGAGATGTTGGTGTAGATGTGGTGACTATAGCATCCACCTCTCGAGAGATATCATCCTCGTCTTCATCTTCACTTCCCGAAGAATATTCTTCTTGAGCCACTAGAACAATCTTTGGTTACTTCTTGAAAGGAGCATTCTTGTTTACAAATTGTTTCTTATTGTGTGGATCCTTTGACTTTTCCTGGAGAATGAGTCTTCCTCCATTATCTTCCCTACTTTGATACGGACAGTCGGCTACAAAGTGTAGCCAGTCTCCATAGTCGAAACAAGTTCTCAGCTTGGGACCGTTTTCCTTTCTTCTATATTCCCCACTTTTGCGTTCTAGTTCAGATTTGGCCTTGGAAAGATCCTTCCGAAAGTTTCTAGCATAGAAGGCCATGTATTGTCCATGAATTATTTTTACATCCTCGGGACAATCCATACCTTCTATGTCATCTTCATCATGATCAGCCACACTCGTCATTAAGGCCACGTTGACTCCCTTTTGCATCCCCATAGCTCGTGCACGAGCATCTTCGGCATTCTTAGCAGCCACTTTGAAAGCGGCCATTTCTTGCATTACCTCATTGGATGTCATAAGGTGGTAGTTATTCTGTCACATCACAAGATTTTCCAAATCTTGTAATGTGAAAAATAAATAAACAAAATAAACAATTTTGTTGATTTTTAGGGTGAGAAGAAACTTTTGATTCCAATTGGAAACATCAAAACCTATTTTGATTAAATAAAATTTAAAAAGATAAACAATTAATAAAGAGTTTTAATAATTGGAATCCCTAATTTTGAATCTTTTAATAAAAAGATTTGGTTTCCAAAAGAAAAGGTAGAATTATAAATAAGGATTATTTTATAGAGCCAAATTAAATCTTGGCCAAGCTTTTGAAATAAAATATTTCTATTTGATAAAAAGAGTAAAGGTTTATTTAAATAAAAATAATGAGTATTTATTAATATCCAATTTTATTAAAGTAAAGGCTTTTCCCCATTTTTAAATAAACACTAAAACTTGTTAATTTATTTTAAATAATATTTCCAAGTGTTTTAGCTTTTCAAATGAAACCTACTGAAAAGATTTTGGTATTATTTAGTTTTCAAAAAGAGTTTTAAAATAAATTAAAACCTATTTGAATTAAAGACTATGGTCTATTTATTTAATTAATAATAGATCTTAAAAGAATAAAAGAATTATTTTATTTTGGACTATGAAATATGTTGATAAATAGAATTAAAATTCACCCAAAGTTTGGTGATGATTTGAATTCAAATGGAGATTGAATAATATTATTAAACCTTAATTAATTAATAATAGGGCCTATTATAAATAATTAAAAGAACCTAAAAATAATAAATAAAATATTATAAATTTGACTTTGGAATGTGTTGTTAATCAGTATATGAATCTACACAAATTTTGGTTGAGGTTTGAATTGATTTGTTGCTTGAATTATTTGTTTGAAAATCTAATCAGAATATTCAAACAGAAAAAGGAAAAACAATCAGAACAAAAAAATGTAAAAGACTCAGCCCAGCCCAGCTAGCCCACTAAGCCCAACCCCAGCCCACTCCTTCTCTCCCGCGGAAAAACGTTTCGAACCAGAGAACTCACCTGCTCAGTCACCGACGCATGGACACCATCTCTTCTCTTCCTCTCTCACTGTCAAATGGACCCCTCTCGACCATGTCATCGTCTTCCTCCCCGCGATGAACTCGCCTGGCAGTTTATTTCGCTGATTTGCTCGAATGAATGCGCGTAAATGGCCCAGTGAATTCCCCCTCAGTCCCTCACCCTTGCGCGCCCCCAGGCTGCTTAATTTTGCTCTATACCGCCACTGTCTCCGGCGAGCACCACCTCCAATTCAGGCCAGTTGCCATCGCGCACCACTCTCTAGACCACGTAGGCATGACTCCCAATGCTGCCTGAACCTCCCAGTGACCTCAGCTCGCTCGCGCGTGCCCTACATCGTCGGCAGCAACCACGACTGAATACGCCGCCGTCTGTCTCCAACTTCGTCGACCTCTCCCCGTAAGTTCCGTCCTCCCCTCCCTCTCCTGATGACGCACGCATGGTCGCCAAACTCTTCCGCATCTAATGAAACTCTTCGCGCGTCTTCTCATGACCTGCAGCTCTCGCCAGCGATGATGAACGGAGAAGCCGTCGTCAGACGCAACTCCGACGAGCAATTATCAGCAACCCCGTGCGCCCCTTGCCTCCTCGCGAGCACCTTGAGCATCACCACGACCACGCGAACCTGGTGAGACACTCCCCTTTCTCCCTCGCTTCCTACATCGCTAGCAACGTCGCCGTCTGACCGCGCGCCGCCACACGCCACCGCCAGCGCCGCTGCTTAATGGTCAAAGCGATTAGGACCGTAGGATCGTGATCGAAGGGATGCGATAGAAACTTAACTGAAGGGTAAGGACAGATCTGTGCCACACGATTCACATTAGATCCAACGATCCTCAATGCGTGATTGGAACGAACCGGTACCAGCCAGTAGCAAGCAGCCACGTGGCCTGTATGTTTATAAAAACCAGGAATTGTTCTATTAGAGGATCCAATTTGAAAAATTCATAACTTTCAAACCACATGTCCAAATTTCGTAAATTTTATATAAATGGATTCATAAAGACAAGTACTTTCTGACCATGCACTTTGTTTAGTAAATTGCTTCTGTTAAATTGATTGTTTTTGCAGAAACCTTTGTGGGCATATTTAGAATATAAAATTTGTTCTAAAATGATTTTTGAGATAAAATCTTTGGAAAATGGTTTGTTCTGAACCTACTGACCATAGGAATCGATTTGTGGTTTCAAAAATGTATTTGGTGAAGCAAAAGAATAAACTTTTGATTTAAACCATTTCTAGTCAAATAAAAATAATGTTTATTTATTAAAAATGCTTTTGGGAGAAAATCTTTGGGAAATGTTTTGGAATAAACTCTCTGACCCCAAGCACCAAGTTTTATGATTTGAAAATGTATTTGGTGAACCCTATAAAACTATTACTTTGCTAAAGACATTTTCAACCACATAAAATAATGACTTGGTTTAAAAATGGTTTATGAAGTGAGATCTTTTGCAAATGATTTTGCCACTTTATAAAATGATCATTGGGTGTTTTCAAATGTTTATAACCTATTAGAAATCACTTCTCCAAATAAAACAATCTTTAGCATGCTTGCATGCATTGTTTTGTTTCTATCATTTTATGTGATGTTTTGCTTGAATGGTAGATTGAAATATTGCTTGCTTGATTGAATTGTAGTGGAACTTGAAGAGTGTGATTGTTGCAAGATCAAGGAGTGAACTTATACTCTCTACCAAAAAGGCAAGTGATGCTTCATACTTTTTGTCCCATTATTTTCACTATGCATTAGTGATATTTCTAACTAGGACTTGCATGGAATTTTGCTAAGTATAAACTATGCCATGGGAAATCCTAGTAGATGAAACCTTAGTAGGAATTTCCTAAGTTAAGATTCTTACTACTATAATGCTTAGCTTAGCTAGTAGAAAACAAGGGTGGAATATATATTCATACTATGGAATATTTTTAAGTCAAGGACTTGTGCTTTTGTTTAATAAAACAACTAAGTGAATGAATCACCTGGGTGGAATGGAAGGATTGGTTTGTGTTGAGTGGTTCACAAGACCCATTTCTATGGTTTACCTTGTGTATCTCACTTGTAGATGGCCACCCAGGAACTAAGAGATTTAAGATGTCAAATGTTGAGAAGCTTCAAGTGCAGCCACTTGGCAATATGGGCTCTGCCTGGATCATATAGGTTGTAATAACTTAGCCAAATGGACAGTTGGTGGTAGGGTATTGATAGGTTGGAGCGCGTCCATTCTGGTCTAAGGGAAGGCTTCTGAAAGATCTTGTCTTGGTGAAACCTTCACCAAGTCTTGTGGGGAAAGTGCACCACCTCTGCAGAGTGAAAAATCTAAGTACTTAGCCATGTCCCTGGTAAAGGACAATTTGAGCATCAAGACATGTAAGCCATCAAGAATCTCCTCATACCAATTTCTAAGTTAAAAGCTTGTGGTTGAACAAGGGTTGAAGGATCACCAATTTCTATTGGGAGATGCCTTGGGTGATTTTGTCAAGCAAAAACTTAGTGTTTTCAAATGATAAGGAAAAATCTATTTTGAGCAAAGCAAGCCTAAGATCCACTTAGCCAAATGCATATAGAAGATAGACTCCACTATACTACTATAGTATCACTTGCCAATACAATTCAAATGTATTGACCCTTGTGGCTATAACTTGTTATGTTTCAGGTTTGTTTGATATTAGTGAAGTTTTCTGAATTAGGATTACAAGTCTACAACCAACATGTTTGCTTGTGGCACTTTTAAGATGAAGGACCCCATGCTATTGTTATATTCTGCTGCATTGTAATGAGATAGCCAAATGAGCTATGTAAGATGTAATAAATTACTTTATCCCTGGTTATAAAGTTGTATTATGACTTCTGTTTCTTGATATTACATCTTAACTGTGGATGCTAGCTATTGATCCAAGGAATATCATTGTAAACACAGGGATCTCTACCTTATTAAAGGTTGGGAACCTTACAGATGGTATCAGAGCCAGGTTGCTTGTAGGATTTGTAAGCCTAGGATTGGACAAAACCCCTTAGAAAAATAGGAGTTGTATTTGTTCCAAAACTTATTTACAAACAATCTTGTATACTCTTTCCTCAACCATTTTTGGTTTTGATTCTACATCTCTTCTATTTCAAACTTGATGGATAAAGCCTTTCCATGGCCAAAGACTTCACCATGTGCAAAGGACTTCATCAACTCTAATGACTTCAACATCTTCAAATGATTTCAACCTTATTCTCAACAAGGACTTTAACCTTGGATATCACTAAGGACTACAAGTGAGACAAGAAATGTTACTCAAGACTTGAAGACTAAGGTAACACAACTTAGAAGGAACCATCATCACTTTGAAGTTTTGTGACCAAGATTCAAGAAATTCTCCAAGGATACAAAGATCTTGTTCATGAAGAATCAACTAAGAAGGATGGAAAGATCTCAAGTGAACCATATAGTTGGACCACCATGTTTAGTTTAAATTAAACACACCAACTTATCTGGTGTAACAAAAATATTTTTTTTGCCTATAAATGTGCTTGAAACTTGTTGTTTGAATGGAGAGTTTGTTTGTGATTGCTTGCACATTGCTTGAGTAAATTGTGATGTGTGTGATTAGAATTGATTTCTTAGAAATCTTTTGCCTATTCTAATCCCAATCCAACCCAAACAGATGACAACTCCAAATAACTTCAACATCAAGAATGACAACAACAACAACCAAGAGATGTACATGAGAGAACAACTACTAGCAAACCAAACCCAGTTGAACCAAGTGACAACTCAGTTTTTAGCCAACAACAATGTATTAGACCCAACCATAAAAAAGTTTTTGGAAATTCAATACCAATTGTTGCAAAGAATGGCCACTCAAATGATCAACATGGGAGACAACCTTTCCCAAGGAGTTTGTGACAACAAGGATGTCAAAGATAATATTCTAGAAGGAACCCAAGCTTGCAATATTTGTGGAGACAAGGATGTCACATCCCAAATTTTCGATTTGGTCTTGCATATCATTCATTGCATCGCATCATATCTTACCATGCATTATCGTCGAGTAGAGAGGATCGACGAAACGCTATTTGCGAAAACCTATTTTTGTTTCGACCCGAGTTTCCTGCGGGGAGCTTTAGAGGGACTTGCGACAACCACCCCTGTAGATTCGAGTTTTCGCACAAACTTCGACTGAAGGTTGTTCCCCTCGACGATACGAACCCGTAGGCGCGAAAATCGCTCCAATCGGAGTTCGTATGCAAAAGACTCGGACGTTTTAGTAAACCAAGAGACTTGCGACAACCACCCCTGTAGATTCGAGTTTTCGCACAAACTTCGACTGAAGGTTGTTCCCCTCGACGATACGAACCCGTAGGCGCGAAAATCGCTCCAATCGGAGTTCGTATGCAAAAGACTCGAACGTTTTAGTAAACCGCCGGAAAACGGTCCGAAAATCCGGACCGATTTCCGAGTTGTAGTCCAACTGCGGACCGATTCGGTCCAGGAATTTTTTTTTCTTTTTTTTTTCTTCGCACGCGAGGACTACTAAAAGGAGGCCCCACTCTTGCCTTGGTTCCCGTGCCACGCGACCCAACACCCCGCCGCCACAACTCCTCCCTGGCGCCGCGCGTGCCTCCCAGGAGCCGAACGTAGCCGCCGCTGCCGCTTCTCCTCGCCGCCACCGGCCACCCCTCCGTCGCCGGCCATCGCCTCGTCTGTTGTCGGGTTCGTCTCGCCGCCCTCTTTCCGTTCCCGTGCTTCGCGTCTCCATCCGCCGCCGCCAACTGCGCCCTGCAGATCGCCGCGTACGCGCACGCGTTTATTGTTCCGGGAGCCGTAGTTGACCGTGTGTGTACGTGCAGGTAGAACCACGACGCCGGAACCGACCGTCGCCGCCGTCCGGAGCTCGCCGAAGTTCGTTTCGCAGCCCGATTCCGGTAAGACAGCAGCCACCGTCAGATCTCAGATCAGCGGCTTAGATCGTTCGTTGACTGGTCAGCACTCCAGACGTTGACTAGTCAGACGCCCCAGACGTTGACTGGTCAGACGTCCAGTCAGCGCCCAGTCATCGGACACAGTTGACTGGGTCAATCTCGTTAATCCTATTAGTTGACAGATTTCGGTAGAATCTTGTAAATTGCGTAGAAATTAAACCGCTTGGCCAAAAATTGCAAATAAAATATGTACGCGTTCAGTGAGTCGTGTAGAATCTCGCTGTAGCTTTGGTTCAGACTTTTACCGTCAGGTTTAGTACAGTTTAATCAAACTAGTTAGTGGCCTTTTCGGAGTAATAAATTCGTAGTAAAAGTTTCGTAGCTCCAAAAATCGCGTGTGATATGTCCCTGAACTCGTATGAACGAGGGGAATCTCATCGTGAAATAAAAAGATAGGCTTACAGTAAAAACTTCTGCAGTATTTGTCTAATGGCATTCTGCAGTGTTTTAATTACTCGGGATGTTTTATAACTCCTTTTTGAGTAATTCCAATTGGTACTGTTTCTTATCAGCGATGCCTATGCGGTAGATTATTTCCAAGATTTTATGAACAGTATACTACCGGTAGTGAATTATTTAAGTTCTAGCTCTAGTAGTGATCACTACTTTTGGTTAATAGTTTCCCTTGCGCCAAATCTATTTTCCATGCATGTATTCGGTAGTAATATGAATTAGTATTATGTGGTGCAGCTGTAGCACCAATTCACTTGCCGTTCTTGCATTCATGCATCATCTTTGTTGCATATGTTTGTGAATTGTTTGTTTATGAATACAATTGTGTCGTGTAGATTGTGTGGAGTGCAACCCTTGCTCGTGTGTGGATTGTTCCTCCGACCGCTACAACCAAGGCAAGTAGATGCTACTTTGTTCATGATATCGTCCTACTATTTTCAATGCATTGTCGTGTATTTTGTAGATGCATGTGTAGGATGATACTATCGCTATGCTATGTCCTATTATGTGGTAGGACCCTCTTTGTAGATGAACCGCCGTTGGTAGATGTGCTTAGCTATGCTTGATGAACGAGGGCTGGGTTACATCATTGATACTTGTTTTCTCAAAGTATTGGTTTGTGAAAACTAAAACAACTTAATCAATGAATCCCCTGGGTGTGATGGTATTGATAAATTTTGGTGGTTTCATTGCGGAAAGGCACCCAGGTATCAAGAGAGAATGATTGGCTTCTTTATTGTGTAGCTTACGTGTACAACCATGTGCCAATAATGAAATGGGCGGTTGGTTGGACTTAGTAGGTTGTGGTAACTCGAACCCGCGTATCCAGAGATGTAGAATTTTGGTAGGTTGGACCGGTGCGCGTCGGGATTGAGGAGCTACTTCCCGAACAGTCTCTTCTTGGCCTTCTCCCTATCGTCACCCAAAGTGAGAGTGATGGTACGAGCTGGGCTGGCCAAGTCACATGGGTAAAGTGTACTAACCTCTACAGAGTGTATAATCTAATCGATTAGCCGTGTCCCCGGTTATGGACATCTGAGTTGCTAGATATTGATTCCATGACATGTTTCTCGCTCATTCTAATTTCATAATTGTTTTAATATTGTTGGGTTAATTAATTGGGATCTTTTCAAAGAAAATTCAAAACTGTTTATGAAAGCAGGACAAAGTTATTTGCAAATGCAAGCCAGACACATCTCCACTTGCCAAATATGCATGTAGATGTTAGTACTATTGTCTCCATTACTAGCTCTACTTGCCATACATTCCATGTATTGACCCTTCGGGGCTGTTGCGTTTTATGCTGCAGGTTATTCCGATTCTGATTGATCGTTATAGGCCACGGTACTCCACTCGGCACTTGTTCACTTGTGGGCAATTTGAAGATTGGAGGATTTACTCGCTTTTGTTGCTACCTGAACAATTCGAGCTAGCTTTATGCTAAGCTTTTATATTGTAATAATGGTACTCTGGATCTTGTAGATCATGATACACGGTTATTTGCTATGATTATCTATCTTACTCTATTGTGGGCCAATGAACCGATCCAGGGATTGGCATGTCACATAGAGGCCACGGTCTTATCAGAACCGGGGTGTCACAGGATGGTATCAGAGCCCGTGTGTCGACTGTAGGATCGTGACCTAGGATTGGATTAGGAAGCCATATAATTATTAAGCCTATATTAACTCTGTCTTTCCTCTTATGCCTTTCACCCTCGTAAAATTCTTACCATATGCTATTCTCACACTTTCCTCTTTTACTTGATAGATGGGAGACGTCAGGACTGAGTATGCCACCATGGAGTCACCAAGGCCCTTTGCAAGGCAGTTAGCTCAGCTCTCTCAGTCACTGGGATTGCCACTGCCCATGTTCAAGGGAAGAAGGCTGTACACCTATGGATATGGAGAGGATGCATGGGAGATCACTACCTTCATATTCAGAGATGCCGCCTTGCCAAACCCCGTGCACTTGGTCTACACCAAGATATACTGCAACTGGGGACTTGGAATCAACTTGGCCATACATGAAGCCCTGTCTCGCCAGTGCCATAATGTCCGACACCTACTACCAGCAGATTCACCCTACCGTGACTATGGAAGGCGTGATGAAGAGGGGAACATTGTGGTTACCCCGGGCGACAGGAACAACATGCCGCCCCGTCAGAGGCACATAGAGGACATGGAAAGGGAGAATGGAGCTCTAGCAGAGAAGGTGAGGATGATAAAGGAGATTGCAGATTTTACTAGCAATGGAATGGTGGTCCAAGGACAGGAGATTGACACTTTGCATGAAGCTGTGGGAGTTCTGGAGAATGCCCTGATAGCCAGAGATGCAACCATAGCACATCTTCATGGTACTGTGCAGGAGAACACCCAGAACATACAGCAACTGCAGGGGACAGTCCAGGAAAGGGATCAAACTATTGAAGCTATGACAGCCCAGATTGCCGCTCTCCAAGCACAGCTGAATCCACCCCCGGATGATGACAATGGAGATGATGGCAACAATGGGGATGATGATGACAGTGGAGACGATGATGATGATGAGGACGAGGATGATGATGATGAAGACGATGATGGTGGAGGAGATGAGGCCGTTGCTGTTGCAGCTGAGGATGAAGAAGAAGAGGAGGATCCAGAAGAGGTGGAGTTTGAAGTCTCAAGTGATGGTTCAGGAGAGGTGTACACTCCGCCGCCATGGTTGTACCGCGAGCCGAAGCGCCAACGCATGACCGCAAGGACCTACCTCAATCTCTTCAAGAAATAGATAGAAGTCCACCAATTAGACCACGGTAGGCAAATTCGTTAGGATTAGTCTCGATCGTTGTGAAGCTTAGTTCGTGTTAGATTAAAAGTGTTTAGTTGCTTATTTGTGTACTCCAATATCCCAGGATTTATTTGTGCGAATTTTAATGAAAGAGTTATGGCAATTTGGTTACTATCTGTGTGTTTTTCGCTGCAGTTTTTCTGCTGACACAGCAGTACTGTGCGATTTTTCATATTTTTCTGGTAACTGAGAAAAATCTGAAAAAAATTGGGCTGATGCGAAACTCTCTGTGCCATATGCACAAAAATTGGCTAATTTTTCTGACGAGTTTAAGTCAGGCGGAAAAATTCTTGAACGCTGCTGGACTGTCCTGGCAGAATTGCTGTTTTGGTTGATTAGTTGATCTATTGTTTAGTTAACCATTGCCAACTCTTGCAAAACTATTTCAGTAGTTATGTACTGCTAGGATAACACCTGGGATGTTGCTGGATCGCTTGTTTGTTGATGTGTTGCTTGCTTGTGATTGTCTGCTATTGTTTGTTGTTGATTGCTCATATGCATGGGTAGAATCCTATTACCGTAGTTGATTCTTTCTAAACTTACCTATGCTGAACCGCAGATGCCTCCCCGTCGCCACCCCACTGAGATGGAGCAGCTCATGGCCGCTCAGGCACAACTGACCCAAGTGATGACCCAGTTCATGGCGAATCAGAACAACAACAATGGAAACAATCAGCCTCAGGGAGATGCTCTCACCAGATTTCTGAGGTTAAGGCCAGCTAAGTTCTCTACTGCAACGGAACCAATGGTTGCTCTCGACTGGTTGCGTTCAGTCAACAAGGATCTAGTAACTGTCGGGTGCACTGATGCTGAGAAGGTGAGGTTTGCCGCTCACCTACTGGAGGGACCAGCCGCTTCTTGGTGGGACACATTCCAGATCACCCACCCGCTGGATACTGTGACTTGGGCAATGTTTGAGGAAGGTTTCAGGACCAACCACGTGTCTTCAGGAGTTCTGAGCCTGAAGAGGAAGGAGTTCCGCAACTTGCGCCAAACCAATCGCACCGTGGCCGAGTACATTGAGGAGTTCAACAACTTGTCCCGTTATGCACCTGAGGATGTTGACACTGATGCCAAAAGGAGAGAGAGATTCCTGGATGGCCTCAGTGATGAGCTTTCAGTACAGCTACTGGTGGTTTATTGCCCCACTTTCCAGGAGCTTATGGACAAGGCCAGGATCTTGGAAGGGAAGCACAAGCAAGTGGAGAACCGCAAGAGAAAGAGCAATACTCATCACTCTGGTTCACACCACAAGACTCGCACTTCATATGATGGATACTCCAAGCATGGAGGGAGTGACCATGGGAGCCATGACCGCCACCACCATGGAGGCGATGGACATCGTCATGACAACCATAGGAACAGCCACCACAACCACAAGGGAGGACACTCTCACCACTCTGGAGGACACGGTGGACATGACCGCAACCGTGATCGCAACTTCGTGAAGAAGGATCTGAGTGAGGTGACGTGCTTCAAGTGCAAGCAGAAGGGACACTATGCTGACAACTGTCCGGAGAGGAAAGGACTCAAGCCAACCAACGGTGAGAAGGCCACAGTGAACCACATGAATGTGGAGGATATTCCAGATGAGCCTGACCTTGTGATTGGTAAGTTCCCAATCAACACTTACCCTGCACTTATACTTTTCGATACTGGTGCATCGCATTCATTCATATCAAGGGAATTTGTGGATAAGTATAAGTTACCTACTGAGTCTATGAAAAGGTCTATTAGGGTGATTTCACCTGGAGGAGATATGATAGCTAGTGCGGGATGCCGCGACTTGACTGTGAGGATTGGAACACACAACTTCATTGCACATCTAGTAGTGCTGGATTCACAAGGATTAGATGTCATTCTGGGTATGGATTGGATGTCTATGCATGGGGGACACATAGATTGTGCACAGCGAGCTGTTTCACTTAAAACCCCGGATGGTAAGAGGATTAGATTCAAGTCGGCTGCACGACCAGGAAGGTGTAAGCTGAATTCTCTTAAGGGGGTTAGCATGGATACTGTGCCAGTGATTAGGGATTACCCTGACGTGTTTCCGGAAGAGCTGCCAGGTATGCCACCTGACAGAGATGTAGAGTTTCTTATCGACCTGATGCCGGGAACAGGACCTATATCAAAGAAACCATATAAGATGGATGTCGATGAGCTGAAGGAATTGAAGAAACAGTTGAAGGAACAACTGGAAAAGGGATTCATTCAGCCTAGTGCGTCGTCATGGGGAGCACCTGTTCTATTTGTGGAGAAGAAAGACAGCACCAAGAGATTAGTGGTAGACTATCGCTCACTGAATGAAGTAACCATTAAGAACAAGTACCCTCTGCCGAACATAAATGATTTGTTTGATCAACTGGAAGGAGCAAGGGTGTTCAGCAAGATTGATTTGCGATCTGGCTATTTCCAATTGAAGATCCGAGAGGAGGATGTACCAAAAATTGCCTTCACCACTAGGTATGGTTTATATGAGTATACAGTTATGTCTTTTGGACTAACGAATGCCCCGGCATACTTCATGACCATGATGAACAAGGTATTTATGGAGTATTTGGACAAGTTCGTGGTGGTGTTTATTGATGACATACTGATATATTCCAAGGATGATGCTGAGCATGAGAAACATCTGAGACTGATTATGGAGAAGCTGAGAGAACACAAGCTGTACGCCAAATTCAGCAAGTGTGAATTCTGGCTTAACACTGTTGGGTTTCTTGGACACGTAGTGTCAGGAGAAGGAATTGCTGTTGATCCAAACAAAGTGACCGTAGTAACAGAGTGGGAAGCGCCCAAGAATGCGGGAGAGATTCGAAGCTTTTTGGGACTTGCCGGATATTACCGGAGGTTCATAGAAAACTTTTCCAAGATTGCTAAGCCGATGACCGAACTTCTGAAGAAGGAGAGGAAGTTTGAATGGTCAGACGTATGTGAAGCCAGCTTTCAGGAACTGAAGCGTCGACTAGTGACCGCGCCTGTTCTATGTTTACCAGATCTTCAGAAGGATTTCCAAGTGTACTGTGATGCCTCACGACAAGGACTTGGGAGTGTGCTGATGCAAGATGGGAGAGTAGTGTCATATGCCTCGCGACAACTCAAGCACCATGAGCGGAATTACCCCACACACGACTTGGAGTTAGCGTCAGTGGTTCATGCGCTCAAGGTATGGAGGCATTACTTAATGGGAAAACACTGTGATGTGTACACCGACCACAAGAGCCTGAAGTACATATTTACACAGAAGGAACTGAACATGAGACAAAGGAGATGGTTGGAACTTATCAAGGACTATGATATGAATCTACAGTACCACCCAGGAAAGGCCAATGTAGTAGCAGATGCTCTGAGCCGGAAGGTTTATGCCAATGGATTGACAATTGGTGAATTGCCTGAGGATTTGTGCAAGCAATTCAAGGACCTTAGACTGGAGGTAGTATCTGAAGGATACTTGGCTACAATGGAAGTCCAACCAACGCTTCAGGACAGAATCAGGAAGGCTCAAGTGGGAGACAAAGAGATAGATGAAGTTAAGGAAAAGATGAAGGAAGGTCGAGCAAGGGAATTCCGCGAGGATGAGCAAGGTACCTTGTGGTATGGAGATCGTTTGTGTGTGCCCAACGATCCGGAGTTAAGGAAGTTGATTCTGCAGGAAGCTCATGACTCGCCGTATTCCATACATCCGGGCAATACGAAGATGTATATGGACCTAAAGGACAGATTCTGGTGGAACAACATGAAGGGAGACATCGCAGAGCATATTGCCCTATGTGATGTATGTAGCCGAGTGAAGGCGGGACACCAGAAGCCAGCAGGATTGCTACAGCCATTGCCTGTGCCGGATTGGAAGTGGGATAGAGTGGGAATGGACTTTATCACAGGACTGCCCAGGACCAGGTCAGGATATGACTCTATTTGGGTAGTGGTCGACCATTTGACCAAGGTAGCCCACTTTATACCAGTGAAGACGACTTATACGAGTGCAAAGTTGGCCAAGATTTACATGGACAAGATTGTGTGTCTACATGGAGTTCCCAAGAGTATCGTATCTGATAGAGGCACCCAATTTACCTCGCACTTCTGGCGCCAGCTGCACGAGTCACTTGGTACTAGATTGGAGTTTAGCACAGCGTTTCACCCACAGACTGATGGACAGACCGAGAGGGTGAATCAGATTTTGGAGGACATGTTAAGAGCTTGCGCCTTGGCTCATGGTTCTAGTTGGGATGAGAATTTGCCGTATGCCGAGTTTTCCTACAACAACAGCTATCAAACCAGCATCAAGACGTCACCGTTCGACGTACTGTATGGGAAACGGTGCCGAACACCATTGCTATGGGATGGAGTAGGAGAACGTCAGTTGTTTGGACCTGATTTGATCAAGGACGCTGAGGAGAAGGTCGCCTTGATTAGAGACAGACTGAAGGTAGCACAATCAAGACAGAAGAGCTACGCTAACGCCAAGCGCAAGGAGGTGGTGTATGAGATAGGTGATAGAGCATACCTCAGAGTATCGCCGCTTCGTGGAATTAAGAGATTTGGTATTAAGGGTAAGCTGGCACCTCGATTTATTGGACCATATCGAGTCTTAGCACGCAAAGGAGAGGTTGCTTATCAGTTGGAGTTGCCAGAGGCTCTGTCTGCTGTTCACAATGTGTTCCACGTGTCCCAGCTGAAGAAGTGCCATCCGGAGATGGTGGATACACCATTGAGAGATACTGTACCGCTAGAGGAGGTTCAGCTTGAGAATGATTTGACCTATGAGGAGAAACCGGTCAAGATTCTAGAGACAGCAGAAAGGACTACCCGTACCAAGACAATCAAGTTTTGCAAGGTGCAGTGGAGTCACCACACCGAAGAGGAAGCCACTTGGGAGCGTGAAGATGACATCCGAGAGGACTGCCCACACCTATTTGCTAGCCGCGCCGAATCTCGAGGACGAGATTCATCTTAAGGGGGTTAGTCTTGTCACATCCCAAATTTTTGATTTGGTCTTGCATATCATTCATTGCATCGCATCATATCTTACCATGCATTACCGTCGAGTAGAGAGGATCGACGAAACGCTATTTGCGAAAACCTATTTTTGTTTCGACCCGAGTTTCCTGCGGGGAGCTTTAGAGGGACTTGCGACAACCACCCCTGTAGATTCGAGTTTTCGCACAAACTTCGACTGAAGGTTGTTCCCCTCGACGATACGAACCCGTAGGCGCGAAAATCGCTCCAATCGGAGTTCGTATGCAAAAGACTCGGACGTTTTAGTAAACCAAGAGACTTGCGACAACCACCCCTGTAGATTCGAGTTTTCGCACAAACTTCGACTGAAGGTTGTTCCCCTCGACGATACGAACCCGTAGGCGCGAAAATCGCTCCAATCGGAGTTCGTATGCAAAAGACTCGAACGTTTTAGTAAACCGCCGGAAAACGGTCCGAAAATCCGGACCGATTTCCGAGTTGTAGTCCAACTGCGGACCGATTCGGTCCAGGAATTTTTTTTTCTTTTTTTTTTCTTCGCACGCGAGGACTACTAAAAGGAGGCCCCACTCTTGCCTTGGTTCCCGTGCCACGCGACCCAACACCCCGCCGCCACAACTCCTCCCTGGCGCCGCGCGTGCCTCCCAGGAGCCGAATGTAGCCGCCGCTGCCGCTTCTCCTCGCCGCCACCGGCCACCCCTCCGTCGCCGGCCATAGCCTCGTCTGTTGTCGGGTTCGTCTCGCCGCCCTCTTTCCGTTCCCGTGCTTCGCGTCTCCATCCGCCGCCGCCAACTGCGCCCTGCAGATCGCCGCGTACGCGCACGCGTTTATTGTTCCGGGAGCCGTAGTTGACCGTGTGTGTACGTGCAGGTAGAACCACGACGCCGGAACCGACCGTCGCCGCCGTCCGGAGCTCGCCGAAGTTCGTTTCGCAGCCCGATTCTGGTAAGACAGCAGCCACCGTCAGATCTCAGATCAGCGGCTTAGATCGTTCGTTGACTGGTCAGCACTCCAGACGTTGACTAGTCAGACGCCCCAGACGTTGACTGGTCAGACGTCCAGTCAGCGCCCAGTCATCGGACACAGTTGACTGGGTCAATCTCGTTAATCCTATTAGTTGACAGATTTCGGTAGAATCTTGTAAATTGCGTAGAAATTAAACCGCTTGGCCAAAAATTGCAAATAAAATATGTACGCGTTCAGTGAGTCGTGTAGAATCTCGCTGTAGCTTTGGTTCAGACTTTTACCGTCAGGTTTAGTACAGTTTAATCAAACTAGTTAGTGGCCTTTTCGGAGTAATAAATTCGTAGTAAAAGTTTCGTAGCTCCAAAAATCGCGTGTGATATGTCCCTGAACTCGTATGAACGAGGGGAATCTCATCGTGAAATAAAAAGATAGGCTTACAGTAAAAACTTCTGCAGTATTTGTCTAATGGCATTCTGCAGTGTTTTAATTACTCGGGATGTTTTATAACTCCTTTTTGAGTAATTCCAATTGGTACTGTTTCTTATCAGCGATGCCTATGCGGTAGATTATTTCCAAGATTTTATGAACAGTATACTACCGGTAGTGAATTATTTAAGTTCTAGCTCTAGTAGTGATCACTACTTTTGGTTAATAGTTTCCCTTGCGCCAAATCTATTTTCCATGCATGTATTCGGTAGTAATATGAATTAGTATTATGTGGTGCAGCTGTAGCACCAATTCACTTGCCGTTCTTGCATTCATGCATCATCTTTGTTGCATATGTTTGTGAATTGTTTGTTTATGAATACAATTGTGTCGTGTAGATTGTGTGGAGTGCAACCTTTGCTCGTGTGTGGATTGTTCCTCCGACCGCTACAACCAAGGCAAGTAGATGCTACTTTGTTCATGATATCGTCCTACTATTTTCAATGCATTGTCGTGTATTTTGTAGATGCATGTGTAGGATGATACTATCGCTATGCTATGTCCTATTATGTGGTAGGACCCTCTTTGTAGATGAACCGCCGTTGGTAGATGTGCTTAGCTATGCTTGATGAACGAGGGCTGGGTTACATCATTGATACTTGTTTTCTCAAAGTATTGGTTTGTGAAAACTAAAACAACTTAATCAATGAATCCCCTGGGTGTGATGGTATTGATAAATTTTGGTGGTTTCATTGCGGAAAGGCACCCAGGTATCAAGAGAGAATGATTGGCTTCTTTATTGTGTAGCTTACGTGTACAACCATGTGCCAATAATGAAATGGGCGGTTGGTTGGACTTAGTAGGTTGTGGTAACTCGAACCCGCGTATCCAGAGATGTAGAATTTTGGTAGGTTGGACCGGTGCGCGTCGGGATTGAGGAGCTACTTCCCGAACAGTCTCTTCTTGGCCTTCTCCCTATCGTCACCCAAAGTGAGAGTGATGGTACGAGCTGGGCTGGCCAAGTCACATGGGTAAAGTGTACTAACCTCTGCAGAGTGTATAATCTAATCGATTAGCCGTGTCCCCGGTTATGGACATCTGAGTTGCTAGATATTGATTCCATGACATGTTTCTCGCTCATTCTAATTTCATAATTGTTTTAATATTGTTGGGTTAATTAATTGGGATCTTTTCAAAGAAAATTCAAAACTGTTTATGAAAGCAGGACAAAGTTATTTGCAAATGCAAGCCAGACACATCTCCACTTGCCAAATATGCATGTAGATGTTAGTACTATTGTCTCCATTACTAGCTCTACTTGCCATACATTCCATGTATTGACCCTTCGGGGCTGTTGCGTTTTATGCTGCAGGTTATTCCGATTCTGATTGATCGTTATAGGCCACGGTACTCCACTCGGCACTTGTTCACTTGTGGGCAATTTGAAGATTGGAGGATTTACTCGCTTTTGTTGCTACCTGAAAAATTCGAGCTAGCTTTATGCTAAGCTTTTATATTGTAATAATGGTACTCTGGATCTTGTAGATCATGATACACGGTTATTTGCTATGATTATCTATCTTACTCTATTGTGGGCCAATGAACCGATCCAGGGATTGGCATGTCACATAGAGGCCACGGTATTATCAGAACCGGGGTGTCACAAAGGATCACACTTCCAAAGAGCATGAAGATCAATGCCCCAATTGTGAAGAGAAACATCCAGCTAATCAATGCCCCACATCTCAAGCTACTTGTTTCTTATGTGAAAGAAATAACCATGTCTCTATCCAATGCCCCATCTATTCCATAGTTCAATAAAGGAAACAAGGTGGAGTGCATCAACAATTTGTAAACCCTCATGAAGGAACAACTTCTACCAAGAAGGATGAAGGCAAAGTCAAAACTATGCACCATAAGGCCAAATCCAAAGTGATCACAAAGTGTTGTTACTCTTATGAAGAAGAAGGTCATATCTCTAACTGTCCCAAGAAGAGAGAAATATTTCCCACCTTTGTGGTAAATTATGAAGAGCATGAACTAGAAGAACTCCTAGCTTTGGAGAGACCCAAAAAGAAGAAGAAGGACATAAGCCAGTTGCAATGTTACAATTGCAAAGAAATAGGACACTATGCCAGTGATTGCCCAGAAAAGAAGAAGAACCAAGGAAATAAACAAGAAGATTGATACCAAAGAAGAAGAAGGATAATAGCCAAGTGATGTGTTTCAAATGCAAAGAGCTGGGCCATTATGTAGACAAGTGTCCAGAGAAGTTTCAACAAGATCCCAAGAAAGCCAAGATGTAATCTAGTTGGAAATTTTTTAAGGGTGGTAGTACCCTAGATGCTTTGAGCCAACTTGTAACCCCTAGCCTCCCCAAATCTCGGGACGAGATTTATTTTAAGGGTGGTAGCCTGTCACATCCCAAGATTTTCCAAACCTTGTAATGTGAAAAATAAATATACAAAATAAACAATTGTTGATTTTTAGGGTGAAAAGAAACTTTTGATTCCAATTGGAAACATCAAAACCTATTTTGATTAAATAAAATTTAAAAAGATAAACAATTAATAAAGAGTTTTAATAATTGGAATCCCTAATTTTGAATCTTTTAATAAAAAGATTTGGTTTCCAAAAGAAAAGGTAGAATTATAAGTAAAGATTATTTTATAGAGCCAAATTAAATCTTGGCCAAGCTTTTGAAATAAAATATTTCTATTTGATAAAAAGAGTAAAGGTTTATTTAAATAAAAATAATGAGTATTTATTAATATCCAATTTTATTAAAGTAAAGGATTTTCCCCATTTTTAAATAAACACTAAAACTTGTTAATTTATTTTAAATAATATTTCGAAGTGTTTTAGCTTTTCAAATGAAACCTACTGAAAAGATTTTGGTATTATTTAGTTTTCAAAAAGAGTTTTAAAATAAATTAAAACCTATTTGAATTAAAGACTATGGTCTATTTATTTAATTAATAATAGATCTTAAAAGAATAAAAGAATTATTTTATTTTGGACTTTGAAATATGTTGATAAGTAGAATTAAAATTCACCCAAAGTTTGGTGATGATTTGAATTAAAATGGAGATTGAATAATATTATTAAACCTTAATTAATTAATACTAGGGCCTATTTTAAATAATTAAAAGACCCTAAAAATAATAAATAAATTATTATAAATTTGACTTTGGAATGTGTTGTTGATCAGTATATGAATCTACACAAATTTTGGTTGAAGTTTGAATTGATTTTTTGCTTGAATTATTTGTTTGAAAATCAAATAAGAATTTTCAAACAGAAAAAGGGAAAACAATCAGAACAAAAAAAATGTAAAAGACTCAGCCCAGCCCAGCTAGCCCACTAAGCCCAACCCCAGCCAACTCCTTCTCTCCCGTGGAAAAATGTTTCGAACCAGAGAACTCACCCGCTCAGTCACCGACGCGTGGACCCCATATCTTCTCTTCCTCTCTCACTGTCAAATGGAGCCCACTCGACCATGTTATCGTCTTCGTCCCCGCGATGAACTCGCCTGGAAGTTTCTGCCATTGATTTGCTCGAATGAATGCGCGTAAATGGCCTAGTGAATTCCCCCTGCGGCCACGCCTTCTTAATCGCCTCTCCGTCCTCTGTGTTTCCCCCTCAGTCCCTCACCCTGGCGTGCCCCCAGGCTGCTTAATTTCGCTCTACACCGCCACTCTCTCCGGCGAGCACCACCTCAAATTCAGGCCAGTCGCCATCGCGCACCGCGCTCTAGACCATGCAGGCATGACCCCCAACGCTCCCTGAACCTCCCAGTGACCTCAGCTCGCTCGCGCGTGCCCTACATCATCGGCAGCAACCACGACTGAATACGCCGCCGTCTGTCTCCAACTCCGTCGACCTCTCCCCGTAAGTTCCTTCCTCCCCTCCCTCTCCTGATGACGCACGCATGGCCTCCAAACTCTTCCGCATCTAATGACACTCTTCACGGGTCTTCTCGTGACCTGCAGCTCTCGCCAACGACGACGAACGGAGAAGCCGTCGTCAGACGCAACTCTGACGAGCAATTATCAGCAACCCCGTGCGCCCCTTGCCTCCTCGCGAGCACCTTGAGCATCACCACGACCATGCGAACCTGGTGAGACACTCCCCTTCCTCCCTCGCTTCCTGCATCGCCAGCAACGTCGCCGTCTGACCGCGCGCCGCCACACGCCGTCGCCAGCGCCGCTGCTTAATGGTCAAAGCGATTAGGACCGTAGGATCGTGATCGAAGGGATGCGATAGAAACTTAACTGAAGGGGAAAGGACAGATCTATGCCACACGATTCACTTTAGATCCAACGATCCTCAATGCGTGATCCGAACGAACCGGTACCAGCCAGTAGCAAGCAGCCATGTGGCCTGTCTTTTTATAAAAACCAGGAATTGTTCTATTAGAGGATCCAATTTGAAAAATTCATAACTTTCAAACCACACGTCCAAATTTTGTAAATTTTATATCAATGGATTCAGAAAGACAAGTACTTTCTGACCATGCACTTTGTTTAGTAAATTTATTTTGTTAAATCGATTGTTTTTGCAGAAACTTGTGTGGGCATATTTAGAATATAAAATTTGTTCTAAAATGCTTTTTGAGATAAAATCTTTGGCAAATGGTTTGTTTTGAACCTACTGACCATAGGAATAGATTTGTGGTTTCAAAAATGTATTTGGTGAAGCAAAAGAATAAACTTTTGATTTAAACCATTTCTAGTCAAATAAAAATAATGTTTATTTATTAAAAATGCTTTTGGGAGAAAATCTTTGGGAAATGTTTTGGAATAAACTCTCTGACCCCAAGCACCAAGTTTTATGATTTTAAAATGTATTTGGTGAACCCTATAAAACTATTACTTTGCTAAAGACATTTTCAACCACATAAAATAATGACTTGGTTTAAAAATGGTTTATGAAGTGAGATCTTTTGCAAATGATTTTGCCACTTTATAAAATGATCATTATGTGTTTTCAAATGTTTATAACCTATTAGAAATCACTTCTCCAAATAAAACAATCTTTAGCATGCTTGCATGCATTGTTTTGTTTCTATCATTTTATGTGATGTTTTGTTTGAATGGTAGATTGAAATATTGCTTGCTTGATTGAATTGTATTGGAACTTGAATAGTGTGACTATTGCAAGATCAAGGAGTGAACTTATACTCTCTACCAAAAAGGGAAGTGATGCTTCATACTTTTTGTCCCATGATTTTCACTATGCATTAGTGATATTTCTAAGTAGGACTTGCATGGAATTTTGCTAAGTATAAACTATGCCATGGGAAATCCTAGTAGATGAAACCTTAGTAGAAATTTCCTAAGTTAAGATTCCTACTACTATCATGCTTAGCTTAGATAGTAGAAAACAAGGGTGGAATATATATTCATACTATGGAATATTTTTAAGTCAAGGACTTGTGCTTTTGTTTAATAAAACAACTAAGTGAATGAATCACCTGGGTGGAATGGAAGGATTGGTTTGTGTTGAGTGGTTCACAAGGACCATTTCTAAGGTTTACCTTGTGTATCTCACTTGTGGATGGCCACCCAGGAACAAAGAGATTTGAGATGTCAAATGTTGAGAAGCTTCAAGTGCAGCCACTTGGCAATATGGGCTCTGCCTGGATCATATAGGTTGCAATAACTTAGCCAAATGGATAGTTGGTGATAGGGGATTGATAGGTTGGAGCGCGTCCATTCTGGTCTAAGGGAAGGCTTCTGAAAGATCTTGTCTTGGTGAAACCTAGTCTTGTGGGGAAAGTGCACCACCTCTACAGAGTGAAAAATCTAAGTACTTAGCCATGTCCCTGGTAAAGGACAATTTGAGCATCAAGACATGGAAGCCATCAAGAATCTCCTCATCCCAATTTCTAAGTTAAAAGCTTGTGGTTGAACAAGGGTTGATGGATCACCAATTTCTATTGGGAGATGCCTTGGGTGATTTTGTCAAGCAAAAACTTAGTGTTTTCAAATGATAAGGAAAAACTATTTTGAGCAAAGCAAGCCTAAGCTCCACTTAGCCAAATGCATATAGAAGATAGACTCCACTATACTACTATAGTATCACTTGCCAATACAATTCAAATGTATTGACCCTTGTGGTTGTAACTTGTTATGTTGCAGGTTTGTTTGATATTAGTGAAGTTTGTTGAATTAGGATTACAAGTCTACAACCAACACTTTGAAGATGAAGGACCCCATGCTATTGTTATATTCTGTTGCATTGTAATGAGATAGCCAAATGAGCTATGTAAGATGTAATAAATTACTTTATCCCTGGTTATAAAGTTGTATTATGACTTTTGTTTCTTGATATTACATCTTAACTGTGGATGCTAGCTATTGATCCAGGGACTAGCATTGTTAACACATGGATATCTACCTTATTAAAGGTTGGGAACCTTACATATTCCTTCCTTGGAGACTCTTCAAATCTTTGGGCTCAAATGGCATAAGAGCACTGCCATACTTGCGCTTGATCCAAGCATCATCAACATGAGAGGTACCATGATTTCTGAAAGTGGTGGCTATTGACTTGAGCCTCCTATACATGTCCTCGTGGTCTTCTCCATCCAACATATAGAATCCTTCAGCTTCATTACTCAAAGCATCATATCTATTTCTTCTCATGCTCTCATTTCCAATGAAGAGCTCGGTGAGGGCATCCCAAGCTTCCTTAGCCGTGCTAAGATGCTGAATGTGTTGCATGTCTTTGTCACCCACACCAAGCTGAATCATGTGTAGAGCCATTGCGTTGAGTTGACTGTCAACAACCTCTCTTCTTGTTAGGTTGTTTGGATCTCCAACATGAATACCATTATCCATGATTTCCACAACTCAATGGAGGAGCTGCACACATGAGACTTCATCAAAAATTGCCATTGATTAAAAGTAGATGCTGAAAGTTTGGTTGGATCACCCCTATTATGTATATGAGGATGTGGGATAGGTGGATCAGGTGAATACACATGGGAAACCTCATTGTATCCTTCCTTACTACTATCCTTTTTCGAGGAGGAGCTCTTGCTAGTGCCATCACCAAACACTTCGTTCTATTTGGAAACGGTTTTACCCGTTTCCTTGGATTGCGGAGTGGTGGCCTCAGAGGCAAATGGAGGTGATGATGCGGATGTGGAGAGACGCATTATCATTTGACGCATATCTTCCATATTAGTCTCCATGGAACTAATCGAGGTTGTTTCTAACGTCTTGAGATTGTCCATGGTGACTACCTCCGGAGCATCACTCCCATCTCCCTTGGAACCCATACTTCTCTTAGGCGGTTAAGCCCGAATTAAGAGTCGGGGCTCTGATACCAATTGAAATGAATCGTATGGGCACCTAGAGGGGGGTGAATAGGTGATACTAAATTTTTAGTTCTTTTTCAATTTTAGTCTTGACACAAAGTAAATTCTCTAGACTTGCAACTATGAGAATTTCCCTATATGCAAACCTAGCTACTAAGCACGTAAAGAGAGGAGCGAGGAAACCGTAGTGGAGCACACGGAGACATAGGGATTTGTTTTACCACAGTTCCTTCATTTTTAAGGGAAGTACATCTGCGTTGGAGGGGTGGGTGGTACTAAGACTACCATGCCACAATAGGCATCACCCCTATTCTCCGATGGATCTCGCCACAAAAGGCCTGATCCACCTTCTCCACTATTGGTACCCTTCGAGGCGGGAACCGGTGCCTTTACAACTCTACCGGGTGATGGCGTCTTGTTTATGTGGGGGCTTCTTGCTTTGTTCCCCGGCAACGGCGCCCGAAAGCCTTGATGATGCTCGACGTGGCACTTCGTTGGTAACCCCAAGTGCAGGGTGTGTGAAGAGCAAGCAGCAAGTTTTCCCTCAGTTGAGACCAAGGTTATTGAACCAGAAGAAGGTAGGAAACGTCACACGGGTGTTGCAAACAACGTGGAGACCTACACAACACAAAATCAAAACTTTTCCCCAACGAATCAGTGAGGTTGTCAAGCTCACCGGTTTTGGTGTAACAAAGGATTAAACGTATGGTGTGGAAGGTAATGATTTGCAGCAAGTAAACAATTAACAATGGAATATGTATCAATGGTAAAGATTGGACCGGGTTCCATAGTTCACTAGAGGTGCTCTCTTTAGATAAACAACATGGCATGAAGGGTAAAAAAATTACAACGGGGCAATTGACAGGAACTGAGCAAGGCATAAGAATGCAATTACTAGCCAGAAAGATCCTATGAAGTTGATTGGGCAATACAACAATATACATAGACTGTCATCCAACTGCATCTATTGACGAGAAGTCCACCTTCAGGTCATCATCCGAAGCCCCTCCAGTATTAAGTTGCAAGCAACAGACAACTTCTTTAAGCAAAGTGTGTAAGGTAAATAGTCCATATGTTCCATGAACAAGAGACCGTTGTTTTCTACCTAGTAGCAACAACACATCTACAACCGAAGAGATTTATGTCACTTCCCTTGTAAACTAGAGGCGTGAACCCACTATCAAGCATAAATACTCCCTCTTGGAGTCACTAGCAACTACTTGGCCAAGATTATCACTAGAAACGGAGAGCATGCAAGATCACAAACAACACAGACATGATAGAATCATAAAGATAGAACCATTAATCAAACCAACATAATAATCTCAATATCCATCGGATCCCCACAAACACAACATGCATGATTACAAATAGATTAGATCTTGATCATGAATGGAGCTCGCAAGATCTATACATGAAAGCACAAAGGAGGAGATATAACCATCTAGCTACTACGTGGACCCATAGTCCAAGGTGGAACTACTCACGAATCATACCGGAGAGAAGGCCTCCGGGATGATCTCCCCTCCAGCAGGGTGCCGAGAAGAAATTCAGATCCCCGCGATCTAGGGACGATCGTGGCGGTGGCTACAGACGGTTTCGTGGATTTTTGATCGGGTACCCACG
This sequence comes from Avena atlantica, assembly GCA_910589765.1. Classification (NCBI taxonomy): domain Eukaryota; kingdom Viridiplantae; phylum Streptophyta; class Magnoliopsida; order Poales; family Poaceae; genus Avena; species Avena atlantica. Next base: position 434,457,932 of record OU342739.1, read on the forward strand.
ATTTCTGCATCGGGGCCTTCTTATAGGCAAAGGGGAGAGACCGGGAGGCGTCGAGGGTGCCCAAACCCTAGCCAGGTGCAGGGTAGGGCCCACCCGCACCTAGGGTGGGTTTGGCCCCCCTGGTTGGCCTTCCGGGCTACCCACGAAAATTAATTCACTTTGGCGTTTGTACCGTCCAATTCCGAGAATACTTCTTTACTAACTTTTCTAAAACCAAAAACATCAAAAAACAGGCATCTGACACTGTTGCAACTTGTTAATAGATTAGTACCAAAAAACATGTAAAAAGCACCTCAAAGTGTGGACAAGTAAAGCATAGTAGATACCAAACAAGCATGGAGCATCAAAAATTCTGGATACGTTTCCAACGTATCAGCATCCCCAAGCTTAACTCCTGCTCGTCATCGAGTAGGTAAGTGATAAAAAATAATTTTTGAGGTGACATGCACCCTCACAATAAAGATCCAACCATTTGCAAGCATTGAAAGCTGGGATCAAAGAACTCTAAACATGTGCATGAAAGATGGAGTTCTAACAATAGGACATAGTAATTATGCATGCAACAAGGCAATCTACAAACAAACATCATGAATAATATGCATTAAAAAACGTTTGTTTGTTTCACATGCAGAAAACATAGCATAGTGGAAATCACTTGTCCCTCATAGAGTATCAATATAATTCATAGGACACCTGCAAATTTCACAAGGGTGACTAGAAACAAATAGCACATGAACAAGTAATAACACATTATGCATTAATTAATAAGCTTTGGAACACTACACACAGAATGACAACTATGCTCTCTTAATGGTGCCTAAAGGTAGAAGGTGGAGACTCAATAATGGTGGAAGAAAGGCCTTTTTGTAAAGGAATCAGGGATTAGAAGTTTCAAAAAGAGCTTCCAAAAATTATGGTACTTGTTAGCTTTCATCCCTCATTGCCCATATCATAAGCATCTTGAAGTGGTTAAGGTTAAAGTGGCAAAGCTGGAGTATATGTGTAGAGGTCCCAACCTTTATAAGGTAGAGATCCTTGTGTTTACAATGCTAGTCCCTATATCAATAGCTAGCATCCACAGTTTAAGATGTAATATCAAGAAAAAAAGGTCATAATTCAACTTCATAACCAGGAATAAAATAATTCATTACATCTTACATAGCTCATTTGGCTATCTCATTACAATGCAGCATAAATAACTATATAGCATGGAGTCCTTCATCTTCAAAGTGCCACAGACAATCATGTTGGTTGTAGACTTGTAATCCTAATCAACACACTTCACTAACATCAAACAAACCTGCAACATAATAAGTTACAGCCACAACGGTAAATACATTTGAATTGTATTGGAAAGTTTCACTACTATGTGGAAATAAGTTGGATCCTATCCATATATGCATATTTGGCTAAGTAGAGTTTAGGCTCATTTGCAGAAAGCAATATGGTTTTATCCTATATTTTCAAAATAGTTTTTGATCGTTTAATAATCTTTCTGAACTCCTTGGAAAACTCCAAGTGCTTCTAATCCCTTGTTGACACCATCAAGTTTTACTTTGAGAAATTGGAATGTCGAAATCTTTAATAGCTTCAGGCCTTATTTGCTCAGAGTTGTCCTTAACCGGGGATACGACTAAGTACTTAGAATTTGATCTTCTGCAGAAGTTGTACACTTTACCCACATGACACAATCTTGTCTTGACACCACCAGTGGCCGCTGGATAAGTACACACTAAATGGAGTACCGGCAGATCGAGAATGAGACAAAGTCCTTCCATAGAAGTCCTCCCAATACATAATGCTAGCACATCTACCAGGCACCAATGTAAGGATATATTTCCAATACATATTTCTAGTTAACCTGAGTAGGTGCTGTAGGGGTCGCAGCATAGAAAAAAAAAAATTCCTACGATGTGAACTATATACCAAGATCCATCTACTAGATACAAACAACGGGCGGATGTATATCCGTAGAGAACATACCCTTGAAGACCGACAAAGCTTAACGAGTTCAACTCGTGGTTGATGTAGACGATCTCTTGTCGATCTCAAGATCGAGAGGAAGTCCTGGCGCCGCAAATCAGCAGCGCATCCGTGCTCGCACACACGTTCGAGGCACCGAGCAACCTCCGCCTCCTCGCTCCAGCGATGCAGCGGAAGCACAACTCTTTCTTGCCGAATAGCCACCAGGAACATGTATCTCGCTAGTCCGAGACCATGTGGGATAAATTCTAGAGGGGGAGAGAGATCCTTCACGAGGAGGTGTAAGAGACAAGTGAGGAGGGGGGCTCCTTTTATAGGAGGAGGGGGGGGCACCCAAGGGGGTGGCCGCCGGCCATGGGGGCTGCCCCCTCCCCTCCTTCATTCATGTGGGTGGACACTCCACTCACAAAATGCCCTTTAAATTTCCTCCACTCAAAAGTCCACTCAAATTCCCATTAAATTTCCACCAAATTTAATGCAAACTCTCATTAAATAAAACTCTTTTATTTTATTCAGAATTTTGTCAATTACTTTAATGACAAACATTCACAAATAACCCCTTGCTAGAATTCTATTTCACATGCATAACCACTTTATGCAATTTCACCCGAAAACCTGTTTCGGTATCTAGTGAAATAAATTCCTGCGCTTGTTCATTCTTTCGGCATGAAACATTTGCTCCAATTGGATGTCGGTGTCTCTTAAGTGTGTCACCCTACGGTTCGTGAATAATGCGGACATGATCGAGACCCCTCTCGGATCAATAATCAGAAGCGGGATCTGGAGACCCATACTAACTCCCACACATTCAACGATGACTTTCTTGTGATCGTCGGAACCTTTTACGCTAGTATCTTAATCCCTTTGTTTCACGATATATTACATGTCCGAGATTCGATCATCGGTATCTCCATACCTAGTTTGATCTCGTTACCGACATGCACTCTTTTCTCGTTCCTGTGATATAACATTCTAGTGATCAAATCACTTGCTTGCAAGCTAATCAATGTGATATCACCGAGAGGGCCCAGAGTATATCTATCCGTCATCGGGATGAAAAAATTCCACTCTCGATCCATGAGCCTCAACATAACACTTTATTAGTTCTGAATCCATCTTTATAATCACCCTGTTACGGTGTGACGTTTGATGTTATCAAGAAACTCTTCCGGTGTTAGTGATTGACATGATCTCATGGTCTAAGGATTAGGATCACTTCGTAAGTTGTTATAGCAATATAAACTCAATGACTTTGATCGTAATGCTATACTTCGGATGAATGTTCATCACACCATTACACTAATGTTGTGATCCCGTTATTAACAACATCCAATGTCCATGATCAGGAAACCTTGATCATCTTGTTAATCAACGAGCTAGTTTATGAGAGAGGCATAACTAGGAACTTTCTGTTTTTTTATTAAACACACATGTATTAACGTTTCCGTATTAATACAATTATAGCATGCAAAATAAACATCTATCATATACTTGGAATACACATAATAAACACTTTATTATTTCCTCTCAGGGCATATTCCCTTTAGTCTCCCACTTGCACTAGAGACAATAATCTAGTTACATAGTGATAAATCTAACACCCATTGAGTTCTGGTGTTGATCATGTTTTGCTCTAGGGAGAGTTTTAGTCAACGGATCTGCTACATTGAGATCCGTATGTACTTTACAAATCTTTATATCTCCATCCTTGACATGCTCGCGGATGGAGTGAAACCGGCGCTTAATATGCTTGGAATGCTTGTGAGACCTTGGCTCTTTGGCATTGGCAATGGCACCATTGTTGTCACAATAGATCACCATTGGGTCCAATGCGTTTGCCACCACTCCTAGTTCGGATATGAACTCCTTCATCCAAACTGCTTCCTGAGCCGCTTCTGAAGCAGCAACATATTCGGCCTCCGTTGTTGATCCCGCTACCACAGGTTGTTTGGAGCTCCTCCAACTAACCGCTCCGCCATTCATGAGAAATACGTATCCGGATTGAGACTTAGAGTCATCCGGATCGGTGTCAAAGCTAGCGTCGACATAACACTTAGCGACGAGCTCTTCTTCACCTCCGTATACAAGAAACATATCCTTAGTTCTTCGTAAGTACTTAAGGATATTCTTGACCGCTATCCAGTGTTCCGAACCTGGATCCGATTGGTACCTACTAGTCAAACTAATAGCATGTGCCACATCCGGTCTTGTACATAGCATGGCGTACATTATAGAGCCTATGGCTGAAGCATAGGGGACTTTGTCCATTATCTCTCTTTCTTCCGCCGAAGCCGGACATTGAGTCTTACTCAATGCCTTGCAACATAGGTAAGAACCCCTTCTTACTTCCGTCCATTTTAAACTTCTTTAAAATCTTATCAAGGTATGTACTTTGCGATAGCCCTATTAGGCGCCTAGATCTATCTCTATAGATCTTTATGCCTAATATGTATGACGTTTCACCTAGGTCCTTCATTGAAAATTTGCTGTTTAGATAACTTTTAACACTGTTTAAAAGATCTATATCATTTCCGATCAATAATATGTCATCCACATATAATATCAGAAATGCCACATTGCTCCCACTCACTTTCTTGTAAATACAAGCTTCTCCATAAGTTTGGACAAATCCAAACTCTTTGATCACCTCATCAAAGCGGAGATTCCAACTTCGTGATGCTTGCTTCAATCCATAGATGGATCGCTGAAGCTTGCACACCTTGTTAGCATCCTTAGGATCGACAAAAACCTTTGGTTGTATCATATACAACTCTTCTTCAATATTCCCATTGAGAAACGCGGTTTTGACATCCATCTGCCATATCTCATAATCGAAATATGCAGCAATTGCTAACATAATCCTAACTGACTTTTGCATCGCTACGGGAGAGAAAGTCTCATCGTAGTCAACTCCTTGAATTTGTCGAAACCCCTTTGCGACAAGTCGAGCTTTATAGACGGTCACATTACCATCAGCATCAGTTTTCTTTTTGAAAATCCATTTGTTCTCCACGGCCTTTCGGCCGTGAGGTAGTTCCACCAAGTTCCAAACTTGATTTTCATACATGGATTCCATCTCGGATTTCATGGCTTCTAACCATTTGTTGGAATCCGGGATCATCATCGCTTCTTCATACGTCACAGGGTCATCATTTTCATCAACCATGAAATTCATGACAGGATTTCCGTACAGCTCGGGAGCTGCACGCGTCCTGTTTGACCTGCGAGGTTTGGTAGTACTCTCTTTCGGAGTTTCATGATCATTATCATTAGTTCCCTCTTCAACAGGTGGAGCCAACTCCGGAACAACTTCCGGCGCTGCGCTACTCGCCATACTTTGAAGAGAAGGTTCCACAACCTCTTCGAGTTCTACCTTCCGACTACTCACACCTTTCGCGAGAAACTCTTTCTCTAGAAAGGATCCATTCTTGGCAACAAAAACCTTGCCCTCGGATCTGTGATAGAAGGAATACCCAATAGTTTCTTTAGGGTATCCTATGAAGACGCATTTTTCCGCTGTGGGTTCGAGTTTATCCGGTTGAAGTTTCTTCACATAAACATCGCATCCCCAAACTTTAAGAAATGACAGCTTAGGTTTGTTTCCAAACCACAATTCATACGGTGTCTTTTCAACGGATTTAGATGGTGCCCGATTTAAAGTGAATGCAGCAGTTTCTAGTGCATATCCCCAAAATGACAACGGCAAGTCCGTCAGAGACATCATAGATCGAACCATATCTAATAAAGTACGATTACGACGTTCCGACGCACCATTTCGCTGTGGTGTTCCGGCAGGTGTGAGTTGTGAAACAATTCCACACTCTTTCATGTGAGTGCTAAACTCGTAACTTAGATATTCACCTCCACGGTCGGACCGTAGAAATTTGATCTTTCTATTACGATGATTTTCCACTTCATTTTGAAATTCCTTGAACTTTTCAAAGGTTTTAGACTTGTGTTTCATCAAGTAGATATAACCGTATCTACTCAAATCATCCGTGAAAGTAACAAAATAACGATATCCACCTCGCGCCGACACACTCATTGGACCACATACATCAGAATGTATGATTTCCAATAAATCTGTCGCCCGTTCCATTGAACCGGAAAACGGCGTTCTAGTCATCTTGCCCATAAGGCATGGCTCACATGTATCAAATGATTCATAATCAAGTGATTCCAAAAGTCCATCCGAATGGAGCTTCTTCATGCGTTTAACGCCAATATGACCTAGACGGCAGTGCCACATATATGCGGATATATCATCATTAAGTTTAATCCTTTTAGCATCAACATTATGAATATGTGTAACATTATCATCGAGATCTAATAGAAATAAACCATTCATCATTGGTGCATGACCATAAAAGATTTCATTCATATAAATGGAACAACCATTGTTCTCGGATTTAAATGAATAACCACTTCGCATCAAACACGATCCAGATACAATGTTCATGCTCAGTGCAGGCACCAGATAACATTTATTCAAGTTTATAACTAATCCCGATGGTAAGTGGAGAGGCAGCGTTCCGACGGCGATCACATCAACACTTGATCCATTGCCGACACGCATCTTGACCTCACCCCTTGCTAGCGGTCGCTTGTTCCGCAGCCCCTGATTCGAGTTACAAATATTAGCAACTGAACCGGTATCAAATACCCAGGTGCTACTGCGAGCACTAGTCAAGTACACATCAATAACATGTATATCATATATACCTTTGTTTGCCTTGCCGGCCTTCTTGTCTGCCAGATACTTGGGGCAGTTGCGCTTCCAATGGCCAGTCCCCTTACAATAGTAGCACTCGGAATCAGACTTAGGTCCAACTCGGGGTTTCTTTTCAGGCGCGGCAACCGGCTTGCCGCCCTTACTTCCCTTCCGTTTTCCCTTCTTGTCTTTCTTGAAACCAGTGTTCCTATTGATCATCAACACTTGATGTTCCTTTTTGATCTCCACTTCTGCAGTTTTAAGCATTGACAGAAGCTCGGGGAGAGACTTCTTCATGCCTTGCATATTATAGTTCATCACAAAGCTCTTATAGCTAGGTGGCAGAGACTGCAGAACACGATGGATGCCTAAGTCAATGGGAATCGATATTCCCAAGGACACAAGCTTATCGGCGTAACCCGACATCTTGAGTACATGCTCACTAACGGACCTGTGCTCTTCCATCATGCAACTAAAGAACTTTTCTGAAGCGTTGTAGCTCTCTACAGCAGCATGTGTGTCGAAAATCATTTTCAACTCACCCATTGTATCAAATGCATTGCCGTTTTCGAAACGCTTTCGAAGTTCTGGCTCTAGCCCATACAATATGCCGCAATGAACTAAGTTGTGGTCCTCCTGACGAGTCTGATAGACATTCTTCTCCTCGTCAGGGGCATCATCAAAAGGTGGGGGGCCTAACGGCGCTTCTAGGACATATTGCTTTTGTGCAGCAGAGAGGAGAATCCTCAAATTCATGGCCCATTCGGTAAAGTTGCTACCGTTCGTTGCTAGTTTCTCTTTCTCCATGAACACATTGAAATTAAAAGCAGGTGGTGCCATCTACAACAGAATTTGTAAAGTTTAGACTAAGTGTATGATAGATTGAGTTCAACTAATCTTTATTACGAATGAACTCCCACTCAAAAATGACATCCCTCGTGACTTTTTGGTGATTACATGAACCAAATCCACTACACCAAGTCCGATCATCACGTGAGTCGGTATAGCTTCAAAGGCGAGCATAAAATGGGCATCATATCACCTATATGACTCATGCTTAACCTTTCGGTCCGTGTTCCGAGGCCATGTCTGTACATGCTAGGCTCGCCAAGTTAGAACCTTAGTATTCGCATGTGTAACTGTTTTACACCCGAAATATGGTCGTGGATCCAAGAACACCCGATCATCACGTGATGTCTTGGAGCGACGAAAACATAATCGGTGCATACTAAAGGAAGAACACATTCTTATCTTGATATTTAAATGAGGGATCATCTTATTATGCTAACAAAGCGCTAAACAAGCAATATAAGATGCTATCAAACATCATATGTTTATTAGTGAAATTATATGGTTCCCGCAGATGATCTCTATCATGTGCATCGTGGTATGATCACTATCATACCTATATGTGTAAATCCAAGGTCTATGGATTTTACACCCTATGTGTGTTGTAAGAGTATCATCTCATACTTCTACTTACAACACTACCATATCATAACACTAGCCCAGCAACAATCTAAACTAGACGCCTCTAATTTATCCATTGCAAGTTTTATGTGGCTTAGGGCTTTCGAGATAGAACCGTTCTTACCTACGAACATGAACCACAACGAGGATAATCAAATTGTTGACAACTCGCTTGCAAAATAGATATTGACTATAGTAGGAGAGACAGACACCCGCTAGCCACTTATGCAAACTAGTTGCATGTCAAGCGTGGAACAGGTCTCATGTGCGAGGACATGTAAAGTTTGTCCGGGCCGCTTCATCCCACTATGCCACCAATATCCAAAATTACAACAAAGGAGCAACAACATGATCATCATCGCCCACATACTCATATGTGTACTACCCGTGTAAAGTATCTACGCATAGATCCGGCTCTGATACCACTGTAGGGGTCGCAGCATAGAAAACAAAAAATTTCCTACGATGTGAACTATATACCAAGATCCATCTACTAGATACAAACAACGGGCGGATGTATATCCGTAGAGAACATACCCTTGAATACCGACAAAGCTTAACGAGTTCAACTCGTGGTTGATGTAGACGATCTCTTGCCGATCTCAAGATCGAGAGGAAGTCCTAGCGCCGCAAATCAGCAGCGCATCCGTGCTCGCACACACGTTCGAGGCACCGAGCAACCTCCGCCTCCTCGCTCCAGCGATGCAGCGGAAGCACAACTCTTTCTTGCTGAATAGCCACCGGGAACATGTATCTCGCTAGTCCGAGACCATGGGGGATAAATTCTAGAGGGGGAGAGAGATCCTTCACGAGGAGGTGTAAGAGACAAGTGAGGAGGGGGGCTCCTTTTATAGGAGGAGGGGGGGCACCCAAGGGGGTGGCCGCCGGCCATGGGGGCTTCCCCCTCCCCTCCTTCATTCATGTGGGTGGACACTCCACTCACAAAATGCCCTTTAAATTTCCTCCACTCAAAAGTCCACTCAAATTCCCATTAAATTTCCACCAAATTTAATGCAAACTCTCATTAAATAAAACTCTTTTATTTTATTCAGAATTTTGTCAATTACTTTAATGACAAACATTCACAAATAACCCCTTGCTAGAATTCTATTTCACATGCATAACCACTTTATGCAATTTCACCCGAAAACCTGTTTCGGTATCTAGTGAAATAAATTCCTGCGCTTGTTCATTCTTTCGGCATGAAACATTTGCTCCAATTGGATGTCGGTGTCTCTTAAGTGTGTCACCCTACGGTTCGTGAATAATGCGGACATGATCGAGACCCCTCTCGGATCAATAATCAGAAGCGGGATCTGGAGACCCATACTGACTCCCACACATTCAACGATGACTTTCTTGTGATCGTCGGAACCTTTTACGCTAGTATCTTAATCCCTTTGTTTCACGATATATTACATGTCCGAGATTCGATCATCGGTATCTCCATACCTAGTTTGATCTCGTTACCGACATGCACTCTTTTCTCGTTCCTGTGATATAACATTCTAGTGATCAAATCACTTGCTTGCAAGCTAATCAATGTGATATCACCGAGAGGGCCCAGAGTATATCTATCCGTCATCGGGATGAACAAATTCCACTCTCGATCCATGAGCCTCAACATAACACTTTATTAGTTCTGAATCCATCTTTATAATCACCCTGTTACGGTGTGACGTTTGATGTTATCAAGAAACTCTTCCGGTGTTAGTGATTGACATGATCTCATGGTCTAAGGATTAGGATCACTTCGTAAGTTGTTATAGCAATATAAACTCAATGACTTTGATCGTAATGCTATACTTCGGATGAATGTTCATCACACCATTACACTAATGTTGTGATCCCGTTATTAACAACATCCATTGTCCATGATCAGGAAACCTTGATCATCTTGTTAATCAACGAGCTAGTTTATGAGAGAGGCATAACTAGGAACTTTCTGTTTGTTTATTAAACACACATGTATTAACGTTTCCGTATTAATACAATTATAGCATGCAAAATAAACATCTATCATATACTTGGAATACACATAATAAACACTTTATTATTGCCTCTCAGGGCATATTCCCTTCAGGTGCAAATGCAAGGGTCTTCCACTATGTAATTTACTAAGCCAGAGCCCATTTAGCATTTTGCTGTACACGGAAGCCACTGTACGAGAAACATGTTCAATCTCTAAGTCCCTGGGTGGTTTTCTTCTAGTTCACACACGAAAGATATGGTTCCCCTAGTTGCCACCTTGTTCACAATTGAGTATCCACATTCCACCCAGATGATTCATTGAGTACTTGTTTTATTATATAAAACATATATTTTTCCAACACTTCATATATTCATAACATGGTATTCCACCCCAAGTCTATAGCAGGGCTAAGCATACTACAACTATGATGTTTCCACTAAGGAAGATATAAAGGATATCCTAATAGGACATAGCATATCATAGTAACATAGTAGCCCTATCATGCATAATACAAAAATTCCACTAAGTGTATTGAAAATAGTAGGACATGAATGAAAGTGCCACTTGCCTTTTTGGTAGATAAAGTAGATTCACTCCTTGACCTTTCAATAGTCACACTCTTGAAAGTTCAGTACAATTCAATCAAGCAAGCACATATTCAAACTAGCATTCAAACAATTCACCACATAAAATAACAAAAACAAAGCAATGCATGCAAGCATGCAAAAGATTATTTTTATTTGTAAAAGTGGTTTATAATAGGCTATAAACATTTTAAAACACCTATTGGTCATTTATAAAAGTGGCAAAATCCTTTAAAACCAAGTTAGTGAAAATGGCCCATTTAAATCATTTTTGTTTTGCTAGAAATGATTTAAAGCAAAGTAATACTTTATAATATTTGACAAATATATTTTTAAACACAAATGTTAGTGTTGATGGTCAAATTGTCTAAAAACAAAATCATTTAAAAAAGGTTTCACTCAAAAAGCATTTTTAAATCAAGCACCATTTTTATTTTACTAGAAATGCTTTTTATTCAAAGGAATAATTCCTTAGTATCACAAAATATACTGTCACATCCCAAGATTTTCCAAATCTTGTAATGTGAAAATAATTGAATAAAATAAAACATTGTTTGATTTTCAGAGCCAGAAGAAACTTTTTGAATTCAATTGGAACCTCAAACCCATTTGAATTAAATAAAATCCTAAAGGGATTCATAAAGATAAACATTTAATAAAAGAAATTAAAATGTTTTGGAAATACTATTTTGGATCTCTTAATAAAAGATTAGGTATTCAAAAGAAAAGATGGATTTATAAATAAAGATTATTTTATAAAGCCAAATTAAACCTTGACCAAACTTTGGGAATTAAAACATTTAGTTTTGAATAAAAAATAACAAAGGTTTATTTAAAATAAATTAATAAGGATTTGATATCCAACTTTATTTAAATAAAAAGGTTTTACCATTTTAATTAAAACAACAAACTTATTAAATTGTTTTAAATAAGTTTCTAAGTATTTTATATTCTCAAACAAAACCTACTACAATGTTTTGACTTTATTTTAGATTTCAAAATAAAAATTTCAATAAAACAAATCCTATTGGATTTAATAATGAAAGTCTATTATATTAATTAATAATGGACACTAAAATAAAAAGTTATTTTGTTTTAAAACAAATTTCCAAATATTATATATTTCCCAAATTAAACCTACTAACTTTATTTTGAAAATATTTAGGTTACAAATAAAGATTTATTAATAAAATTAAACCCTATTTGATTTAATAACTAAGGTCCATTTTATTTAATTATTAATGGACCCTAAAGTAAAAGGATTATTTTATTTTAAACAAGTTTTCCAAATATTCTTTATTTTCAAATAAAACCTACTGATTGGGTTTTGAAAGCATTTGGCTTTTAAATGAAGATTTTATTAATTAAAACAAACCCTATATTATTAAATAACTAAAATATCCATTTTATTTAAATTAAAGAATGGATCTTAAAAAGAATAAAATTATTATTTTATTTTTGAGATTTGGATTATGTTGAAAAACAAAACCAAATTCAAAGTAAAGTTGAGTGTTGGTTTGAATTTGTTTGAATGTTTGAAAACATTGTTTGAATATCAAATCAGAAAATAGAAATAGAAAAGGTAAAACAAAGTAACAGAAAAAATAAGAGAAATATAGCAGCCCAACCCATCAGCCCAACAGCCCAACGCCAGCCCACTTGTGCCTTGCCCCGAACCGTTTTCTTCAACGCAGAAAGAACCCGCTGAGCAGCTGACAGGTGGACCTCCTCCTCGTCTCTTTTCCCACTGACGCAACGGCCCCACTCCACTGTTCTCCTTCTTCCCCGCGCGACCCCTTCTCCCCTCACCTCGCTGCCGTTGCAGGCCTTGATTCCGCGCGTTCAATTCGCCTTAACGCCGCGTTAATTCCTCGTCGCGGCCACGCCCATTTAACCGCCTGCTCCTCCTCCTCCTTTCCCCTCACACGCCACTCCCTCTCTGCCCCGAGGCTGCTGCAATTTGAGCACGCACCGCCGCAGCTCCGACCACCGTCCTCCCTCGATTCCGGCCGAGCCACACCTCTCCTGCCTCCACAAGCATACAAGCACACTCACCACTTCCTGGCGCATCTCCCAGTGCCCTCTGTTCAACCGCGGGCGCCCCAGAACGTCGCCTACGTCAAGCTTCCGACGCTGCCGCGTCTGCCTTCAATTCCGGCAAGAACTCAGGTAGATTCCGACCGCCCCGTACCTTCTCGTTCATGCACGTGACATCTCCGTGACCTCCCGCACTTAACCATGCCCCTGTTTTGTCCTAGGACGATCTACAACATCGTCTTCGACCACGACTGAGGCCACCCGACGCCGACCTTCACTCCGGCGAACAATTGCCGCAGTACCCGAGCTCCCCTTGTCAAGCCAACAGTACGACGAGCACCACCGTGACCTCCTGAACCCGGTGAGCTTCTTCTCCTCCTCTCTCGCTTCCTAGAACCACCGCGAACCCCTCGCCTGGCCGTGCGCCGCCGTTAGCCGCCGTCAGCACCGCCCACTTTAGGTCAGAGTCGCCAGTACCGTTCGATCCAGATTTAGCGGCCACGATTAGATCACTTATCGTCGAAGGGTTATATCCTCTAGGCCACTCGATCTGACTAGATCCAACGCCCCACAGCCGCGATCCAGCCGAAGCGGTATGGACCAATAGGAACACGACGCGTGGCCAGGTTTTAAACTAAAAACAGATTTGAATCTGATTTAAATGCAAACTTTAAACCCTTGTAACTTGAGATCTACACGTCCAAATTTGGCAAATTTTATATCAATAAAATCAGGAGAACAAGCCCTAGCTAACCATGGCCTTAGTTTTGAAAATAGTATCTGTTAGCTTGTTTGAATTTACAGAAACATTTGTGTACTTGTTTAGAGTATAAAAATTGTTTAAAATTGTTTTTAGGATCAAATCTTTTGCATAATGGATTTGTGTGACCTTACTGACCCTAGGAACCAACTCATAGTGTTAAAAATGATTTTTGTGAAATTTAAGTTGAATTATTTAACTTAGCCATTTTCTAGCCAAATAAACTCATTGATTTTATTATGGAAAAGCTTTTGCAAGGAAAACTTTGGGAAAATGTTATGGACCAAACATACTGACCCAAAACACCAAGCCTTGCCAAAGGCAACTCACTTGGTGAAAAATATAAAGTTTTGCTTTGAAAGGAATAATTTTCACCACATAAAATGTTGAATGGATTTTAAAATAGATTTTGAGCAAAACCCTCTAACTAATGACTTTGCCATTTTGGTAAATGACTAATTTGGACCTTACAAAGTTTATAAACCTAGTAGAGACCAACCTTGCCACAGAACCCTCTTTTGCCTGAGATAGGATCCATTGCTTTGTGTGTGTGAAATAATGTTTGAATGTTGGTATGGAATGCTACTTGATACTATGTTTGTTTGATTGTAGTGAAATTAGCAAAGTGTGAGACTAGCAAGATCAAGGAGTGACTATCATTTCCTAACAAAAAGGCAAGTTACACTATCATACAAAAGACCTACTATTTTCATTATACTTAGTGGATTTTGTAAACATGCATGAAAATGTTTTATACTTATGCTATGCTAATCCTAATAGGATTCCCTATACACTCCTTAGTGAAAATATTGAAGTTGTACATGCTTAGCCATGCCATGTTTTGAAAAGAGATACATGTTGAGATTTTACAAAGGTTGAGATAAGGACTTGTGTTTTACATAATAAAACAAGGACTCAATGAACCACCTAGGTGGAGGACACTTTATGTTTTGGAGAAGGTGGCAACAAAAGGGAACCATGTCTATGGCAATCACTTTGTGTTGTGCTCCAAATGAAAACCACCTAGGAAACTTAGAGATTGAACATGTTTCTCCAATTGTGGCTTTCGTGTACAACCACATGCTATTATGGCTCTGGCTTAGTCAATTACATTAGGAAGACCCTTACATTGTCTTTAGTTACCGGACATGGGGATCTGGAATGCTTCATGGGGGCTGAAGACAAGCTAGCAATGATGTATGGGAGGACCTTTTGGAAAGACTTCGTCACACTCTCAGTCTGCCAGTACTCCATCTTGGTGAGCACTAATCCAGTAGGCCACTGGTGGCAACAAGATGGGATTGTGTCATGTGGGTAAAGTGTACTCCTTCTGCAGAAGTTAATAAAACCTAAGTACTTAGCCGTGTCCCCGGTTATGGACAATACTGAGCAACTAAAGCTTGAACCATGGGAGATCTCGACATTCCAACTTCTAATATAAAAACTTGATGCACTTGGGGGTACCAAGGAATTCAAAGAGATTTGCTAAGCTTGTTGCACTTGGGGATTTACCAAGATGCTCAAGAGCATGAGGTACTTGGGGTTACCAAGGGACTCATGAGATTTTGATAAAAACTTGATGCACTTGGGGTTACCAAGTAGCTCAAGGGATTTTGACAAGGACTTGAACACTTGAGTTTCTACCAAGGAGTTCAAGGTACTTGGAAAAGAGATTTGACAAAGGACCAAAACCATTTTGAAAAGATAGGATAAATGTTGCTTTATGCAAATAAGCCTTAAACTCTACTTAGCCAATTATGCATGCATTGATAGGATCCACTCATATCTACATAAAAGTGAAGCTTGCCAATACAATTCAAAATGTATTGACCCTTGTGGCTGTAACTTGTAATGTTGCAGGTTGATTGTTTTATTATATGAAGGTTGTTTGATTGATTAGGATTACAAAGCCTACAACCAACATCTGCATGTGGCACTTTGAAGATGAAGGACCCATGACTATATTTATTCCGCTGCAATGTATTGTAATAGCCATATGAGCTATGTATGATGTAATAAAATTATATTATTCCTGGTTATAAAGTTATATTTTGACCTTGTTTCTTGATATTACATCTTACTGTGGATGCTAGCTATTGATCCAGGGACTAGCATTGTAAAACACAGGAGGGATCAATCTTATATTTAAGATTGGGACCCCTACAGATGGTATCAGAGCATTGTGTTGCCTGTAGGATTTGTAAACCTAGGATTGGACAAAAACCCTTAGAAAATATAGGAATTATATTTTGTTCCAAAACTTATTTACAAAAACACTTGTAACTCTTTCCTCAACCATTTTGGTTTCAACTCTACATCTTTTCTGCTTCAACTTGATGGAGAAACCTACCCTTGATCAAGGACTACACCATGTGCAAAGGACTTCTTCAACTTCTTCAACTCTAATGACTCCAACATCTTCAGCATATTCCCCAAGGACTTCCAACTTGGATATCACTAAGGACCACCGGTGAAACAAGGAAAATCTTACTCAAGATTTAGAGACTGAGGGAATGCAAAATAGGAGGAAACCGTCGACAACTTTGAAGTATTGTAACCAAGAGTTTATCTCAAGGAAACCAAGATATCATGCAAGAAGAATCAACCAAGAAGAAGGAAATATCACAAATGAACCATATAGATGGACCACCAAATTTTAGCTAAGACAAAACACCAACTTATGTGGTGTAACAAAAATGTTTTGTTGCCTAAGTATGTGCTTGAACCTTGAATGAGTGAAAAGTTTGTTGTGATTGCATGCACATTGCTTGTGTGGATTGTGATGTGTGTAACTAGAAATATTTCCTTAGAAATTTCTTGCCCATTCTAATCTTCCTTCAACCCAAACAGATGACTACACCAAAGGACTCCAAGGTTGATGACACCAACACCAACCAAGCTGACAACCTGGGGGAGCTCATAGCAACCCAACATCAGTTGAACCAACTGACAGCTCAGTTCCTAGCCAATAATAGTAATGAAGATCCAGCACTGCAAAAGTTTTTGGAGGAACAATCTCAACTAATGCTTAAGGTGACTAATCAAATGATTAGCATGGAAGAAAATTTTCCTAGAAGAGAGTATGATAGCAAGGATGACAAGAATGTTGTTCTAGATGGAGCCCCAGCTTGCATTATTTGTGGAGACAAGGAACATACTTCCAAGGAGCATGAAGGACAATGCCCCAATTGTGATGAAGACCATTCTGTTGGAGAATGCCCTACCTCTCAAGCTACTTGCTACCTTTGTGAGGGAAGTGATCATACTCCTGGCCTATGTCCTATCTATGCCATGGTAGAACAAAGGAAACAAGAAGGATCCAAGTCTACCAAAGGAAAAGGACCACTTATACCTCCAAGCAATACAACCCAATTCAAAGGATCAAGGAAAATCAAGAAGCCCAAGCAAGACATGAGCCTTGTACAATGTCGTAAATGTAAGGAAATGGGACACTACTCCAGTGGATGCCCAGAGAACATAAAGAATAAAGGAATTGACCAAGTGTGGTGTAACAACTGTAACGAACCAGGTCACTTTGTAGCAACTTGCCCACAAGAGCCACGTAAAGAACTCAATGACATTCATTGCTTCAACTGCAAGAATTCGGGACACTATGCAAGAAACTGTCCAGAAAGGATGAAGAACAAGTTGAACAAGCCTATGGAGAAGCTCAATCTTGGCCCATGAGCCAAGTATGGAAACCTAGGAAACCATGCAAATGTTTGCAATAAGAAAATTTTATCCAGGACCCAAGAAGGCCAACATGTAATTTTTGTTTGAAAAATTGTTAAGGGTGGTAGTACCCTAGTAGCCTTGAACTTGCTTGTAACCCTAGCCTTCCCAAATCTCGGGACGAGATTTATTTTAAGGGTGGTAGCCTGTCACATCCCAAGATTTTCCAAATCTTGTAATGTGAAAATAATTGAATAAAATAAAACTTTGTTTGATTTTCAGAGCCAGAAGAAACTTTTTGAATTCAATTGGAACCTCAAACCCATTTGAATTAAATAAAATCCTAAAGGGATTCATAAAGATAAACATTTAATAAAAGAAATTAAAATGTTTTGGAAATACTATTTTGGATCTCTTAATAAAAGATTTGGTATTCAAAAGAAAAGATGGATTTATAAATAAAGATTATTTTATAAAGCCAAATTAAACCTTGACCAAACTTTGGGAATTAAAACATTTAGTTTTGAATAAAAAATAACAAAGGTTTATTTAAAATAAATTAATAAGGATTTGATATCCAACTTTATTTAAATAAAAAGGTTTTACCATTTTAATTAAAACAGCAAACTTATTAAATTGTTTTAAATAAGTTTCTAAGTATTTTATATTCTCAAACAAAACCTACTACAGTGTTTTGACTTTATTTTAGATTTCAAAATAAAAATTTCAATAAAACAAATCCTATTGGATTTAATAATGAAAGTCTATTATATTAATTAATAATGGACACTAAAATAAAAAGTTATTTTGTTTTAAAACAAATTTCCAAATATTATATATTTCCCAAATTAAACCTACTAACTTTATTTTGAAAATATTTAGGTTACAAATAAAGATTTATTAATAAAATTAAACCCTATTTGATTTAATAACTAAGGTCCATTTTATTTAATTATTAATGGACCCTAAAGTAAAAGGATTATTTTATTTTAAACAAGTTTTCCAAATATTCTTTATTTTCAAATAAAACCTACTGATTGGGTTTTGAAAGCATTTGGCTTTTAAATGAAGATTTTATTAATTAAAACAAACCCTATATTATTAAATAACTAAAATATCCATTTTATTTAAATTAAAGAATGGATCTTAAAAAGAATAAAATTATTATTTTATTTTTGAGATTTGGATTATGTTGAAAAACAAAACCAAATTCAAAGTAAAGTTGAGTGTTGGTTTGAATTTGTTTGAATGTTTGAAAACATTGTTTGAATATCAAATCAGAAAATAGAAATAGAAAAGATAAAACAAAGTAACAGAAAAAATAAGAGAAATAGAGCAGCCCAACCCATCAGCCCAACAGCCCAACGCCAGCCAACTTGTGCCTTGCCCCGAACCGTTTTCTTCACCGCAGAAAGAACCCGCTGAGCAGCTGACAGGTGGACCTCCTCCTCGTCTCTTTTCCCACTGACGCAACGGCCCCACTCCACTGTTCTCCTTCTTCCCCGCGCGACCCCTGCTCCCCTCACCTCGCTGCCGTTGCAGGCCTTGATTCCGCGCGTTCAATTCGCCTTAACGCCGCGTTAATTCCTCGTCGCGGCCACGCCCATTTAACCGCCTGCTCCTCCTCCTCCTTTCCCCTCACACGCCACTCCCTCTCTGCCCCGAGGCTGCTGCAATTTGAGCACGCACCGCCGCAACTCCGACCATCGTCCTCCCTCGATTCCGGCCGAGCCACACCTCTCCTGCCTCCACAAGCATACAAGCACACTCACCACTTCCTGGCGCATCTCCCAGTGCCCTCTGTTCAACCGCGGGCGCCCCAGAACGTCGCCTACGTCAAGCTTCCGACGCCGCCGCGTCTGCCTTCAATTCCGGCAAGAACTCAGGTAGATTCCGACCGCCCCGTACCTTCTCGTTCATGCACGTGACCTCTCTGTGACCTCCCGCACTTAACCATGTCCCTGTTTTGTCCTAGGACGATCTACAACATCGTCTTCGACCACGACTGAGGCCACCCGACGCCGACCTTCACTCCGGCGAACAATTGCCGCAGTACCCGAGCTCCCCTTGTCAAGCCAACAGTACGACGAGCACCACCGTGACCTCCTGAACCCGGTGAGCTTCTTCTCCTCCTCTCTCGCTTCCTAGAACCACCGCGAACCCCTCGCCTGGCCGTGCGCCGCCGTTAGCCGCCGTCAGCACCGCCCACTTTAGGTCAGAGTCGCCAGTACCGTTCGATCCAGATTTAGCGGCCACGATTAGATCACTTATCGTCGAAGGGGTATGTCCTCTAGGCCACTCGATCTGACTAGATCCAACGCCCCACAGCCGCGATCCAGCCGAAGCGGTATGGACCAATAGGAACACGACGCGTGGCCAGGTTTTAAACTAAAAACAGATTTGAATCTGATTTAAATGCAAACTTCAAACCCTTGTAACTTGAGATCTACACGTCCAAATTTGGCAAATTTTATATCAATGAAATCAGGAGAACAAGCCCTAGCTAACCATGGCATTAGTTTTGAAAATAGTATCTGTTAGCTTGTTTGAATTTACAAAAACATTTTTGTACTTGTTTAGAGTATAAAAATTGTTTAAAATTGTTTTTAGGATCAAATCTTTTGCATAATGGATTTGTGTGACCTTACTGACCCTAGGAACCAACTCATAGTGTTAAAAATGATTTTTGTGAAATTTAAGTTGAATTATTTAACTTAGCCATTTTCTAGCCAAATAAACTCATTGATTTTATTATGGAAAAGCTTTTGCAAGGAAAACTTTGGGAAAATGTTATGGACCAAACATACTGACCCAAAACACCAAGCCTTGCCAAAGGCAACTCACTTGGTGAAAAATATAAAGTTTTGCTTTGAAAGGAATAATTTTCACCACATAAAATGTTGAATGGATTTTAAAATAGATTCTGAGCAAAACCCTCTAACTAATGACTTTGCCATTTTGGTAAATGACTAATTTGGACCTTACAAAGTTTATAAACCTAGTAGAGACCAACCTTGCCACAGAACCCTCTTTTGCATGAGATAGGATCCATTGCTTTGTGTGTGTGAAATAATGTTTGAATGTTGGTATGGAATGCTACTTGATACTATGTTTGTTTGATTGTAGTGAAATTAGCAAAGTGTGAGACTAGCAAGATCAAGGAGTGACTATCATTTCCTAACAAAAAGGCAAGTTACACTATCATACAAAAGACCTACTATTTTCATTATACTTAGTGGATTTTGTAAACATGCATGAAAATGTTTTATACTTATGCTATGCTAATCCTAATAGGATTCCCTATACACTCCTTAGTGAAAATATTGAAGTTGTACATGCTTAGCCATGCTATGTTTTGAAAAGAGATACATGTTGAGATTTTACAAAGGTTGAGATAAGGACTTGTGTTTTACATAATAAAACTAGGACTCAATGAACCACCTAGGTGGAGGACACTTTATGTTTTGGAGAAGGTGGCAACAAAAGGGAACCATGTCTATGGCAATCACTTTGTGTTGTGCTCCAAATGAAAACCACCTAGGAAACTTAGAGATTGAACATGTTTCTCCAATTGTGGCTTTCGTGTACAACCACATGCTATTATGGCTCTGGCTTAGTCAATTACATTAGGAAGACCCTTACATTGTCTTTAGTTACCGGACATGGGGATCTGGAATGCTTCATGGGGGCTGAAGACAAGCTAGCAATGATGTATGGGAGGACCTTTTGGAAAGACTTCGTCACACTCTCAGTCTGCCAGTACTCCATCTTGGTGAGCACTAATCCAGTAGGCCACTGGTGGCAACAAGATGGGATTGTGTCATGTGGGTAAAGTGTACTCCTTCTGCAGAAGTTAATAAAACCTAAGTACTTAGCCGTGTACCCGGTTATGGACAATACTGAGCAACTAAAGCTTGAACCATGGGAGATCTCGACATTCCAACTTCTAATATAAAAACTTGATGCACTTGGGGGTACCAAGGAATTCAAAGAGATTTGCTAAGCTTGTTGCACTTGGTTATTTACCAAGATGCTCAAGAGCATGAGGTACTTGGGGTTACCAAGGGACTCATGAGATTTTGATAAAAACTTGATGCACTTGGGGTTACCAAGTAGCTCAAGGGATTTTGACAAGGACTTGAACACTTGAGTTTCTACCAAGGAGTTCAAGGTACTTGGAAAAGAGATTTGACAAAGGACCAAAACCATTTTGAAAAGATAGGATAAATGTTGCTTTATGCAAATAAGCCTTAAACTCTACTTAGCCAATTATGCATGCATTGATAGGATCCACTCATATCTACATAAAAGTGAAGCTTGCCAATACAATTCAAAATGTATTGACCCTTGTGGCTGTAACTTGTAATGTTGCAGGTTGATTGTTTTATTATATGAAGATTGTTTGATTGATTAGGATTACAAAGCCTACAACCAACATCTGCCTGTGGCACTTTGAAGATGAAGGACCCATGACTATATTTATTCCGCTGCAATGTATTGTAATAGCCATATGAGCTATGTATGATGTAATAAAATTATATTATTCCTGGTTATAAAGTTATATTTTGACCTTGTTTCTTGATATTACATCTTACTGTGGATGCTAGCTATTGATCCAGGGACTAGCATTGTAAAACACAGGAGGGATCAATCTTATATTTAAGATTGGGACCCCTACATATACTTGTAAATCCAAAAGTTGGTTTTTATGGTCATGTAAGATCCCTCCTTTATAAAGGAAAAAGGATCCCTGTGATTGCAATGCTACTCCCTGGATCATTGCTAGCATCCACAGTTTAAGATTAAGTCCACAGAAACAAAGGTCATTATTACAGGCATTCTAGAGACAAACATAGTCTTTACAACTCCAAGGCCACTGGCCTAGTACAATAGTTTGAATAAGTAAATAAATAAAAGTCTTCATCTTCATGTGCCACAGGCAAACATGTTGAGTGTAGACTCATGACTCCTAATCCTCATCAGAGTAACCTGCAACATCACAAGTTACAGCCACAGTGGGTCAATACATTGGAATGGTATTGGCAAGTGATACCTTAGTATAATTTAGGTGGACTAGATACTATATGCAATTTGGCTAAGTGTAGCTTGGTTTGCTTTGCTCAAAATAGGTTTTTCCTATTAGTTGAAATCACTAAGTTTTTCTTTGCCAAAACTTTTCCCAAGGAACCACCAATAGACATTGAGGTCCTTCAACCTTTTTCACCCACAAGTTTTACTTAGAAATTGGGATGAGGAGATTCTTGATAGCTTCCATGTCTTGATGCTCAAGTTGTCCTTTTCCAGGGACATGGCTAAGTACTTAGATTCTTCCATCTGCAGAGGTTGTGCACTTTCCCCACCAGACTTGATGTTCACCAAGACAGGACCTTTCAGAAGCCTTTCCTTAGACCAAATGGACGCGCTCCAACCTATCATTCCCACTACCACCAACTGTCCAAATGGCTAAGTTCTAGCAACCTATATGATCCAGGCAGAGCCCATATTACCAAGTGGCCGCACTAGAAGCTTCTCAACACTTGGCCTCTAAAATCTCTTTGTTCCTGGGTGGCTTTCCACAAGTGAGATACACAAGGTTCACCAGTCCCCTGGCCTTGTGTAACCACTCAACACTAACCATTCCTTCCATTCCACCCAGGTGTTTCATTTACTTAGTTGTTTTATTAGGCAAAACACAAGTCCAAAGACTTAGAAATATTTTCATCATAGCATGTATATTTCACCAACCCTTGGTTGCTACTAGCTAGGCTAAGCATGGCATAGATAAGCATCTTAACTTAGAAATTTCCTAGCAATTCTACAAATACTAGGATTTCCCAACATGGCATATAAGAAAAATATAGCATGCAAGACTAGCAAAATATTTCTAATGCTTAGTAGAAAACATAGGGATAAAAATATTCATGAAGTACCACTTGCCTTGGTAGTTTGGAGAGTAGCTACACTCCTCACAATCACAATCACTAGCACCAAAATCTAAACAAAGAATTATAGCCACAAATCACATACAAAACATATACAAACAAAAATATATACATGCATGCAATATGATATGTGATGATTTTTAAAACTCAACCAAGCAAGTGTATAGTACTGGTTCATAAACAAGTTAAAAACTTGCCAAACAACATCTATTTAAAGCCTAAAACATTTCTTAAACAATTCATATACTCAAATTAGCCCTACACAAGTTTCTGCAAATAAACCCATTTTAACATAAGCAAAACATTAAACACATTGCATATTTAGAAAGGTCTTGTTCTCCTGATTCCAATGATATAAATTTTTTAAAATTCTAACGTGGGGATCAAAAGTTATAGCCAAAACAAAATCAAACTTCTAATAGATTCAAATCCTGTTTTTAAATCCAAACAGCTGCCACGCGTCTTAATCTAATTGGCCCGTACCGCTTCGCTCAGGATCGCGCCTGTGAGCCATTAGATCAACATAATCTGCACGGCCCAGATCTACTCGTACTGGTTCGTTAAGTGATCTAATCTCGCACGCTGGATCCAGATCCAATGGCTCTGGATCAAACGACCAAAGCTGGGCGGCGCTGGCGGTGGCTCCTGCGGCAGCGAGCTCTGCCTACGGAGGCGCGGCGCTACAGGTGGCTAGGGGGTCGTCGGAGATGCTTACCAGGATCGCGACGAAGCATTGATGCTCAACCTGGCGACGACTTGGCAAGGGGCGCACGGACACGGTCGCTGGAGCTCGTCGGAGTTGCGGGCGGCATCTTTTGCTTGCTGTAGAAGACGTTGCCGAGGCTCTGCGTCGTCCTAGCACAAGCCAGAGGGTTTAGGAGATGCGTAAGGGCCTAGCGAACAAGACAGTACCAAAGGGGAGGCAAGGGGCGGTCTCATCTTACCTTAATCGCACGTCGGAGTCGAGCGGCGGCTCAGGTGCTCGCGGGTGAGAACGAGGACGTCGCTCTGGGTCACGAGAAAGAAAACGGAGGGCATTAGTGGATGCGCAAGATCATGCTGGTCACAGTGGTTTGAACTAGAGGCAAAGGGGCGGTCTGTGCTTACCGAGATTCATCGCCGGAGTTCGTCTGTCTGCGGAGGCGCAAAGGCAATTGAGGGCAGCTTGGGGGCGTAGAGGTGGCGCTAGGTGAGGGGAAATGGACGCCGTGCAGGGGGGGTCTTATAGCCAGAGCGGGGGCAAGGATCGCGCGGCGTATCAATGGCAATTAAGCGCGCAGTAACAGTGGCGAGGTAACGGAGGAGCGAGCGTCGCAGCCGCGCGTGATTGATGACGAAGGCGACGTGGTCGCAGGGTCCACTCGTCAGCGAGTTAAACAGCGAGGGGGTGGGGTCGTGCAGTCAGTGACCTGGGGGGTGTGTCTGCGGGTGAGCGAGAGGGAGGGAGACCCCGGGTGACTTAGTGGGCTGGATTAGCAGTTGGGCCAGAGAGGTAGCGCTGGCCTTTTTCTATTTCTTTTCTCCTTTTTTTCTGTTTTGATTTTCTGAAATGATTTTTAAATCCAAATCAAAAGAGTTTGAATTCAAATCTTCTCTAGGTTTTTATACTGCAAACCTTGCACTCAAATGTGTGTCAAACACTACTACTTAATCAAAACACTTTGATCAAATGAAAATAAAATAAAACCAAGCCTTTATGATATATATTCAAATAGGCATATTATTGGTTTATTCACTCATTTTGTTTTGAAATTTTGTTCAAACTTTTGGTGCTGCCTAAGTTTGAATTATCAAACTTTACTGAATCAAAACAAGTATTCTTCTCACTGGAAGATAGCACTAAGGCTAGAGCAAACTTACATGAAATAATAAGCATGAAAGCTTCTGTTTTGAAATGATTTGTTTGAAATGAAATTCATATGATCATGGATGCATGTATGATATGCATAAGTTTGAATTATGATTTTAGGTATGTTACAGGTCATTAGGTTCAAATCAAACCATTCGCAAAAGATTTTACCCTAAAATCATTTTTAGAATAATTTTTATAACCAAAATAGGCCTAATAATGTTTCTGAAAAAACAACTAATTTTCCAGAAACAAAATACTACACTAATGGCATGGTTACAAAGTTTGCATTTTTGTGATTCCGATGATATAAAATTTGGCCAAGCAGAACAATAGTTATGATTTTTGCAAGTTTAAACAAACAATATCATTTTCTGGATTTTAATCAAACTAATGATCAGGCCACGTGGCTGATTCCTACTGGTGCATACCATTTTGCACAGATCGAGCATCATGGGCTATTGGATCTAAAGTGCATCACATGTATCGGAATCAAACATACCCTTTTAATTAAATGATCCATCGCATCCGCTGGATCGTCATCTAACGGTTCACAGCACGTTGCCAGGAACTGGCGGCGCTGGTTCAACGGCGAGCGGCGGCGCGGATCTGCTCGTGGTGGTTCTGGTGAAACATGAAGTAAAGGAGGGAGTAAATATGCTCACAGTGTTCGTGTGATCGCAGTGAAGCTCAAGGTGGCTTCCTTTTGTCGAGGGGCACACGGGAACGACGACGATTGCTCACCGGAGATGGCGTTGGCGTCGGGCTCGCTCGGCTGTGGTTGTTGACAATGCTACAAGGCATGAAAAGGCGAGCCAGATGTGGCGTTAGATGCGCACAAACATGGTGAGTGTATGCATATCATCCAGAGAGGAAAGGGCGGTCGGGGATTACCGGAAACGTTCGCCGGAGTTGTAGCAGTGGACGGTGGCGCTCAGTCGAAATTGAAGTCGAGCTTCTGGGGCTTGTGCGGGCGAGAGGGAGGCACTGGCAGGTGCGCCTGGTGCTGGCCAATAGGCCCATGGAAGCTAGGCGGTAGGAGATGGTCGGGGTTGGCTAGAACCGGTGGAGGAGCTCGTCGGAGGTAGAGGAGTTGCAACGAGTAATTAGCGCAGCCTGGTGGTGTTTATGGCGTGGGATCTGAGGAGAAATGAGGAGGAGGGCGAGGCGATTTATCGTGCGTGGTCACGGACGATTATTACTCGCGCATTGATGCGAATTCATGCCGCGGAATCAAGGCAGAAACGGTGAGGTGCGAGGGGGGGAATGGGTCAGCGGGTGGAGAAGAAGACGAGCTGGCAGTGGGGCCGCGTCGTCATCAAAAGAGAGAGGGTGTGGTCGGGTCCAAGCGTCAGTGGCTGTCTAGGTTTTCTTGTGAGTAAGAAAACGATTCGCCAGGGGGAGTAAGGTGGGATGTTGGGCCAAGTTGGGCTGGACTGGGCCTGGGTTTGGCTGGGTTTCATCTTTTTTTCTTTCTTTCTGATCCTTTTTTCTTTTTTTGTTTTTATTTTCTGTTTTGATTTTTATTAAAATGATTCAAACTCTTTTTGAATTCAGGTTTTTGTCAAACCTTTTCTAAATCTTTTCAGTAGTTTTTATCTGTTTATTAATGTATTTAAATAATCCATTGTATATTATTTCTTATATTCTTTATGGTTTATTAATCACTTAAATTTGACATTTGTATTTATTTAACTAATATTTAAATATGGTTCCAACCCATATTATTTATTCCAATAATTATTTTATTATTTTTAAGTCAATTAGATAACTTTTAATCCACTTGGCAATTTCCATTACTTTTCCCATGATTTATTATTTATTTAGCTTTGGCTATTTGTCTTTATTTAAATAAAATTGGACATTATTCAATCCTTATGAATTTATTTAAATAATCTTTTACTCCTTTTTATTATTCAATAACTTCCATTTGTTTATGGATTTGGCCAAGATTTAATTTGGCTTTTAAATATTCCTTATTTAATTCTTTCTTTCTTTCTCTTATAAAATCCATTAGGATTAATTTGTATGATTTTATTTAATATTTGTTTATCTTTTTAAAACCCTTTAGGATTAATTTTCTCAAGACTTGGTATGGATTTTAGATAGGAGCTTTATTAGCCTTGGAAATTAATTCCTTTTATCTTATTTAATTCATAAGTTTCTATCCATGGCTCCAAAATAAAAGAAACCAATTTCTATATTTTTATAATATTTTTGTTTATCATTTTTTATCGTTTATAATTGTTTGTTGATAGATTTTTATATGTATCAAATCCATTGTATTAGAGAGATCTTGGAAATGATTTCTTTCATTAAGATTTGGGATTTTGATTTAACTTTTCCAAGTGTTTAAATTTCAAGATACATTCATTGATGAATGCATTTCACTTAATTGAAATTTTTGTTCAAGAAAGGTTTTGATGTTTACATTGAGAAGCAAAAAGTTTCTTTTCACCCTAAACTTCAACAATTATTTCTTTTGTTTATTTATTTTTTTCACATTTCAAAATTTGGAAAATTTTTGAATGTGACAATATGCTTGACAAAGTATAATCTGGCAATCTCATGTCCCTTGAATACGAGGGCTACACCTCATGGATACTCAACTTAGGGCCCAGGCAAGTTCTTGTTACTGTAAGTATTTGCATATCATTGAGAACTGCCAACGGGGTACCCCTTGCACATTATACAGGAGCTTTCCCATAACCAAAATGACAAGGCAAGCAAACAATGAGCATCTCAGCAATTCTTCTTATGTACCATGGGAATATGGTGCTTTTTCTCTCTTTCCTCTTTTCTCAATGTGTCTCGCTTTTTTTATAATAAGAATGCTTCATAGATGTCACTATGGTGATGCTGCAAGTTTCCACCATGATTAGGCATGGCTTAGGCCAGAGGCCCAGGCGTTTCTCTAACACAAAATGCAAACTCCATGGATTTACAAGTTCCCACTTCATTTCACACCGGTAACATCCATAGACAAAAGAGCATGATATCAACGGAGTACAAAAGTACAAGTGCAATATTGAAAATGTTCCCCGTGACAGCACGGTTCTGCTAATCCCAACTTATAAGTGCAAGCATATACAACAAAGTTGCCTCAATGCTTCATGTTTATTAGGGGCAAAGAATAAAATGTGCCATCAAGTTCGTGAGGGCTTTAATCACTAAGTTTTCACATAACAAAATAGTTTTTAATTGGAAGATAGTTGAAAACAAGAATATACTTGGAATGGTGTAACACACCATGCCTAGGAGTTTATAGTAGACACTTTGGAATAACTTGGTTTCTTGGGAGTTGTAAGCATGAGTAGAACCTACTCATACAAGTGGAGGCTAGCAAAAGACTGGGAGCAACCAACTAAGAGAGCAATAATGGCCATAATTATGCAATGCAACAAAGCAAACTAATCAAAGCAAAGAGTGGTACTACAAGTCAAGGATTAAATGATCATAGAGGCTAATGGTGACTTTTCATAGTCATAACATGGTGTAAGCATGTGCCAAGTCAACCCAAGCAAAACATCAAAGGAGAATACCACAATACTATGCTTTTGCATGCTAAAACAACGCATAATTTCTTCAAGGCACACTAAGCAATACCAATTGTTTGAAACAAGAGATGCTACAGTAATAATCACTAAGCATAATGCTAAAACAACATCATTCATATCATGCTAAAGTCTAAGTCATAGTCAATGCAAGCTCCTCTTGCACTTCAACCAAGAACTTACTACTCCTTTCCAAACACCAAGCAAATTTATTTGCAAAACAAAACAGCAAGAACGGGGGTTCAAACTACTAAACCAAACTAAAAAAACTAAGAAAATCAAATGAAAACTAAGACGCTCCAAGAACAACACAACTGTGCATGAAACAATAAAAGTGAAGTGTCTAGACAGACCCAAGCTTTTTATTGATGAAGAAGGGGATGCCTTGGGCATCCCCAAGCTTTGACGCTTGTACCTCTTGGATATTTATTGGGGTGACACCATGGTGGCATCCCCAAGCTTGATCTTTTGTCCATTCTTCATCCCATTGCATCATTCTCTCTGTACACCTAAATTTTTTCCTTCATACAAAACTTCACACAATCTTCATTATCAACATTAGCTTATTCAAAAGATATTAGAGCACTGGCAAAGCTTTGGAAAATCAAGGATTTTCACTAAAAACACAATCTACTGTAGTAACTCTTTCATAGAAACTCAATTTACCTGAAGAGAGCTCAAAAAGGAATCAATAAGAAGCAAATGCAAATAATGGCAGAAATCTGTCAAAACAGACCAGCAGGTAGAAACGAATTTTGTCGGACATCTTATGTTGCTCAAATCAAAAAGTGTTGAACTAACGAAAGTTATCTAACATACTGGGGGATTTATTCGTAAATTGTGAGCTCAATCCGAGTTACAGATCCTCCTCACGAAATTTTTTGATGGAGGACAGAAATCTGTTTCGGGACAGCAACTCCCCAAATCTTACTTCCCTCTCATTAGAGGTCATTCTTGGCACAAAGAGCAAAAAAAAGGATAAAGAGAGGTAATTACTGAAGTATTAACTTCCAAGACTCAAGGAAACTCTTGGGTTCTCTCCCAACAAGTACTTTTCTATAACACCTTTAAGTTAGGCACAAGAAGCAAGAAGAATCAAGTATTTTCAAATGAAGAAGCATTAACATCAAACCTTGCTTTCAAAGGAGGAGCAAAAATAAATTTATATCTTCTCATAGGGAATTTTTCAATACTTTTCTTGAATGGAAAATGATCTTTGATGGTGCCTTCTTTCATATCAATGATGGCACCAACTGTTCTAAGAAAAGGTCTTCCCAAAGTAATAGGACAAGAAGCATTGTATTCAACATCCAAAACATAGAAATCAACAGGGACATAAGCATTGTTAACCATAATGAGAACATCATTAATATTCCCCATGAGTTTCTTCTTAGCATTATCATTGAGTGGGACATCCAAATAACAATCTTCTAATGGTGGCAAATCCAGCATTTCATAAATCTTCCTAGGCATAATAGAGACACTAGAACCAAGATTACATGAAGCTTTGAAATCAAAGTCATTCACTTGCACATTAATAATGGGTTCCCAACTATCTTGTACTTTCCTAGGAATACGAGCTTTGTGTTTTAGCTTCTCTTCCTTAATCTTAACAAGAGCATTTGTAATGTGTTTGGTAAAGGCAACATGCATATCACTAGCATTAGGGCTTTTAGCAAGCTTTTGTAGGAACATAATCACTTCAGAAATATTGCAACCATCAATATCAAAATCAAACTTAGCATCACTAGTAGTAGGATCAATAGGCTTAGGCATAGTAGGAGGAGGAATATGGGCTACTTGTGGTTTAGTGGTGATAGTGCACACACTATTGTTTCTATCAATTTCAGCTTCCCTTTCCCACCTAGCATGAAGTTGAGCTAACAGCCTAACATTTTCATCAATAGTAACTTGTATGGCAGGTGCAATATCAAAGGTGTTTTCCATAGTTTCAGGTTTAGCAGCCATTTTATTAACCCAGGAAGTTTGAGCTTCAGACAAAGAGGATATATTTTTCTCAGCACTCAAAATTTTTGACTGTAAACTAGGAATTTCTCTATTCAGATTCTCAAGCTGAAGACTAATATTTTTAAAGATAATAGATTGTTCCTCCATAGTTTTGTTGAAAATCTTGTTTTTCTCATATTGCATTTTCATAAAAAATTTAATGGATCTCTCAACTTCTAGAATCCTCTCTTCACTAGGCATTCCAGATCTATCCTGATAAGCATTTCCATTAGGAGGATGAGGCCTATAATTGTTGTTGCTGCCAAAATTATTCTTGTAGGCATTGTTGTTGAAATTATTGTTTCTAATGAAGTTCACATCAACTTGCTCTTCTTGAGCAACCAAAGAGGCTAAGGGAACACTATTAGGATCTAGAGGAGATTTCCCATTAATAAGCATAGCCATAATAACATCAATCTTTTCACTCAAAGAGGAAGTTTCCTCAACAGAATTTACCTTCTTACATTGTGGAGCTCTCTCAACATGCCATTCAGAGGAGTTAACCAGCATATTATCAAGGAGCCTTGTTGCAACACCCAAGGTAAGTCCCATAAAAGTACCTCCAGCAGCAGAATCCAACAGGTTTCTTGAGGAGAAGTTCAAACCTGCATAAGTTTGGATAATCATCCAAGCAGTGAGTCCATGAGTAGGGAAATTTTTAACCAAAGATTTCATTCTTTCCCAAGGGGGAGCAACATGTTCACTATCAAGTTGTTTAAATTTCATTATGTCAATTCTCATAGCAATAATCTTACCAGGAGGATAGTATTTTCCAATAAAAGCATCTTTGCACTTAGTCCAAGAATCAATACTATTTTTAGGCAAAGATAGCAACCATTATTTATCTTTTCCCCTCAAGGAGAAAGGAAAAAGGCTAAGCTTAATAATATCTCCATTTACATCCTTATACTTTTGCATCTCACAAAGTTCAACAAAGCTATTAAGATGGGCAGCAGGATCATCAGAACCAGCACCAGAAAATTGTTCTCTCATCACAAGGTTCAAAAAGGCAGGCTTAATTTCATAAAAGATAGCATCAGGAGCAGGTGGAGCAATAGGTGTGCTTAGGAAATCATTGTAGTTGGTTCTAGTGAAGTCACACAACTTGGTGTTCTCAACAGAGTTCATTTTGGAAAAGGTGGGCAAGCCAAAAATAGCAGCAACAGCTAGAGCAGGAACTAATTTTTTTTGTGTTTTTGAATAAAGCAAGCAAACCAAACTAGACTAATTTTTTGGGGTTTTTTGAAAAGAGACAAACAAAACCAAGCAAAAGAAACGCAGCAAACTAAAAACAAAGTAAAGAGAAAGGAAGTGAAGGACTCCCCTAGTGAAGATGTCCTTAGCCTCCCCGGCAACGGCGCCAGAAAACTTTTTGATGGCGCCTCGTTGACGTGGGGGCTTCTTGCTTTGTTCCCCGGCAACGGCGCCAGAAAGCCTTGATGATGCTCGACGTGGCACTTCGTTGGTAACCCCACACGCAGGGTGTGTGAAGAGAAAGCAACAAGTTTTCCCTCATTTGATACTATCGAACTAGAAGGAGGAAGGAAAAATCACACAGGTGTTGCAAACAACATGGAGACCTGCACAACACAAACTCAAGACTTTTCCCCAACGAATCAGTGAGGTTGTCAAGCTCACCAGTTTCTTGTAACAAAGGATTAAACGTATGGCATTGAAGGTAATGATTTGCAGCAAGTAAACAAGTAAAAGTGGAAGATGTATCAATGGTAAAGTTTGGACCGGGGTCCATAGTTCACTAGAGGTGCTCTCCTTAGATAAACAACCTGGCATGAAGGATAAACAAATTACAGCGGGGCAATTGACAGGAACTGAGCAAGGCATAACAATGAAATTACTAGCCAGAAAGATCCTATGAAGTTGATTGGGCAATAGAACAATATACATAGACCGTCATCCAAGTGCATCTATTGACGAGAAGTCCACCTTCAGGTTATCATCCGAACCCCCTCCAGTATTAAGTTGCAAGCAACAGACAACTACTTTAAGCAAAGTGTGTAAGGTAAACAGTCCACATGTTCCATGAACAAGAGACCGTTGTTTTCTCCCTAGTAGCAATAACACATCTACAACCGAAGAGATTTCTGTTACTTACCTTGGGAAACTAGAGGCATGAACCCACTATCGAGCATAAATAATCCATCTTGGAGTCACTAGCAACTACTTGGCCAAGATAACCACTAGCAATGGAGAGCATGAAAGATCACAAACAACACAGACATGATAGAATCAGAAAGATAGAACCATTAATCAAACCAACATAATAATCTCAATATCCATCGAATCCCCGCAAACACAACATGCATGATTACAAATAGATTAGATCTTGATCATGAACGGAGCTCACAAGATCTATACACGAAAGCACAAAGGAGGAGATGCAACCGTCTAGCTACTACATGGACCCATCGTCCAAGGTGGAACTACTCACGAATCATACCAGAGAGAAGGCCTTCGGGATAATCTCCCCTCCGGCAGGGTGCCGCGAAGAACTTCAGATCCCCCCGATCTAGGGACGATGGTGGTGGCGGCTACAGACGGTTTCGTGGATTTCTGATCGGGTACCCAGGGTTTCTGCATCGGGGGCTTCTTATAGGAGAAGTGTCACATCCCAAGATTTTCCAAATCTTGTAATGTGAAAATAAATGAATAAAATAAAACTTTGTTGATTTTCAGGGCCAGAAGAAACTTTTTGAATTTAAATGGAACCTCAAACCCATTCGAGTTAAATAAAATCCTAAAGGAATTTAATGAGTTAAACATTTAATTAAAGGAAATTAAAAATGTTTTGGAATTACTATTTTGGAATCTTTTAATAAAAGATTTGGTTTTTCAAAAGAAAAGGTGAATTTATAAATAAAGGTTATTTTATAAAGCCAAATTAAACCTTGACCAAACTTTGGAATTAAAACATTTTGTTTTGAATAAAAATAGCAAAGGTTTATTTAAATAAATTAATAAGAATTTATTATCAAAAATGTATTTAAATAAAAGGTTTTACCATTTTAATTGAAACATAAAAACTTATTAAATTATTTTAATAAGTTTTCCAAGTATTTTATATTCTCTAATAAAACCTACTGAAGTGTTTTTGGTTTTAATTTTTGTTTTCAAAATAAAGATATTAATAAAACAAATTCTATTTGATTTAATAACTAAGGTCCATTTTATTTAATTATTAAATGGATCCTAAAATAAATATGTTATTTTGTTTTAAACAAGTTTCCAAATATTCTTTATTTCCAAATAAAACCTACTGAATGGCTTTGGTACTATTTTAATTTTTAAAAAAATAAATATTCTAATAAAACAAATCTTATTTGAATTAAATGAATAAGGTTTATTCATTTAATTGGTATTGGACCCTAAAATAAAATGTTATTTCATTTTAAACAAGTATTTCAAGTATCTTATATTTTCAAATAAAACCTACTGATTTGGTTTTGAAAGTGTTTGGATTTCAAATGAAGATTTTATTAAATAAATCAAACCATATTAAATAAATAAAGGACCCTTTTATTTAATTAATGAAGGGATCTTAAATATTATTTTATTTTGAGATTTGGTTTATGTTGATAGACAGAACCAAAAACTCATTACAATTGTTGAATTGTTTGAATTATTTGAATGCTTGAATAGTTGGATGAAGTTCAAATCAGAAAATAGGAAATAGAAAAAAATAAAACAAAGCAAATAGAAAAAAAAATAAGAGTAAACGACCAGCCCAGCTAAAGCCCACCCCAGCCCAGTCCAGCCCATCTGCCCTCTCCCCCGAACCGATTTTCCTCACCACAGAAGCAACCCGTTAAGTCACTGACTAGTGGACCTCCCCCTCGTTTCTTTTCCCACTGACCAGCGGACCCCACTCATCCTGTTCTTCCTCCCCACCCGCACGACTCCCTCTCCCCCCTCGTCGCCGTTTCCTACAGTAATCCCGCGGCTTCAATTCATCATAATGCCGGGCCTTTACCTCACCTTGACCAAGCTCGATAAAACGCCAGCATTCCTTCCTCATTTCCCCTCTGCCCCCTCCCCAAAGCACGCCCCCAGGCTGCCGTATTTCGCCAGACACTCCCCCTGTCTCCGACGACCTTTCTCGCCGATTCCGGCGACACGACACTGCCCCGAGCCTCCCTGAGCACGCTGACAACTTCCCCACTCCCCGACGCACCTCTCAGCACTTTTAGTTCGACCACGGACGCCCTGGAGCACCGACTACGACAAGCTCCCGACGCCGCCGTGTTTGTCTTCTACTCCGACGACGCCCACAGGTTGTATCCGACCGCCCCTCCTCTTCTCTTTCATGCACGCGTCACCGCCTCGACCTTGCGCAGCTAACCTTGCCCTCCGTTTGCCTTGGCGTGATCTGTAGCGTCGTCCTCGACCTCGACCGCGTGCGTCCATCGCCAGAACCAACTCCGGCGAAGAATCCTGCCCGTCCCCGTGCGCCCCTTGCCACAAAGACCACACGACCATCATCACCTCGTCCTCGCGATCTCGGTGAGCTTACACCCTTCCTGCCTCGCCAGCGCCGCCGCCGTCTGACCGTCGCCGCCGCACACAGTCGCGCAGCGCCGCCAGTTAATGGCCATCTGTTTAGGTCCGTTAGATCTAGATCAGACGAACAGGATTAGGTCACTTAAACGCCGAAGAGGTATGCTTCCAGAACCGTGCGATCGATTAGATCCAACGCACCGCAACGCTGATCCGTGCGAAGAGACCGTCCAGTAGGATACTGCCGCGTGGCACTAGAATCTGTTTAATAGAATGTTTGAATCAGATTTATTTGCAAACTTCAAACCCTTGTATCTTTGGATCCACACGTCCAAAAATTACAAATTTTATGTCGTTGGATTCAGGAGAACAAACCCTATCCAACCATGCCCTTAGTTTAGCAAATAGTATCCGTTAGCTTGTTTGAATTTGTAGAGACATTTGTATGCTTGTTAAGGATGTAAAAATTGTTTAAAATGGAATTTAGGGTTAAAATCTTTGGCAATTGGATTGATTTGAACCTACTGACCCTAGGAAACACTTTGTGGACTCAAAAATGTATTTGGTGAAATTAAGAAATGATTCGTTGAATTAAAACCATTTCTAGTCAAATAGAAATGTGGTTTATTTATTAAAAATGATTTTGAAGGAAAACTTTTGGGAAATGTTTTGTTTTAAACTCTCTGACCCGAAAAAACAAATTTTATGGTTTGAAAACATATTTGGTGAACCTTGGAGATTAATGCCTTGGTAAAAATATTTCTACACCACATAAAATGACACTTTGTTTTGAAAATGGTTTATAAAATGAAACCTTTTGCAAATGACTTTTCCACTTTACAAAATGACCATTAGGTGCTTTCAAATGTTTAGGACCCATTAGGAACCACCTTTTCAAACAAAACAAAGCTTGGCATGCTTGCATGCATTTCTTTGACTTTGTCATTTTATGTGTTGTTTGCTTGATTGGTAGATTGAACTTGTTCCTTGCTTGATTGATTTGTAGTGACTTGAAGAGTGTGATTGTTGCAATGAAAAGGAGTGAACCTATACCCTCTACCAAAAAGGCAAGTGATGCTTCATACTTTCTATCCCATTACTTTCACTATGCATTAGTGATTTTGCTAAGTAAACTTGCATGGATTTTGCTAAGTATAGACCATGATATAGTAAAACCTAGTAGATGAATCCTTAGTAGGATTTTCCTAAGTTAAGATTCCTATTACTATCAAGCTTAGCCTAGCTAATATAAAACATGGGTGGAAAATATATTCACACTATGGAAAAATATTCTAAGTCTGAGAACTTGTGATTTTGTCTAATAAAACAACTAAGTTAATGAATCACCTGGGTGGAATGGGATGGCTTGGTGGTGTTTGGTTGAGTGGTTCACAAGGCCATGGACTTGGCTTGTGTATCGCACTTGTGGATGGCCACCCAGGAACAAAGAGATTTGAGATGTCAAATGTTGAGAAGCTTCAAGTGCAACCACTTGGCAATATGGGCTCTGCCATGATCATATAGGTTGCAAGAACTTAGCCATATGGACAGTTGGTGGTAGTGTTTGATAGGTTGGAGCGCGTCCATTTTGGTCTAAGGGAAAGCTTCTGAAAGATCTTGTCTTGGGAAACCAAGTCTTGTGAGGAAAGTGCACCACCTCTGCAGAGTGTAAAACCTAAGTACTTAGCCATTTCCCTGGTAAAGGACAATTTGAGCATCAAGACATGGAAGCAATCAAGAATCTCATCATTCAAATTTCTAAGTTAAAACTTGTGGATTGAACAAGGGTTGTTTGAAATCTTAA
Source organism: Avena atlantica (assembly GCA_910589765.1). NCBI lineage: Eukaryota > Viridiplantae > Streptophyta > Magnoliopsida > Poales > Poaceae > Avena > Avena atlantica. The sequence goes on from OU342739.1 coordinate 434,494,789, forward strand.
ATCTTGATTGATAGATGCCTTGGAAAGGATCTTCAATCTTTGATTGAGAAAAATGATTATGTCAAGCAAAAACTTAGTATTTTCAAAATGTTAAGAAAAACCTATTTTGAGCAATGCAAGCCTCAACTCCACTTAGCCAAATCCATATCGAAGATAGACTCCACTATACTACCATAGTACCACTTGCCAATACAATTCAAATGTATTGACCCTTTGTGGCTGTAACTTGTATGTTGCAGGTTTGTTTGATTTTAGTGAAGATTGATTGATTAGGATTACAAAGTCTACAACCAACATCTGCCTGTGGCACTTTGAAGATGAAGGACCACTTGACCATAGTTATTCCGCTGCAATGTAATGTAATAGCCTAATGAGCTATGTTTGATGTAATAAACTTATGTTATTCCTGGTTATAAAGTTATATTATGACCTTTGTTTCTTGATATTACATCTTAACTGTGAATGCTAGCTATTGATCCAGGGACTAGCATTGTAAACACAGGAGGCTCTATCTTATTTAAGATTGGGAACCCTACACATGGTATCAGAGCATTGTGTTGCCTGTAGGATTTGTAAACCTAGGATTGGACAAAAACCCTTAGAAAAATAGGAGTTGTATTTTGTTCCAAAAACTTACTTACAAAACACTTGTAAACTCTTTCCTCAACCATTTTGGTTTCAACTCTACATCTCTTCTACTTCAACTTGATGGAAATCCTACCCCATGACCAAAGACTGCACCATGTGCAAAGGATTTCTTCAACTTCTTCAACTCTAATGACTTCAACATCTTCAGCATATTCACCAAGGAATTCCAACTTGGATACTACTAAAGACTACAAGTAAGTCAAGGAGATCCTGCTCAAGATTTAGAGACTGAGGGAATGCAAAATAAGGATCCATCAAATACTTTGAAGTATTGTAACCAAGAGTTTATCTCAAGGAACCATGATCTCATACAAGAAGAATCATGTATGATAGAAAGATCACAAGTGAACCATTTAGATGGACCACCATATTGTAGTTAAGACAAAACCACCAACTTATATGGTGTAACAAAAATATTTTGTTGCCTAAGTATGTGCTTGAACTTTGTTGTTTGAGTGAAATGTTTGTTTGTGATTGCTTGCACATTGCTTGTGTGAATTGTGGTGTGTGTGATTAGAATTGATTCCTTAGAAATATCTTGCCCATTCTAATCCTCATTCAACCCAAACAGATGACTACCCCAAAAGACTCCAAGGTTGATGACATCAACAACAACCAAGAGAACAACATAAGAGAGCTTATAGCAACCCAAAACCAGTTGAGCCAAGAGACAACTCAGCTTTTAGCCAACAACAATGGACTAGACCCAGCCATACAAAGGATTTTGAAACTTCAATCCCAATTGTTGCAAGGATTGGTTACTCAAGTGATCAACATGAGAGAAAACTTTTCCCAAGGAGCTAATGACAACAAGGATGACAAAGATACTAATCTAGAAGGAACCCAAGCTAGCAATATTTTTAGAGACAAGGATCATGCATCCAAGGAACATGAGGATCAATACCCCAAGAAGAGAGAAAGATCTCCCACCTATGAAGAATATGAACTGGAATAACTCCTAGCTTTGGAGAAACCCAAGAAGAAGAAGAAATGCCCCAACCCTAACAAGAAGGATATTACTGAAGAGCAATGTTACAATTGCAAAGAGATGGGACACTATGCCAATGAATGCACAGAAAAGAAGAAGAACCAAAGAAACAAACAAAAAGCAATGATACCAAAGGAAAACAAAGATATCAGCCAAGTGATGTGCAAACACTGCAAAGAGTTAGGACATTATGCAAACAACTGTCCAGAAAAGATGAAGCATAAGATAAACCAGCCTATGAGGGATCTCAACCTTGTCACATGTTTCAAATGCAGGGAACTAGGCCACTATGCAAACAATTGTCCAGAAAGGATGGAGAACAAGTTAAACAAGTCTATGAAGGATCTCAACCTTGGCCCATGAGTCAAGCATGGAAAATAAGGACATAAATGCAACTGTTGCTTAGAGAAAGTATTTCTCATGATCCCAAGAAGGACAATGTGTAATTTTTGTTTGAAAATTTTAAGGGTGGTAGTACCCTAGTTATTTTAAGCCTACTTGTAACCCCAGCCTTCTCAAATCTCGGGACGAGATTTATTTTAAGGGTGGTAGCCTGTCACATCCCAAGATTTTCCAAATCTTGTAATGTGAAAATAAATGAATAAAATAAAACTTTGTTGATTTTCAGGGCCAGAAGAAACTTTTTGAATTTAAATGGAACCTCAAACCCATTCGAATTAAATAAAATCCTAAAGGAATTTAATGAGTTAAACATTTAATTAAAGGAAATTAAAAATGTTTTGGAATTACTATTTTGGAATCTTTTAATAAAAGATTTGGTTTTTCAAAAGAAAAGGTGAATTTATAAATAAAGGTTATTTTATAAAGCCAAATTAAACCTTGACCAAACTTTGGAATTAAAACATTTTGTTTTGAATAAAAATAGCAAAGGTTTATTTAAATAAATTAATAAGAATTTATTATCCAAAATTTATTTAAATAAAAGGTTTTACCATTTTAATTGAAACATCAAAACTTATTAAATTATTTTAAATAAGTTTTCCAAGTATTTTATATTCTCTAATAAAACCTACTGAAGTGTTTTTGGTTTTAATTTTTGTTTTCAAAATAAAGATATTAATAAAACAAATTCTATTTGATTTAATAACTAAGGTCCATTTTATTTAATTATTAAATGGATCCTAAAATAAAGATGTTATTTTGTTTTAAACAAGTTTCCAAATATTCTTTATTTCCAAATAAAACCTACTGAATGGCTTTGGTACTATTTTAATTTTTTTAAAAATAAATATTCTAATAAAACAAAACTTATTTGAATTAAATGAATAAGGTTTATTCATTTAATTGGTATTGGACCCTAAAATAAAATGTTATTTCATTTTAAACAAGTATTTCAAGTATCTTATATTTTCAAACAAAACCTACTGATTTGGTTTTGAAAGTGTTTGGATTTCAAATGAAGATTTTATTAAATAAATTAAACCATATTAAATAAATAAAGGACCTTTTTATTTAATTAATGAAGGGATCTTAAATATTATTTTATTTTGAGATTTGGTTTATGTTGATAGACAGAACCAAAAACTCATTACAATTGTTGAATTGCTTGAATTATTTGAATGCTTGAATAGTTGGATGAAGTTTAAATCAGAAAATAGGAAATAGAAAAAAATAAAACAAAGCAAACAAAAAAAAATAAGAGTAAACGACCAGCCCAGCTAAAGCCCACCCTAGCCCAGTCCAGCCCATCTGCCCTCTCCCCCGAACCGTTTTTCCTCACCACAGAAGCAACCCGTTAAGTCACTGACCAGTGGACCTCCCCCTCGTTTCTTTTCCCACTGACCAGCGGACCCCACTCCTCCTGTTCTTCCTCCCCACCCGCACGACTCCCTCTCCCCCCTAGTCGCCGTTTCCTGCAGTAATCCCGCGGCTTCAATTCATCATAATGCCGGGACTTTACCTCACCTTGACCAAGCTCGATAAAACGCCAGCATTCCTTCTTCATTTCCCCTCTGCCCCCTCCCAAAAGCACGCCCCCAGGCTGCCGTATTTCGCCAGACACTCCCCCTGTCTCCGACGACCTTTCTCGCCGATTCCGGCGACACGACACTGCCCCGAGCCTCCCTGAGCACGCTGACAACTTCCCCACTCCCAGACGCACCTCCTAGCACTTTTAGTTCGACCGCGGACGCCCTGGAGCACCGACTACGACAAGCTCCCGACACCGCCGTGTTTGTCTTCTGCTCCGACGACGCCCACAGGTTGTATCCGACCGCCCCTCCTCTTCTCTTTCATGCACACGTCACCGCCTCGACCTTGCGCAGCTAACCATGCCCTCTGTTTTCCTTGGCGTGATCTGTAGCGTCGTCCTCGACCTCGACCGTGTGCGTCCATCGCCAGAACCAACTCCGGCGAAGAATCCTGCCCGTCCCCGTGCGCCCCTTGCCACAAAGACCACACGACCAGCATCACCTCGTCCTCGCGATCTCGGTGAGCTTACACCCTCCCTGTTTCGCTTCCTGCCTCGCCAGCACCGCCGCCGTCTGCTCGTCGCCGCCGCACACAGCCGCGCAGCGCCGCCAGTTAATGGCCATCTGTTTAGGTCCGTTAGATCTAGATCAGACGAACAGGATTAGGTCACTTAAACGCCGAAGAGGTATGCTTCCAGAACCGTGCGATCGATTATGTCCAACGCACCGCAACGCTGATCCGCGCCAAGCGGTACCGTCCAGTAGGATACTGCCGCGTGGCACTAGAATCTGTTTAAAAGAATGTTTGACTCAGATTTATTTGCAAACTTCAAACCCTTGTATCTTTGGATCCACATGTCCAAAAATTACAAATTTTATGTCATTGGATTCAGGAGAACAAACCCTAGCCAACCATGCCCTTAGTTTAGCAAATAGTATCTGTTAGCTTGTTTGAATTTGCAGAGACATTTGTATGCTTGTTAAGGATGTAAAAATTGTTTAAAATGGAATTTAGGGTTAGAATCTTTGGCAATTGGATTGATTTGAACCTACTGACCCTAGGAAACACTTTGTGGACTCAAAAATGTATTTGGTGAAATTAAGAAATGATTCTTTGAATTAAAACCATTTCTAGTCAAATAGAAATGTGGCTTATTTATTAAAAATGATTTTGAAGGAAAAATTTTGGGAAATGTTTTGTTTTAAACTCTCTGACCCTAAACAACAAATTTTATGGTTTGAAAACATATTTGGTGAACCTTGGAGATTAATGCTTTGGTAAAAATATTTCTACACCACATAAAATGACACTTTGTTTTGAAAATGGTTTATAAAATGAAACCTTTTGCAAATGACTTTGCCACTTTAAAAAATGACCATTAGGTGCTTTCAAATGTTTAGGACCCATTAGGAACCACCTTTTCAAACAAAACAAAGCTTGGCATGCTTGCATGCATTTCTTTGACTTTGTCATTTTATGTGTTGTTTGCTTGATTGGTAGATTGAACATGTGCCTTGCTTGATTGATTTGTAGTGACTTGAAGAGTGTGATTGTTGCAAGGACAAGGAGTGAACCTATACCCTCTACCAAAAAGGCAAGTGATGCTTCATACTTTCTATCCCATTACTTTCACTATGCATTAGTGATTTTGATAAGTAAACTTGCATGGATTTTGCTAAGTATAGACCATGCTATAGTAAAACCTAGTAGATGAATCCTTAGTAGGATTTTCCTAAGTTAAGATTCCTATTACTATCAAGCTTAGCCTAGCTAATAGAAAACATGGGTGGAAAATATATTCACACTATGGAAAAATATTCTAAGTCTGAGAACTTGTGATTTTGTCTAATAAAACAACTAAGTTAATGAATCACCTGGGTGGAATGGGATGGCTTTGTGGTGTTTGGTTGAGTGGTTCACAAGGCCATGGACTTGGCTTGTGTATCTCACTTGTGGATGGCCACCCAGGAACAAAGAGATTTGAGATGTCAAATGTTGAGAAGCTTCAAGTGCAACCACTTGGCAGTATGGGCTCTGCCATGATCATATAGGTTGCAAGAACTTAGCCATATGGACAGTTGGTGGTAGTGTTTGATAGGTTGGAGCGCGTCCATTTTGGTCTAAGGGAAAGCTTCTGAAAGATCTTGTCTTGGGAAACCAAGTCTTGTGGGGAAAGTGCACCACCTCTGTAGAGTGTAAAACCTCAGTACTTAGCCATGTCCCTGGTAAAGAACAATTTGAGCATCAAGACATGGAAGCAATCAAGAATCTCATCATTCAAATTTCTAAGTTAAAACTTGTGGATTGAACAAGGGTTGTTTGAAATCTTAAATCTTGATTGATAGATGCCTTGGAAAGGATCTTCAATCTTTGATTGAGAAAAATGATTTTGTCAAGCAAAAACTTAGTATTTTCAAAATGTTAAGAAAAACCTATTTTGAGCAATGCAAGCCTCAACTCCACTTAGCCAAATGCATATAGAAGATAGACTCCACTATACTACCATAGTATCACTTGCCAATACAATTCAAATGTATTGACCCTTTGTGGCTATAACTTGTATGTTGCAGGTTTGTTTGATTTTAGTGAAGATTGATTGATTAGGATTACAAAGTCTACAACCAACATCTGCCTGTGGCACTTTGAAGATGAAGGACCACTTGACCATAGTTATTCCGCTGCAATGTAATGTAATAGCCTAATGAGCTATGTTTGATGTAATAAACTTATGTTATTCCTGGTTATAAAGTTATATTATGACCTTTGTTTCTTGATATTACATCTTAACTGTGAATGCTAGCTATTGATCCAAGGACTAGCATTGTAAACACAGGAGGCTCTATCTTATTTAAGATTGGGAACTCTACAAGAAGGGGCGAGACCAGGGTGCCCAAAACCTAGCCAGGCACGGGCTAGGGCACACCCACGCCTAGGGTGGGTCTGCCCCCCTGGCTGGCCTTCCGGGCTCCCCTCTGGACTTCTTGTTCCCCACGGAAAGTAATTGACTTTGGCGTTTGTCCCATCCAATTCCGAGAATATTTCTTTACTAACTTTTCTGAAACCAAAAAGAGCAGAAAACAGGCATCTGGCACTGTTGCAACTTGTTAATAGGTTAGTACCAGAAAACATGTAAAAAGCACCTCAAAGTGTGGACAAGTAAAGCAAAGTAGATACTAAACAAGCATGGAGCATCAAAAATTGTGGGTACGTATCCAACGTATCACCGGGGCACACATCCACAACTGAATTGGGGGCTCCCGTAATGACAACAAGCTGTCACAAGAATAAGGAATATCAATATAATCAAAATCAAGGACCTAGATATTTGCAAAAAATACTAGATCAGAGATTCTCCAAATGAATGGAGAAGAGAGGAAGATCTGGATTGCAGTTGTTGAAGATCGAGATCTCCTCCTTCGATTCGCAAAGGAACGGGGCCTTTAGGTGGATGAAGGTGGAGCTCTCTTGGATGAAGCTTGACGAACAGATCTTGACTTTTTGAATGAACTAAGCATTCTGGCAGGAGGGGGAAGACAGGCTTAAATACCCCCTTCTCAAATCTGGCTATTGGTCAAGTTTGGGGGCGGATTATCCGCCCCCACTAGGGGCGGACTATCCGCCCCCGAGAGAAAATCCGCCCCCAGATGGAAAGTATGGGGGAAAATCCACCCCCTCTCTGACGGTGGCGCCAATCTTGTCTTAGTGAAAATCCTCGAGGGGGCAGATTATCCGCCCCCCTCAAGGGGCGGATTATCCGCCCCTGGGGATAATCCGCCCCAAAGACGGAGAGTCCGGGGGAAAATCCGCCCTCTCTCTGAGCGACGCGCCTTGGCAACCTTGGAGACAAAATCCTTGGGGGGGGGGGGGCTATCCGGCCGCCGGAGGGGCGGATTATCCGGCCAGGCCAGAAAATTCTTCAGATAATCCACCCCCATACTGAGGGTTGTGCCCTTCTGATTTTTGGGAGGGGCGGATTATCCGCCCCCCAGAAATAGTTTCCTTTTCTAGGTAGATATGTGCATCACTTCAACACACATTAAATAATCCTTGGTATTGTTATCTAACACACAAAACACCAGGGATTATGAAATGTTCTTTCAGCCCCCACTAAACCAGCCGCGTATAGAAGTCGCGCCACATGAATATGATGCCAATGGCCTCCCCCTCTACTCGTCTCCGATGGACAACGTCATCATGAGTCAGGTGTCGGTCGCCAACCTAAACCCCACGGGTGAAGGAGTGATCCAGATCATGTATGCGCAAGCTCTATTGGACAAAGCTTTTGAGCAGCAAAACCCAGGGTGTGACTTGGCCAGGCGGTTCTACTCTAGGTCCACCAACAACAGGGCAGCATCATCCAATCACCTAGGAAAATGGACAGAGGATAATACAAATAGCTGCCTGCCCACCGCGCCGATGCAACAAGCAGTCACCAACCCCTTCTCATATTCGCTAGTCATGGAAGCCTTGGCCGAGTAGGGCCGACATGCTTCATACCAATGGTCCGAGGCAAAAACTATCCCCTAATTTTTGGGGGCTGAGGGACATTGAAAAATATGCCCTAACACTTGATCCCAAAGTATGTATCGACACCTACCTCATGTCAATGGTAATAGCCGGTCACAACGAGTTGTTGGCCATGTGCTACCTCCCCCTGATGATGGAGGGCGCAACCTGCCAGTGGATAAATACCCTCCTAGAGAACAACATTGACTCCTGGGAGGAGATGCAAGCGGCCTTCATCAAGAACTTTGAGGGCTCCTATTCACGATCCACCACAATAGAAGACTTGGAGCGGTGCATCCAGGGGCCCAGCGAGTCGACTCGCCACTGGGTCAAACGCTGGCAAGAGTTGTGGATAAATGCCACAAGAATCCACCCGGACTAGGCCATACATTGCTTCAATAACGCATTTCAGTACGAACCTTCGGTTGTAAAGATCAAGCGAGCATATCGAACGCTAAAAAGCATACAAGAACTCCTCGAGGTCGCCAAGCGCTTCTCAGAGGAAGATCCGATACAAGACCACCACGACGAATCAAGTGGCAGGCGCCAAGCGAGTAGCCAAAGTGCTGGACAATCCCACGACCTCCGTTACATCAACACACGCTCCTAGACCAAGCGACGCGTCGATGCCAGGTCAGAATTCATTGCCAACACCAGTCGAGACCCACGCGACCCAGGCAAGCATCGACGCGACTGGAGCATCCAAGGAGACAGTCCTGCGGTCCGGATGAATTCGACCCCGCGGCACTGCTCAATGGGCCATGCATTTATCACAGTAGGGAAGACATGCCCGCCACCCACAAAATTGTTGACTGCTACACGCTCAAGGAAATTGAGAAGGAACACAAGGCCAGAGAGGGCCAGAACCCCAAAGAAGCACAGGGCACGGCAATGCTGGAGCATTCGGAAATTCCGTCGGATCACTCCACACCTTCACTAGAATGGGGACCAAACTCGACAATAAGTTACTTGCATGCGCCATCATCGTAAACACAATACAACAAGCAGATGCCCCATGCTTGCTAATGTGGTCAGAGCAGAGCGTCACATGGATCCGCGAGGACCACGCTCCCATGATCGAGTACTCAGGGCGAGTCACCCTGGTCGTTAGACCCAAAGTGCCTGACTACCAGTTACCAAAGACCCTCATGGACGAGGGAAGCTCCATTAATATCCTCTGCTCGGATACGTTTAGGCGACTGCAGCTACCGTAGTCCATGGTGGAACCCACCCTGAGCACCTTCCACGGCATAATCCCAGGTCGTAAGGCTTACCCGATCAGGAAGATGATGCTTATAGTCACCTTCGACACACCAGCCAACTTCTGCACGGAGCATATCACCTTCGAGCTGGTGAACTTCAGAAGCCCATACTACTGTGTACTCGGGAGTCAAGCGTTCGCCAAATTCATGGCAACCTCGCACTACGCCTAGAACATGATGAAGCCACTTGGCCCCCATGGCATAATCACCGTGCGCGATGACCTAGACATGACCGCCGAGTGCAGAGACAATGGTTCCCATCTTGCCGAAGCCATCATCATCGAGGAAACAAACCACGCGGATGAACTCACCAAATATACGCACAAGATCGACATCAATGACCCTTCTATCCTAAAAAGTCCAACAATGACAAACTCCACACACGCCGCGTTCGAAGCCTCCACACTTACTTGCCAGGTCGACCTCATCCCCAGCGTGTCGAGCCAGCGAGTCACCGCGGGCACAAACATAACTCCCGTACAGGAAGGCGCAATCATTGAGTTCCCACGTGAGAATCGCGACATCTTCGCATGGAAACCAACTTACATGCCAGGTGTCCCGAGGGAACTTGCTGATCACAAACTAAACACTGACCCCAAAGTACGGCTGGTCAAGCAGTCGTTGTGTCCCTTCAACGAAGAGCGTCGTTGTGAAATCACTGAGGAGGTGCAGCGGCTACTTGCTGCAGGTTTCATATGACCAATCAAGTAATCTGAATGGCTAGCAAACCCAGTCCTCGTGGTGAAAGATAACAACACCTCGAGAATGTGTATCAACTACACCAACCTCAATAGCATGTTCTCTAAAGAGGAATTCGTACTGCCTCGCATCAACAAAATCATCAACTAAATCGCAGGCTCTGAGTCGCTCTGCTTCCTCGAATCCTACTCCGGGTGCAACCAGATCAAGATGGCGGTCGAGGACGAGGATAAAATGTTGTTCATCATGCCATTCAGAGCATTCTACTACACCGCCATGACCTTTGGCCTCAAGAACGCCAGAGCAACCTATCAAAGATTCATGCAAGAATTCCTGGCGATCCAAATTGGCCACAACATACAAGTCTATATTGATGACGTTGTCGTCAAGTCAACTCGGTAGGAAAACTTACTCGCCGACCTGGTAGAGACCTTTGCAATCCTGTGAATGTACAAGATAAATCTCAACCCAGAGTAGTGTACATTCGGCGTCCCCACATGACAACTACTAGGGTATGTCGTCTCCAAGCGGGTCATTGAGAAAAATCCAACTAAAATCAACACCATCGCGCGTCTCGGCAAACCCAAGTACATGTGTGACGTACATAATATAGTAGGGAGAGTGGCGACACTTAGCCGCTTCATCCCCAGACTGGGGGAAAAAGCAATGCCCCTTTACCTCCTCATGCACAAGAAACCCACATTCGAGTGGGACGGCAAGGCCGACAAAGCACTCGCCGCACTCAAAGAACCATTGCTCGCCGCCTCGGCGCAGAAGGAGCCCATTCTCATGTACTTGGCGGGTTGCATCTGAGTCGTTAGAGTTGTAATGGTTGTCGAGCGACCCAAGGAAGGCAAAGAATGCCTCGCCCAGCGACCGGTGTACTACCTCAGGGAGGTTCTCACCGATTCAAAGCAACGCTACCCACAGTACCAAAAATTGGTATACGTCGTCTTTCGAGCCCAACGACGACTCCTACATTACTTGCAGGAGCACCCCATTATGGTTGTCTCCTTGGCTCTACTCGAATACATCATTCCCAATCGCAATGATACGGGGTTAGTGTCCAAGTGGGTCGTCGAAATAGGCGTCTAGAACATCAAATACGAGCCAGGCAGGGCAATCAAGTCACAGGCGCTCTCCGACTTTCTCGCTGATTGGGAAGATGCCCAGCAGCCCAAGCTACTCCCCTACCTACATTATTGGTCTCTCCACTTCGACGGATCCAAAAACTCCGACGGGGCGGGATCCGGAATCATCCTCACTTTGCCTAAAGGTGACAAGCTACACTACGTTCTCCAGCTAGATTTCATGCCGTGCACAAATAACATGACTGAGTACGAAGCGCTCCTCCATAGTACGCGAGCCTCCAAGGATATGAACATCAACCTCCTCAAATGATAAAGTGACTCCGACCTCCTCGCACGTGTCACGCCGCCTCCCCTACCATGCTCGCATGCTGCCACACAGTCGACGAGCTTGGCAGATATTTTGCCGGTTATTCCGTCGAATGGATCAACCGAAGGAAGAACGAGGAATTCAACGCCCTTTCACGCGTCGGGTCATCACGCAAAACACCACCACCTGGCTTATTCCTCGACATCATCAAGAAACCATCAGTCTGCCTACCAAAGGAGATAGACATCGGCGTCTCTCCACAGCTAGACTCAGCACTAGTCGCCACGACTATGGCACTACAGGACAGTACCAAACCATATGTTGCCTACCTCAAACACAAAATCCTGCCAAATGATGAGGTCGAGGCATGGATGATAGTCCGTGGCTGCAACTCCTTCGTCATCATAAACTGTGAGCTCCAAAAACGGAGTGTCACATGAGTGTTCCAGCGCTGTGTCTATCTTCGCCGGATCTTGAAAGACATACACGCCTGCGACTAAGGCCACCATGCCGGTGCCAGGTCACTAGTCGCCAAATCCAAGCGACATGGATTCTACCGGCTTATTGACCATGCTAACGCAATTGACATCGTGCAACGTTGCATTGGATGCCAAAAATATTCCAACCAGACACACATCCCTGGGTTGAAGCTCAAAACAATACCCAACACTTGGCCATTCGCCATGTGGGGAATCGACATGGTGGGCCACTTCAATACTGCGACCGCTGGATTTACACACCTCCTGGTCACAGTCGACAATTTCACGAAATGGGTCGAGGCGAAACCCATCAAAAATGTGATGGAAAAACTGCCACCAAGTTCCTCCCCGAGCTCATCCACCGGTATGGTTACCCACACAACATCATCACCGACAATGGCACTAACTTCGCCAAAGGAGCCATGGCAGAATTCTGCCAGGAACACTGGATTCGACTCAACCTCGCCTCAGTTGCACACCTCGAATCAAACAGCCAAGTAGAGCGCGCAAATCAAAGCGTCCTCCACGGCCTAAAACCATGCCTAGAAGTCCCAACCAAACACACAATAGGATGCTGGGTCGAGGAACTCCTACCTGTCTTATTAGGCATTCGCACCTCCGTCAACCGCTCGACAGGGTTTACACCATTCTTCATGGTGTACGGGCTGAGGCGGTCAGGCCAACCGACCTCGAGCAAGACTCACCATGATTCATCCACTACGCGGAAGAAGACAACAAAGTCTGCCGAGAAAATAGGATCGACCTGGTCGACGAGGCCCGCAACCTTGCTCAGTCCCGCCCCGCCATCTACCAGCAAGGCCTTCACCGCTACCACAGCAGACATATCAGGTCACACACCTTCCAAGAAGGAGACCTCGTCTTACGACTCATCCAGGACAATAAATGCATGCATAATCTATCTCCCCCATGGTAAGGACCATTCTCCATAGGGAGAGTACTAGGCAACGACGCATACTACTTAATTGACATACGCGGCGATTGAAAGTTGAAAATCGAGCGGTCGTGGAATGTCAAATTTCTGCACAAGTTCTACACTTAATGCCACCAACCTGTACCCAACCTTGCTATCAATGAATAAAATTGTGCACACTGCAATTCGTGTCTTCTCGCCCGTTCTTGTGCCAATCGCACTCATACTGCAATCGCAATTCCCTACCGGTTGTCTACCTTTGGAAGAGCGACTTGGCAGAGCCAAGTAGTGCAGTCCGTGGTACCACCATGATCCGGTCCTCAGACTATCCATGAAAAACGCCAAGCCAAGATACACCATTGGGGTCGCCTCGCCCGACTGGCTTTCCGAGCCACGACGACTGGACGTGCTTCTAATAGAACCACTTCCCCCTCATCGTCGGCTGTGGAGCCTCGAACGGTAAATACCACAATCGGTGACTCATCTAACACGATCCCTACACCAAGTATGAGGACCTAACTTGGACTCACCATGCGACTGGCTCCCCGAGCCAGGACTGGGGACGCGCTACTCATAAACATCACAACATGTCCATCCCTATATCCAGAGTTATACCCTGAACGGTTAAGTACCACGCACGAGGACTCGTCATACACGAGCGTCATGCGTCCCAGGAAAACACTAAGTATAGGACGCCCGTTGGGGTCGCCATGCGACTGGCTCCACGAGCCACGGGAAGTAGACTTAGGCAAAACAACAACGACCAGAACATGGTACAACTCAGCCATTACTTTTAAGCACTCGGGGAATAGCTACCCCGCTGCATCCAAACATAAAAATTCAAATAAATGCATATAACAAACAATGGGATGCGACTATAAAACTCCCTAGTCAATTCTCCTTACACTTATTTTACAAGTCACCACTTGGCTGTGTTACTTCATTGTAGAAATTAAGTTCATTCAGTAGGTCCGATGACGACGCTCCGCCTGAACCTTTGACCCGAATGAAAGGTTTTCACAGGTTAATCGGGTAAGTCATTAATGACTTTTAAACCGCCGATTGAAATGGCCGCTCCAAAGGAAAATCACGGTGCACCGGGTCAAGGTCGCCAAGAGCCACTCGTGTCTCCTAGTACGACAGGAGGTCGGTAATCGCCAGCACATGCTCTGCGTAAGGAGCAGCCTTCGCATTCATATGAAATCTCAAACTTACCAGTGGCCAAGGGTTACCCGCTGGTAATATCATCAAGCTCGAAGTCCTCCGCGGAATGGGCGAGCCCAAGTCCCAAGGTCATAGTCGCTCCTTGAAGAAAATCCGAGCGCACCATCCACTCCACAACCATGGGATATTCTTCTAGATATCTCCAAACTTCCTGATCCCCACAGGCATTACTTCGGTGGTGGTGATACCCTACAGAACGGCACACACACAAAGCGCAGAAGTGGTGACTGTGTTGAGTACTGCAGCCACAAATTCCATGGCATCCAAGTCTTGAATCGCTAGATCGTGGCACCAAATGATACCTGCCATATCAAAACATAGGTGCTTGGTTAATAGGCGCTGGGGGACTCACAACTTGCAATTTCATCCCTAATGAAGTTAACCTCACCTAAGAGTTTGTGACATTTGGACAGAATGATGCTCTCCAGCGATGAGTGCCGGGACTTCCAATCAGTGATCTCCAACGCAAAACCGTCTTGTCGGCTTCCGTCGCAAAAATAGCGCTCTTTTTCATGCCTTTCGAATGAGCAAGAGTGATCTTGGTTGCTTCTAGCTCGGTGGCCAGCTCCTTGAGTTTCTCCTCCACCGCAGTCGCCCATGATGTCGCAGACTCCAGGTCGGCCACGGGAAAAAATCCTTCACCTACGGGCTTTGACAATCTCCAAAGCTTGATTGGCTGCAAAAGATGCTCTACCGTCAGAATCAGAATCAGATTCTAACCTAACTAAAAGACAATAACCTTAACAGTAGTATCTTGCAGTTGGCAGACCGCCTGGAGAGAGATCTTCAAATCTCATTCCACTCACTCCAACTCCGCTCGCCCGGTCAATCGACTCGCGATGCAACAATAATGAGACAACTAGTAAAGCCTCTAGCCGCTACAACTTATCGACTAGATCATCGGGGACTAGAGGCCAAAGCTCTAGTTGTTATGACTTAGCGACTAGATCCTCGGGGACTGGAATCCAAAGTTTCAAAGACTCCATTCGCTAAAACTTAGCAACTAAACTCTCGAGGACTGGATATACCTGGAGGGCTTCGCCTAGTAGCCTATGCAGCTCGGCTGATCCCATTAACAATGCAGGCAGAGGCACATCGCCAGCTCGGTGACCCACCATGCTGACGTTCCCGGCAATTACTTCGTCTACTACTGGCGACTGCATTGTCGCATCCTCTTAAGATCTGGCGGCTTCCACCGATGGTGCTCCTTCTGCCACAGTACAACCTTCGGCTGGAACCTCCTCCTCTGGGTTGTTTCCTCCTATAGCCAAATGTCAACACCCGGATTTTTCAATCCTAGATGCCTGTTATGCCATACATCACAATCCCAGTATTACCATTTTTGCGAGACATAACAGAATTGGATACCATAGTACTTCATCCATTACAATGATACATAAGTTCTTACACAAATAGGGATCTCATGATCCAGTCCTTACTACAACATCAAGCAGCGGAATACGCCATAATAACGGTAGCGTAGGCGAGGCTCCATCTTCGGGGTCACAGGCAATGCTGACGATGGGAGATGATCCTAGTTGTCGTAACCGTCCTGGGGTCCATCCTCCAGGTACTCCTCTTCATAGTCTGGCCATGGGAATAGCCAGGGACAAAGCCATGAGTACTCTTTAAGTACTCGCAAACTAATACTAACAAGAAAGAGGGGTTTTTGGATAATGGGACACAAGGCTCTAGGGTTGTTTTGCAAAAGCCAGATTTATACTACTAAGTTCCAAAGCTGGTCACAATTTTATAACTCCTAAGTGGGATCTTGTATTTCCAGTCACAACTCTATTGTGGTCAAGTCAAAGTCTCAGGTCGTTCACAAGTCATTTTGAAAAGTCTGACGGGGGAACAGTATGGCCACTCCAACTGTCCATAACCGCGGACGCGGCTATTCGAATAGTTTGACACTCTGCAGAGATTGTACACTTTCACCACAACATTCGATACATCCGTCAAGAACAAATCCTGAATTCATCATACTCAGTATGCGGATAATCAATCCTAACCTTCCATTTACACTCCCTAGTATAAGCACCTCTCCTGTGAGTTTGGCCTCCCAACCATGACCACTGTCATCTTGGGTACTGCACAGGTGGACAATCTTCACAAGGTAGCCTCAGCTCAGACCTTGGCCGTGAGGGAACTAATACTAAGGTATATAAGTTTCCAGTCAAGCCCTACCCAATATTCGGGTATTGTGGTTGTACGATAAAATTGGAATGGTATCGCATCCAGACAACCATCAGTTTTATAAAGGGCTAAGGCTCATGCCTCAACATTTTCATCACCAAAATCATCAAGTGTTTGGAAACGCATGTCCAAAACATTTCAATAGAATGATCCATCATTCCAAGGTTTTCATAACCATTTTTCCACCAAGTATTCCCATCTACAGTTGATCAAGTTTTAGGCTTAGCACTAGCATCTACAGGTGGGGTAGTACTAATAGAGGGGTGGTAACTAGTGAAATTGCAACTAAGTCCAACCTTATATCATAAGCTGATATCAAGGCATCTAGCTTAGGTCAAATTTTAATGCTCTTTATGCAACCTTCAGCACAACTGTCTAGTATCTACCAAACTTCTTGGGTAGCCTCTCAGTAAACTTTGATAAGGAAATAGAGTAAAAAGCTTGCCATAAAACTAGGATTGGTTTCGCAAGTGGGTATGGTTACATACGCTTAGGGCATATAGTAATCATGTCACAAGCATGGGTTGTGGCAACAATAGGGTATCTTGCAAGTGTTAGCTTGCATCAATATCAGTATAAGCGTGCATAGTTACTAGCTTGCCTTGTGCAGAGCAGTTGTTGAAGTTCTCCTCGGCTTCCTCTTCGTAGTATCCTTCTTCTTCTTCGTAGCCTTGGTCGGTACTAGCGTCTATGAATAAATACGAGGTACACAATCACCAAACAATACTTAACTACTTGCAATCATCACACACAAGGGTCCTATAGATGATCTAGCATCATGTCTAACATTACAAGGTTAAGGATTGGTTTAAGTCTTCTTATTTTAGAAAAGTAATTTCTACTCATTGAAGAACTACTTAAGATTTAATGTTCTCCAAACTAAACATGGGATCATGTTGACACATGTCATCACCACATGTTGTAGTCCATGGGAATGTGATTTAAAGTGGTGTCACAATTTAACAAGGTTTTACCCTTTTATTTTAATTAATTAAAGTGGCTAGAAATGCTTATGAAGCATTCCTTTATTCCTTGAACATTATTTCTGCAAGTAACCTATATATATTTTTATATATTCTGAAAGGTATGGTTGAAAGTGATTTTTGAGAGTTGGAATCAACTCAAAAGCTATTGTGGTTTAAATTTGAAAAATGTTTGAATGCAGAAAAGCTTCTGCCTTGTCATTTTTGCTAAGGGTGATCTACAAATCCAAATGACTTGAATCCAACGGGCTTGGATTAAGCATTCACAGACCTTTCCAACAAAATTGGTTTCATCTAATTTGGTGCACTAAATTGATCTGGGTTGATTTTTGAAGTTGGGTACTGAAGTGTGTTTGAATTTAAAAAGAAAAAGTTTAATTTGAAAAGCTGGGTTACGCGGGAAATTCTAACGGGCCAGCCTGCTAAGCGCAGTGCTCCCGCGGGCTGCTTAAGTGGGTGTCCCCACTCGTCAGTGACACGGGGCTGGGCGAAGCGGTATGGGGCAACGTGGTTCGTTAGATCTGGTTCTAATCCAATGGCTGAGGGTCATCGTCGACGCGAGACAGCTCCGGCGAGAACGAAACCTAGCGCGGCCAGTGAGGGGTGCTGGGGGCTCACCGGGGTACGGGCGAGGGTCGGCGAGGAGGGCGAACGACGAAGTCGACAACGGCGAACCTCCTGGTATCGGTGGCTTCTCCTGGGGCAGCTCCAATCGTTGGCTCCTTTCTTCTCCGGCAGCGGCAGGCTCCGGCGAAATTCCGGCGGGGTGGTGCTCGCCTTGCTCTGAGAATGGTGTGGCACGATCAGTGAGGAGAGGGGAGTGAGATGGTGTGAAGAAATCGTGCGGGGGTGGCCTCTATTTATAGTCGAGCGAGGGGACCGTCGGGGCGCAAGGTGAGCTCGTCGGAGGCGATGTTACAGGCAGCTAATGGCATGGGCAAGGGTAGGGGACGGTGCTGTGTCTCCTGGCGATGCTCAACGGAATGGTCGCGAGTGATGGGGCGGTGTGGTTTGGTCTGGAACGGGCGGTGCTCTGCGCGGAAGAGGCGGTGTTCTCGACGGCGGGAGGTGGCTGTATGGTGCGGGGCGTTAAACGGGGATGTCTGGCGGTCTCCTGGGTCGGTGGTGATCGTGTGTGCGCGCGGTGAGGGCGGCGCGCGATCGGTGGGTGGTGGTCGAGGGTGGCGCTCTGGCGCACGCTCGGCATGGTCTGGGCGTGTCTTGCGCGCGTGGTCCAGGGCTTGGCAACGCTCGCGGCTGGGACAGGCAGTGGCGGTGGACGGTGGGCTGCCTCCCAGACATGCTGGCTAGGCTTGCTGCTGCTCCTAGCTTGCTGTCCACTTTGGGGTGACATGGGGTTGCTCGGCTGTTCACCATTAATGGGAATGGCAAGCTCACAGGGTGCTAGTGTTGGGCTAATCTTTCTAGATGATCTACTGAGGTGTGTGAGAGCTGACTAGGGAACAAGTTAGGCAAGAATCACTGCACACTATAGTGTTTTGTGTTTTGTTTGATTTGTGTCTGCAACCTGTTTGATGAAATGGCCGCATGAAATCAAGTTTTGAATTTTGAAATGATTTTTGGTGGGTTTGCTAGATTGGTTCTGGTGAGTCTGCAGATGCTTGGGTTTTGAAAATTCAGCTTGTTTAAGTGGGTTTTGAAAAAGTGGGATCTTCTCATATGAAGAAGATTCAATTTTGAGTTGTCATTTAAACTATGCATTTGAAAGTTTCTGGATGATCACAAGGTGGGCCTTGATACTTTGTTATGAGTACATTCAAGGGGTGTAAAGATCCAGAAAAGTTTCTGTTAGGTTTTGAAAGTTTGAGACAGCCAAAGTAGGCATGGGAGT
This sequence comes from Avena atlantica, assembly GCA_910589765.1. NCBI lineage: Eukaryota > Viridiplantae > Streptophyta > Magnoliopsida > Poales > Poaceae > Avena > Avena atlantica. The sequence continues at coordinate 434,513,887 of OU342739.1, forward strand.
TAAATTGGTCAAAATGACCATTCACTTGATATATTGGTTTTGACTTATTTTCCTTTAGGAAAAGTGTGGGGAATGTTTTAGATGATGTTCTTTTCACCTAAGAAACATTTTAGAAGCAATGGATCACACAAACAAAGTGGTTTTAAAGAATTTCAAAATTCATGCATACACATATACATGCTTTCATGAATTGATTTAGAAAAGTTTTTGTTAACCCTAAACTTTAGGATTAGTGTTTTGTTGATCTAAGTTTGATATTTTTGGGATGTTACAAACCTTCCCCCCTTAAACAAAATCTCGTCCCGAGATTTGAAAAAGGACGAAAAGATTACCTAGGATTTGAAGAGATCTGGAAACTCCGTCCTGATGTGATCTTCGCGTTCCCAGGTAGCTTCCTCTTCTGTGTGGTTGCTCCACTGAATCTTGAGAAACTTGATGCTTCGGGTTCTGGTCGTTCGAAAAGCTTCTTCCAATATACGGATGGGTACTTCAGGATAGGTCAGGTCATCATTGATCTCTATGGTCCTATGATCGATATTCTTGAACACTTCGGTCTTCTCGGGGACTTCGAGACATTTGCGATGTAACGAGATATAGAACACATTGTGCACTGCTGACATCTCTTCTGGTAGCTCGAGTTGATACGATACTTCTCCTCGACGGTTCAAGATTTTGAAAGGTCCGATATATCTGGGGGCTAACTTTCCTTTGAGTTGGAAACGTTGCATTCCCTTCAATGGCGACACTTTCAGGTAAACAAAGTCTCCAATGTTAAAGGCGAGGTCTCGACGTCTCTTGTCGGCGTAACTCTTTTGTCGGGATTGGGCTGTCTTGAGGTGCTCTCGAATCTTGTGAACCTTCTCTTCTGCTTCTCGTAGGATGTCGGGTCCGAAAATTTGACTCTCTCCTACTTCCGACCAGTTCAAAGGGGTGCGGCACTTCCTTCCGTACATGAATTCAAATGGGGCCATTTGCAAACTAGCTTGGTAACTATTGTTGTAGGAAAATTCTGCAAACGGTAGACAGTCTTCCCACTTGGATCAATACTCTAGCACACATGCTCTAAGCATATCTTCGAGTATTTGGTTTACTCGCTCCGTTTGTCCATCGGTCTGAGGGTGATACGCGGTACTGAAATCTAGGCGGGTTCCTAAACCTTCCTGGACCTTCTTCCAGAATCTCGAGGTAAACTGAGTTCCTCGATCCGATACGATATTCTGGGGGACTCCGTGCAAACTAACGATCCTAGCGATGTACAACGCTGCTAGCTTCGAACTCTGATAGGTGGTTTTAACGGGCAAGAAATGGGCGACTTTGGACAATCTGTCCACTATGACCCAAATAGAGTCATTTCCCCTACTAGAAGTAGGTAGTCCAGTGATAAAGTCCATTCCTACAGAATCCCATTTCCATTCCGGAATTTGCAAAGGTTGCAACAATCCAGCGGTTCTTTGATGTCCTGCCTTGACTCGCTGACATATATCACACTTGGCGATATAGCTTCCGATTTCTCTCTTCATCTTATGCCACCAAAATTGCTCTTTCAAATCTTGATACATCTTAGTTCCTCCTGGATGGATAGAATAATGAGTATCATGGGCCTCCTTCAAGATAACTTCTTTTAACTCAGAATCTGCTGGTACACAAAGGCGTCCTTTGTACCACAAAACTCCTTCTTCGTCCTCGGTGAATCCGGGTACTTTGCCTGTACCGATACGACGTTTAATTCCGTCGATACTAGCATTTCCTTTCTGCGCCTCTTTAACCTGACTGATCAAAGTGGGCTGAAGTTCTATGCTAGCCAAAAATCCTTCACTTACTAATTCTAGTCGAAAATCTTCCATCTCCTTGTGCAAACTTGGTTGCTCCTTCAAAATCATGGAGTTCAAGCGGCACGGCAATCTGCTAAGGGCATCGGCTACTACGTTGGCTTTTCCAGGGTGATAATGAATGTCCAGGTCGTAATCCTTGATTAGCTCAATCCATCTTCTCTGCCTCATATTCAGCTCCTTCTGAGTGAATATATACTTTAGGCTCTTGTGATCCGAATAAATCTCACAACGGTTTCCCATAAGGTAATGTCTCCATGTCTTCAGGGCTAGAACTACGGCTGCGAGTTCGAGGTCATGGGTTGGATAATTTTGTTCATGCTGCTTCAATTGTCGCGATAGATAGGATATAACTTGGCCTTCTTGCATTAGCACACATCCGAGACCAATCTTGGATGCGTCACAATACACATCGAATGGCTTCGTGATATCCGGCATGATCAAGATTGGGGCGGAAATCAATCTCCTTTTGAGTTCTTGGAAACTCGCTTCACACTTGTCCGTCCATTCAAACTTCTTGTCCTTCTTCAGCAATTGGGTCATGGGTCGGGCGATATTAGAGAATCCTTCTACGAATTTGCGGTAATATCCCGCCAATCCGAGAAAAGCACGAACTTGGGTTTGAGTGGTTGGGGCTTGACAATCTTCTACATCTTTCACTTTGGCAGGGTCAACGGCAATTCCTCCGGCTGATACAATGTGACCGAGGAATCCTACTTCCTGTAACCAGAATTCACATTTGCTAAATTTTGCATACAGATGATGCTCTCTAAGGGTTCCAAGAATGGTCCTTAGGTGTAGCTCATGTTCTTCTTCCGATTTGGAATAAATCAGAATGTCATCGATGAAAACAACGACAAACTTATCCAGGAAGTCCATAAAAATCTTATTCATGAGGTTCATGAAATAAGCGGGGGCATTGGTTAATCCAAAAGACATGACTGTATACTCATACAACCCATATCTGGTGGTAAAGGCAGTCTTTGGAATATCCTCTGCACGAATTTTGAGTTGATGATAACCAGTTCTAAGATCAATCTTAGAAAACACCTGGGCACCGGTCAACTGATCAAACAAATCCTCTATCTTGGGCAAGGGGTACTTGTTCTTGATGGTGACATCATTCAACTTTCGATAATCCGTACACAAACGGTTACCTCCATCCTTCTTGTCCACAAATAAGACAGGTGACCTCCATGGGGACACACTTGGTTGAATCAATCCGATTTCTAACATGGAATCCAGTTGCTTCTTCAGTTCTTCTAGTTCTGACGGGTTCATACTATAGGGTCTCTGGGCTATAGGTCCTGTTCCGGTGATTAGTTCGATGATAAACTCGATATCCCTATCTGGGGGCATACCGGACAAAACATCTGGAAATACATCGGGGTATTCACAGACTATCCGAACTTGGTCGATGGTAGGTTGGGCTAGACTCTTGTTACACTTGAATTGGCGAGGTAAGGTTTCCGATATATGCTCGACTAATATTCCGGCGGTACTAGTCATGGTAATGGCTTTCTTGGCACAGTCAATCATTCCTTTATGTTTAGACATCCAATCCATTCCTAGTACTACTTCCAAACCTTTAGTTCCGAGTACTATTAGATTAGCATAAAAATCTATGCCATGGATTCGGATAGGGACGGCCTTGCAAATATGCCTAGCCTTGGTGGTTGATCCGGGAATTTGTACAATCATCACATGCTTCAGTTTGGTTGGTTGGATTTTACTAGTGCATGCAAATTCTTCGGTGACAAATGAATGCAATGCACCAGAATAAAACAACACTCTTGCGAGTACTGAATTAACAGAAAACATACCCAGCACGACGTCTGGCGCTTCCTGAGCTTCTTCAGCATGCATGAGAAAAAGGCGGCCATTACGGTTGAGTGAATTTCCGGGGAGCAAATCTTCTCCCTGGCTGGACATGACGCTGCTGCTGGGCTGGGACATTGGTATTAGGGGCTGTAGCGTTCTTCTTGTTGGGGCACTCGTTGGAATAGTGGCCTTTATTTCCACAGTCATAACAGGTCACTTGGGACTTGTCCTTGGCTGTGACAGGCACAGCATTGCTTCCAGTCCTCGGGGCAGTATTGGGGTTGACGGTAGCATGGTTGGTGTTGAACTTGGGTGGGGCACGGTTGAAAGGGCCAGAATTGCCGGGGTTGTTGTGATTTCCTCCGGGTCTAGGGTTTCCACGGTTGGGATAGTTCGGACGGGTCATAGGGGGTCTGTTGGTTCTTGGGGCAAATCCTGGAGATGGGTTGGGGCGATACTTTGGGGTATGATGGGTTCCTGGTTGATGCATCATGCGACGCTTGCGGTTCTCATTGGCCTGATTGATCTTTCCTTCCATCTGGATAGCGGAGTCGACAAGGGCTTCGATATCAGCAAAGGGAATATTGACTAATACTGTCTGCATCTCGTCATGCAGACCATTCAGGAATCTTTCTTTCTTCTTGGCTTCGGTGTCTATCTCATCTGGGGCGTACCTAGCTAATGACAAAAATTTGTCACGGTATTCCACTACAGTCATCCTTCCTTGCTTCAATTCTCTAAACTCGTCTCTCATTCTCTTGATCAAACCTGGCGGCACATGGGTTCTGCTAAACTTGACCTTGAATTCCTCCCAGGTCATCATTTGGCCTCCGGTCATTGCACGAACACTGTTCCACCATGCCCTGGCATCTCCGGCTAGATAATGAGTGGCGAACAAGACTTTCTCGTTGGCTTCTACTCCGGCTACTTCTAAGTTATTCTCCATGGTTTGCAGCCAATCATCGGCGTCTAGGGGTTCTTCTGACTTGGTGAAAATGGGTGGGTTGGTATTATGGAAGTTCTTGAGCTTAGATCCGTGGTTGTCCTGATTTCCATGACCTTGGTTGTTGTGGGCTAGCTGGGCTATCTGTTGCAGAGTAGCTAGGTTGGCTTGCCGTTCCGCTCGTTCAGCTTCGCGGTCAGAAGTCAACATTTGCAGGATCTGCAACATTGGGTCCGGGTTGAACCACTTCCTCCACGTGGCATCTGAGGATTGATATAGATCATGAGAAAAGAGGGAAATTTCTAAGGTTTTGGGTCTTTGAAAAGTTTTTAGAGTTGACTCAAGTTTCTAGCAACTTGCTTTTTCATTCATTCACTCATAGCACACAGTACAACACACACCACAACAAAGCAAAACAGATGGTTTTAAGAACCATTCTGGGAACTACGATACAGTGGGACCGACTACTACTCGCTACGCTAGTGCTCTGTGCTACTACTGCTCGGAGTCTGTGGCTTCATCATCTTCCGCATCATCGATGAAGGCGAAATCATCCTCATCGGTGAAGAAGTCCATGGCCTGGTCCTCCAGAAAATCATCGTCATCGCTGAGATAGGAGTAAGGGTCTCCACGAAGATCTTCTCCGGCATTTTCCCTTTCCTCTAACTGCATGTCTCTCTCATGGATGGTCTCTTCCAGAGCTGAGATACGATGGCGAAGACGGGCAATAATGCGCTCCTTCTTGTCGAGCTGACGGCGGAGAGACTTGCGATCCTTTGCTAGCATGGCGATGGTCTGATCCTTCGTCTTGATGATGGCAGACTTGTGGTTACAATAGTCACGGCAGTTGTCCAGTTCCTGCTGACGATCATACATCATGAAGCTAAGGTGGTCCAATTGGGTCTTCAGCTCGGGGTGGTATGGGGCTTCCAGTGGTTGACCATTTGCATCACGTCTTGGGCAAAACTCAAAGCGAGTACCCTTGATCTGATTGATGCTCTGCCCACATAGACGGGAAAGAGCTTCCTGCATTGCTCTGGCAAGTCCATCGAGCCAGTTGTTTTCCCTCAAGGTAAACTGAATTCCCTCCGCAGTGGGAGGTTCAATCTTTCCTCGGAGACTTGCAACTATTAGCCACTGTAGATCTTCTCCCCCTTGATCATTGAGCTGAGCTCCGAAGAACTCGGGATGCGGGCGCTCCAAAAGTTCCGAAAGCTGATCCAGATCCCTCTCAAAGATAAGGTCTCCTCCATTTCCGAGTTGGTAAAACTTGTTGTACTTCACGTCCATCTATAAAAATAGAGGAGGAGTAGTTGAGCAAAGTGATCAAGTGTGTCAAAATTTTATATATTTTGCAAGAGTTTTTGAGGTACATGAGGTTTATTAAAGAATTTAAGAGGTCAGAATGAGAATAAGTTTTCGTAAATAGTTTTGTTTTTGAGTATTGAAACTAAGTTTTTGGTTCAGCGTCCAATCTAACTAGGGTCTCCTATGGTCAGGATGGCTCTGATGCCAACTTGTCAACACCCGGATTTTTCAATCCTAGATGCCTGTTATGCCATACATCGCAATCCCAGGATTACCATTTTTGCGAGACATAACAGAATTGGATACCATAGTACTTCATCCATTACAACGATACATAAGTTCTTACACAAATAGGGATCTCATGATCCAGTCCTTACTACAACATCAAGTAGCGGAATACGGCATAATAACGGTAGCGTAGGCGAGGCTCCATCTTCGGGGTCACAGGCAATGTTGATGATGGGAGATGATCCTAGTTGTCGTAACCGTCCTGGGGTCCATCCTCCAGGTACTCCTCTTCATAGTCTGGTCATGGGAATAGGCAGGGACAAAGCCATGAGTACTCTTTAAGTACTCGCAAACTAATACTAACAAGAAAGAGGGGTTTTTGGATAATAGGACACTAGGCTCTAGGGTTGTTTTGCAAAAGCCAGATTTATACTACTAAGTTCCAAAGCTGGTCACAATTTTATAACTCCTAAGTGGCATCTTGTATTTCCAGTCACAACTCTATTGTGGTCAAGTCAAAGTCTCAGGTCGTTCACAAGTCATTTTGAAAAGTCTGACGGGGGAACAGTATGGCCACTCCAACTGTCCATAACCGCGGACGCGGCTATTCGAATAGTTTGACACTCTGCAGAGATTGTACACTTTCACCACAACATTTGATACATCCGTCAGGAACAAATCCTGAATTCACCATACTCAGTATGCGGATAATCAATCCTAACCTTCCATTTACACTCCCTAGTATAAGCACCTCTCCTGTGAGTTTGGCCTCCCAACCATGACCACTGTCATCTTGGGTACTGCACAGGTGGACAATCTTCACAAGGTAGCCTCAGCTCAGACCTTGGCCGTGAGGGAACTAATACTAAGGTATATAAGTTTCCAGTCAAGCCCTACCCAATATTCGGGTATTGTGGTTGTACGATAAAATTGGAATGGTATCGCATCAAGACAACCATCAGTTTTATAAAGGGCTAAGGCTCATGCCTCAACATTTTCATCACCAAAATCATCAAGTGTTTGGAAACACATGTCCAAAACATTTCAATGGAATGATCCATCATTCCAAGGTTTTCATAACCATTTTTCCACCAAGTATTCCCATCTACAGTTGATCAAGTTTTAGGCTTAGCACTAGCATCTACAGGTGGGGTAGTACTAATAGAGGGGTGGTAACTAGTGAAATTGCAACTAAGTCCAACCTTATATCATAAGTTGATATCAAGGCATCTAGCTTAGGTCAAATTTTAATGTTCTTTATGCAACCTTCAGCACAACTGTCTAGTATCTAACAAACTTCTTGGGTAGCCTCTCAGTAAACTTTGATAAGGAAATAGAGTAAAAAGCTTGCCATAAAACTAGGATTGGTTTCGCAAGTGGGTATGGTTACATACGCTTAGGGCATATAGTAATCATGTCACAAGCATGGGTTGTGGAAACAATAGGGTATCTTGCAAGTGTTAGCTTGCATCAATCAGTATAAGCTTGCATAGTTACTAGCTTGCCTTGTGCAGAGCAGTGGTTGAAGTTCTCCTCGGCTTCCTCTTCGTAGTATCCCCTCCTCTTCTTCGTAGCCTTGGTCGGTACTAGCGTCTATGAATAAATACGAGGTACACAATCACCAAACAATACTTAACTACTTTCAATCATCACACACAAGGGTCCTATAGATGATCTAGCATCATCTCTAACATTACAAGGTTAAGGATTGGTTTAAGTCTTCTTATTTTAGAAAAGTAATTTCTACTCATTGAAGAACTACTTAAGATTTAATATTCTCCAAACTAAACATGGGATCATGTTGACACATGTCATCACCACATGTTGTAGTCCATGGGAGTGTGATTTAAAGTGGTGTCACAATTTAACAAGGTTTTACCCTTTTATTTTAATTAATTAAAGTGGCTAGAAATGCTTATGAAGCATTCCTTTATTCCTTGAACATTATGTCTGCAAGTAACCTATATATATTTTTATATATTCTGAAAGGTATGGTTGAAAGTGATTTTTGAGAGTTGGAATCAACTCAAAAGCTATTGTGGTTTAAATTTGAAAAATGTTTGAATGCATAAAAGCTTCTGCCTTGTCATTTTTGCTAAGGGTGATCTACAAATCCAAATGACTTGAATCCAACGGGCTTGGATTAAGAATTCATAGGCCTTTCCAACAAAATTGGTTTCATCTAATTTGATGCACTAAATTGATCTGGGTTGATTTTTGAAGTTGGGTACTGAAGTGTGTTTGAATTTAAAAAGAAAAAGTTTAATTTGAAATGCTGGGCGCGGGGAAATTCTAACGGGCGGCCTGCTAAGCGCAGTGCTCCCGCGGGCTGCTTAAGTGGGTGTCCCCTCGTCAGTGACACGGGGCTGGGCGAAGCGGTATGGGGCAACGTGGTTCGTTAGATCTGGTTCTAATCCAACGGCTGAGGGTCATCGTCGACGCGAGACAGCTCCGGCGAGAACGAAACCTAGCGCGGCCAGTGAGGGGTGCTGGGGGCTCACCGGGGTACGGGCGAGGGTCGGCGAGGCGGGCGAACGACGAAGTCGACGACGGCGAACCTCCTGGTACCGGTGGCTTCTCCTGGGGCGGCTCCAATCGCTGGCTCCTTTCTTCTCCGGCAGCGGCAGGCTCCGGCGAAATTCCGGCGGGGTGGTGCTCGCCTTGCTCTGAGAATGGTGTGGCATCAGTGAGGAGAGGGGAGTGAGATGGTGTGAAGAAATCGTGCGGGGGTGGCCTCTATTTATAGTCGAGCGAGGGGACCGTCGGGGCGCAAGGTGAGCTCGTCGGAGGCGATGTTACAGGCAGCTAATGGCATGGGCAAGGGTAGGGGACGGTGCTGTGTCTCCTGGCGATGCTCAACGGCATGGTCGCGAGTGATGGGGCGGTGTGGTTTGGTCTGGAACGGGCGGTGCTCTGCGCGGCAGAGGCGGCGTTCTCGACGGCGGGCGGTGCTGTATGGCGCGGGGCGTTAAACGGGGATGTCTGGCTGTCTCCTGGGTCGGTGGTGATCGTGTGTGCGCGCGGTGAGGGCGGCGCGCGGTCGGTGGGTGGTGGTCGAGGGTGGCGCTCCTGGCGCACGCTCGGCATGGTCTGGGCGTGTCTTGCGCGCGTGGTCCAGGGCTTGGCAACGCTCGGGCTGGGACAGGCAGTGGCGATGGACGGTGGGATGCCTCCCAGACATGCTGGCTAGGCTTGCTGCTGCTCCTAGCTTGCTGTCCACTTTGGGGTGACATGGGGTTGCTCGGCTGTTCACCATTAATGGGAATGGCAAGCTCACAGGGTGCTAGTGTTGGGCTAATCTTTCTAGATGATCTACTGAGGTGTGGTGAGAGCTGACTAGGGAACAAGTTAGGCAAGAATCACTGCACACTATAGTGTTTTGTGTTTTGTTTGATTTGTGTCTGCAACCTGTTTGATGAAATGGCCGCATGAAATCAAGTTTTGAATTTTGAAATGATTTTTGGTGGGTTTGCTAGATTGGTTCTGGTGAGTCTGCAGATGCTTGGGTTTTGAAAATTGAGCTTGTTTAAGTGGGTTTTGAAAAAGTGGGATCTTCCCATATGAAGAAGATTCAATTTTGAGTTGTCATTTAAACTATGCATTTGAAAGTTTCTGGATGATCACAAGGTGGGCCTTGATACTTTGTTATGAGTACATTCAAGGGGTGCAAAGATCCAGAAAAGTTGCTGTTAGGTTTTCAAAGTTTGAGACAGCCAAAGTAGGCATGGGAGTTAAATTGGTCAAAATGACCATTCACTTGATATATTGGTTTTGACTTATTTTCCTTTAGGAAAAGTGTGGGGAATGTTTTAGATGATGTTCTTTCACCTAAGAAACATTTTACAAGCAATGGATCACACAAAAAAGTGGTTTTAAAGAATTTCAAAATTCATGCATCACATATTACATGCTTTCATGAATTGATTTAGAAAGTTTTTGTTAACCCGAAACTTTAGGATTAGTGTTTTGTTGATCTAAGTTTGATATTTTTGGGATGTTACAAA